>JACBWW010000036.1:6315802-6399084 GCA_020086605.1 Lanius collurio | reverse complement strand
GAATTCGGCCTCCCCACGGCTCTGGCTGGTGCAGGCCCTGCATTGGCTTGTTTTCAGCAAAGCATTTGCTGGGTTTCCAACTGATTTTGGGGTTGGTGTTTTTTTTGTTGGTTTTTTTTTTTTTTTTTTTTGTTGTTTTTTTTTTTTTTTCCTGCAAATCTCACTCAGCCCTG
This sequence comes from Lanius collurio, assembly GCA_020086605.1. NCBI lineage: Eukaryota > Metazoa > Chordata > Aves > Passeriformes > Laniidae > Lanius > Lanius collurio. The sequence continues at coordinate 6,398,911 of JACBWW010000036.1, read as the reverse complement.
GAGTTTCTGAAGGAATTAAAGAGCATGTCCTTTTTTTCCTCCAAAGCATCTCTGAGTATGTTATCAAATTCTTATACCTACTTACTTTTTGAGGGGGATTTGGCTGTGTTAGTGACAAATGTAAAAGCTTCCTCTTTTCCTGCTTTTCTCTCCTTTTCTCCCCCTCCTCCTGGAGGTCTGACATACTGCCTCCCTTTTCCCGTAGTAGTGTCAAAGCTCACCATAATCACTTCTGACTGAGTCTCAGCCAAATTTTGACACAAATTTCTGGTCTCAGAGGTCTTTGTTACCTTAACTGACCTAACCATTGGAGAGGCAGGTATTTAAGGTCAGGGCTGTCACACATCACTGTCTGTGGTTTAGGTTCTTTTTTCAGCTCCTGCTTCCCAACGATGGAGCAGCTCCTTCTGAAATTGCTGATGGATGCTGAACAGCAAACACCCCTCCTATTCCATTTTCTAGAGTGGATTTAAGAGTTTGACTTTAAGCCAAGGGTTTTAAGCCTGACCACAATGTATTTTTCAAGACCTTCAGTTCAGATGGTCCCTTTCCATACAGCCCACAGGCACAGGGCATGTGTAATGTTAATAATACAGAAAACTTTAGCTTTTTAGTGGACCTTTTACATTCAGGTGAGTTCAAACTGATCACCTGAACTCCTCCTGTGTAATTGCTCTATTTCTCGACCTGTCAGTGTCATGCTCTGCTCTCTCTTCTCCAAGTGGGTAGAGGCTTTTGTAACCTAACACCGTGTTCCACTCTGTTCCCTTCCCTCCCAGCTTCCCAAGGAGCACCGTGTGCCTTCCCTGCCCTCCTGGACATTTTGCAGACGAGCCTGGGGCTGCAGCCTGCAGAGCCTGTGAGCGAGGTAGGCTTTAGTCTGTGTTCAACCCAAATGCATTTTGATCGTGTGATGCTTTTTCCCAGGGCCAGATGCAATTACCAAGTAACTTAAAACAACTGAAGGGTAAACAGGCTAAAAATAGCCCAGCAGATCTCTTCCCTATTCTGTTGTTATTAAAATGAAAAGAGCACATCTCAGACATGCTTGTTTTTGCAACAAGTTAATGCTAACACTGCAATGAAAGTCGGGAAAAAAAATTATGAGATTCACTTTTAACACAAGGGGGGAGCGTTGTCAGGAAAATAAAATATTCTCTATTTCTGATAGCAAAAATGAGTCTAAACCATCTTGGTTTTCATTTAAGCAGTCTTCTGCAGTCTGAATGTTAAGTGTAATAGTCTCCTTATTTCCCACACATTAAATCTGGGGTTTCAGGGAGCTGCATTGCACCTGGCTGATGCCACTCCAGCCTGGTACAATGTGTTTGCAGACGGGTACAGCATGTGCAGAACAGCACTTATACAGAAACCTAATTAACACATGCAGTGCAGCAGCTCCTCTGCACCCAAATGGGGTCCTGCTTGAACATGCACAACTGTTCCTTTGAAAATCCTCCCACTGAGCTGCTGGGCTGAGCCCAAGCCTTGGCTGTCACTTGCTGAGTTTGGGAGGAACAAGATCTGGCTGGTGACAGCAATGGGGTCTGTCACTCCCTTTACTCAGCAGATTTGAACACTCTGTCAGACAACAGGGGAGTCTGTGGGGGTGGCCCCTCAATCCTGCAAGTATAAATGGAAGAAGTTCCTTTTTCCTTGCAGGGAGAGGGGAGATGGGTTTGGCTTCATCCTGCTCTGCTGCAGCCTCTGCTGCCTGGGGCAAGTCTAGGTTTGAGGCAGATCTTACCCATACCACATCCAGCTCCTCTCTGAACCTTAACTCTGTCCCATGTGAGCAGTGACCATGTTGTGCATCATCAGGCACCTTCCAAACCCACCTGAATTCCTAAGTTCTGCTCTCAGCTTTCCTGTTGGCATGGTGGGACTCACAGGTTGGGTCCTGCTGGCCCCTGCCCACACCCTGGGCACTTGGGGGAACTTCACTCTTTGTTATGCTTTGGGAAGGGTCTGTACATGTCCACCTGCCCATCCTGGTCCTCGTGGTGTGGGGAGGGAGGGTTTGCTGCACCAGCAGAGCCATCCTGGCTGTGGGTCTTGTGTTCTTCCTATTGCAGGGAAGAAGATGCATCCAGACTTCCTGGGGTGGGGGAAGGCCTGGAAGGGCTGAGGTGACCAGAGGGGTTTCCCCTGGCCAGAAACCTGCTCCAGCTGAATAACTTGGGAGTTGGTGCAGGGATCACTGATCCCAGTTTCATTCCAGCTCAGCCTGTGGTGCTGGGAAGGGTGAAAGGTGTCTCCTTGGTGTGGTTTTGAGTGATGTGAGATGTGACACCAGGGGAACCTGCCTGGGCCCTCCATGCATCCCTCAACATAGCAGAGGGCAGCAGGGAACTTCCATTGCTCTTTCAGAGCTTTTGACAAATATAAACCCAAATATCCTAAATTAACCCCTGAAGTGCCACCTGAAGTGTGTTGTGGGGAGTTGTTCGGTTGCTTGTAAAATGGACATGAGCAAATACACAATGATGTGGTGCAGAGATGTGGAGGCAAGATCCCAAAGCCTTACTCTTCTCTTTTTCAGGCTATTTTAGCTCCAGGCAAAGTGCAGCTTTTTGCCTGCCTTGCTGGCCAGGATCATTTTGCAAGTAAGGAGCGTCTTGGGGTGCTGGATCTCAGGTGGACAGGGAGGGGGGTGTTTCTTTTAGCCACTGAGCTGGAACCACCAGTGTAGTGCCCAAAGACAAGTCACCTGCTATTTCAGCTGTAGGGACACTGGTGCTGTCCTCGGGGAGAGAGGGATGGTACGATGAGGGGAGGATCCTGGCTGGATGTGGAGGGACCCTGGGATGAGGTGGCAGAGCATCAGCTCACAACCCACCTCCCCTTTTCCTGCATTCCAGAGGTGCTGGTGGTACCTCACAGTGGCCCCTGCCCTACTGTGTTAGGGATTCCTGCACAGAGGTTGAGGTGTTCGTGTCCAAAGTGAACTGGCACATGGATACTCACCTTCCTTCTGACCTGCCTCGAGCTCCTTTGTCCCATATTATGCAGCAGATCTCTGCTGAACCCTGGTGAAATGGCTGCAGGACTGGACTCTGAGCTTACCTGGTCCAGCCCAGTTCTAACCAGTTCCAGCCAAGTTTGCTAAGGCACAGTGAGTTCATACAAGTTTCATACAAATAAGCGACCAGAGGGAGGACAGAAATGCCACCATGTGCCCAGCCCTAATTTGATGTGCTGGATGGGCCAGGCTGGATGGGCCTTTGAGCAACCTGGTCAAGTGTCCCTGACTGTGGCGTGGGGTTGGAATGAGATGATCTTTAAGGTCCCTCCCAACCCAAACCATTCTGTAATTCTGTGTAAGAAACTGCACTGGAGACAGACACTCACAAAATGGCAAAAATTCCTGGCTGGTGTGGTTGACCCTGGAGACTCTAACTTGTGAGAGCTGGCTTTGGTGGGCTGGGCTGGTCTTGGAAGGGCTCATCCTACAGCATGTCCTGCCTCCTCTCCCCTGGCAGCACCACCAGCTGCTCGGCCTGCCTGCCCTGCCCCGGGGGGCAAGAGGCTCCTCGGGAGGCGTCGGAGGGGTGCGAGTCCTGCCCGCCAGGTAATGCAGCCCGGAGGGGAGGCTGTGCCCAGCTGGGACCACACAGCTCCAGCTCCAGAGGCTCATTCCAGACTTGTATCGTTCAACAAGTCCCCTGCAGAGCAGGGCTGTGCCCTGGCCGTGAGGGATAGTGCTGAGGTGCTTTGACTGAGTGCTGGTGGAGGCTGTGCCTGTGCCAGACCTTCCTGCCAGGCTGGTTAATGGCCACCTAACAGAGGTGTGCTGGTCCCTGGCATGCCAGGGAGCCCAAATCCACAGCTGGGTAACAGTTCCAGCAAAAAGCATCTTCAGTGGTGGTGGTGGCTTTCCTGAGAGGCACAGCCTTGCTCTCAGGGATGGGGATGCTCTGCAGGGGCAGCCTGGGGCAAGGGGACACAGGGAGGGGGTGTGAGGGACATGGCCCTGCTCCTTCATGTGCTGTCTGGAACAACACCAGGCTGCAGCAGGTGAGCCAGCAGGAGCTGGGCAGAGCTCAGGCAGGGCACTCCAGCCACCCCCATGGCAGTGGGCAGCCTCCAGTCAGGACACAGCAGCAGGGGTTTCTCGCAGCCAAACTGCATTTTAAACATGCAGGAAAGCATTCACCACTCTGAGACTTGGAACTTCTGTGACCTGTCTCTCCCACAAAGCTTGGGAAACTGAGCTGTGCTTTGAAGTCTGCTCAGCAAGTTTCAAACAGCTGGAAAAGGTCTTTGAATCCAGAATTGGAGAGGATGAAACATCGCTGACCTCCAGCTCCCATTTTCCCTCTGCATTAAAGCCAGAGCTCACTACTAAACCCCTCTCCCCCGTACTCCTACTCACACTACTCTGTTTGCCAAGGTCTGACCCCAAATATTCTTTAGTCCCTCTGTCCCTGTTGGTTCTGTTCTGACCCTTTGCCACCAAACCAGGACCGAAGTCCAGGTTCAGCTTTTGTTATGCACATGAGCACTTAATGCTCTTTCTCCCGGTGGCTTTGAAAGCTGATTCATCCCTTTGCAAATACAAAGGGCCTGGGGTCTAGTCTCAGACCTTAATTTTGTGCTTATTTGCTATTTAGGTACATTCAAAGGTCTCAGTGACAACAGATGCAAGGCCTGCAGGACAGGAGAGTACCAATTACAGCGGGGCAAGGAGAGCTGTGACCTGTGCCCAGAAAACCACTACTGCCCTGTGAGTCTCCATCAGCTGGGGGCAGCCTGTGCTAACCACAGAGCTGTCCCATGACAAGCCAAATACACTCCAATTAACACTTTTTTTTTTTTTTTTGGTAATCCAAGCTTCTTTTCTTTTAAAGAGAGACAGGGCTGTGATGCCGGGAGATGGTTAAAATCCAGGGGTGTGGCTTTGTGCCTAGAGCTGCCTGCTCTGTCTGGGCCATGAGGGGATGGTGTGTGCATTAATGAGGGGGTTCAATGTATGGACTTGCTGTGTAATGACACCTTCTGCTCTTCCCCAAACTCTAAAACTGCAGGGGCAGACAAGGCTGAATTTCATAATGGCAGATCCATTTTTAAGTTTTTTTTCCCTCAATGCTAAAGTGTCACTTCCCTTTGCCCTGGTTACCTTCTGCAGTTTATTGGTGCTGAGTTACTTCTTCTCTTGGGCAGAGCCCAGATGTGAACCCCATCAAGTGCCCTCCTGATGCCTTCTGCCCCAGGGGCAGTGTGGAGCCCACCTACTGCATGGAGCTCTTCCTGTACAAGGTGGGGGACTCCTGCCAGCTGACCCCTGCCACGGTCATTGTCCTGGCCACCTTCTCAGCAGGTGAGTCTGGGTCCTCTCTGTCCTTTGGTGAAACCAGACACCCCTCCACAGTTAAACCAAGCATTCTCTGGGTGGTGTATTTTGTGTTTCTGGAAAGCTGGATTTCTAATGAAAGTCCTTCTGGCTGCTTTCAATGCTAGTGATAGTCCTTTCCCTTGCTCTGAAGGGAGGTGGCACAGTGCTGAATGCTGGTTTGTCCCTGGGAAGCAGGGCTGTGTATGGACCCTCAAACAGGGATTCCTTGGCCACACAAAAGCAGGAAAAATTTCCTTTTGGTATTTCATTTCCTGAAAGCATTCCTGCCTTAAGTCATGCCACAGCATCCAGCAGCATGGGGAACTGCTGGCTCATGCAGTGTTGGTTGTATTGATGCCATAATGTACCTTGTAACCCACAGAATGAAAGACAGCCTGAAGCTGCTGAGTGAGGAGAGCATCCCTCCAGATGCCACCTGCTGTAAATTAGCTCACTAAGGCAAGCTAAGGAGTGGATGAGCTTTTCAACTGGGAAGCTGCACCATGAATAATCATTCCAAAACAATGAATATGCATTTTTGGTCTCAGAAAAGTGAAAAATAAGAGTTCTCTTGGTTTTACTCCAAGTTGGGGGGACGTTTAATCAGAGAGTTATGATGAAAATGAGCAACTATTACTGCTATGGATTGCAAAAAGGGCAGATGAGGAAGCTGGGAGGAGGAAGTTGTGCCCAGAGAGATGAAGAGAAATCCCTAAGTGCCACTTACACTACCAAAGATGAAAATCCTGTATCAAGAGAGCCAAGTCATAGAGATGACTAAGCCATCAGAAGAATATCCAGCAAGCCTGATATTCATGGTTTCTGTGTTTCAAGTGTATTTTATGTACCTTCTGACGACCCATTCTCCACTTGGCTCACTGTTGTTTAAAGGAGAGAGATTAAATGCATGTGTTACTCCCCACAGTGAACAAGACACACACAGAGCAAAGCTGCTTCTCCAACAAGCAAGCAGGGTTCTCATCACACTCCTCCCTTGGCAGCTGAGGAGGGGACTCCACGGGTGCACAGGAGACAAGGGCAGCAGGGTCTGGAGGAGCTCTGGCAGCACTGTCTGACTGCTGCCTCCATGGGGCTGCAGTGCCTGGTGGGAGCAGATGAGGGTTGTTCTCACAAGCTGTGGCTCGGAGCCATGAGAAAGCTCCTCCACTGACCCCTATCCCCTCATGCCAGGCTGTTGTCCAAAAATCTGCCAGAACAGATGCCATCTGAAGCGAGTATTAATTTGAAAAAGTAGATTAAACTGAAGTATATGAAAAGACTGTCCAGAGAGGGACAATGGCCCATTAAGCAGCATTTGTGATAAACAAGTCTGAGGGTCAGGGAACAGCGTTCCTGCCTCCCCCAGAGCTCACTGCAAAGAGAGAAAGGAAACAGCCCACACAGGAGCCTGCGAGTATTTCACGGCTGGGCTCACAGATCAAGTGTTTACCATGACACTGTCTGCTCACACAACCGAAATTTGGGCCTGTTTGTCTGGCCATATTGCATCACAGCAACAGATTTGTGCTCTTCTGTTCATATCAATTTTCTCTGACGATGCTTCTGCCAGAAACAAACGAACAGAATGTCGCAGTACTTGAGATTTGCCAATTACTTCCATGTCTATGCCCAATCCAAAAGTAATTTTTCCTGACAGCCCTGATCTCTGTCTAGACTTAGAGTTAATCTAGGTTAGTTACTTCTCGTGCTTCAGTGTGAGTGCTGCATAGAGCAAACTAATTTCTCATTAAGATCCTTTTGGTGGGGTCTGCAGTGGATAAGAAGCCAAGTGAAAAATAGTTCCAGAGAGCAGAGAGTAAAAGGGAGTAGGAAAGCAAGTTACTGAATTATTTCATTAAAAGTTGCATTATTCCTTGCAGCTTCCAGAGTTAAGCTGAAATGCTGAAGTTAAATGTTATTACTGTTTGTGAAACCTTTTTTTTCCTCCTTTTCTTTTGAGGGGACAGAGTATGTAGGAGAAAATACCCCTTATTTTACCAGAAGAGGATACCTGAGTCGAGAAGCCTTGGAGCAAACATCAACTGACACTTTACCTTCCCATCTGTGAATAACTATCATTCCTTTCTTTCCAGGTGGAATCCTTGTTGTCTTTCTAATAATTCTGAGAAGGTTCAAGGAAGAGCATGACAGGAAATCCTTGAAGTCCCTGTTGCTGCCCCGGGGCTCGGGAGGACACACCACATACGGGGGCACAGAGGACACAGAGCCAGTCTATGCTGGCTGGTAGCACAGGCCATGATCAGCAGCCACCTGCCTCTCTTTCCCCTGGGGCAACACAGATGTGCATCTGGGCAAGATGTTTAACCACGAGCAACCTATTTCTGTACAGCTAAAATCAGTGCTGGGAAATAAAACTCGGTTTTTGAGTTGTGGCTACTTGTGCAAACCAACCCAGTTCCCTGCTGCACTGGGCTGAGGAGCAAGGTCTTCCCCTTCCAGTTCCTGGATTGTCTCACAAGTAAACACTTCTCTCTTTTCTTCAGGACATTCCCCTATAGGTGCTATGTAAACCCAGCCAGCTGTGACCCTCTGTGTCAGTGCTGTGCTTCACCAGCCCTCCACTGCCAGTAAAAACAATCTCTGTCAAATGATCCACGATTTTAAATGACTGCACAGAGGTGGGAGCAGATGTGACTTCTCACTTTAGTCTTGCAGTAGCAGAGGTAGCTGAAGTAACCCAGCTGGGGGGGGGCAGGTAAGTGATTCCTGCCCTCAGCTGCTCATTCTCTCCCCAGGGAAGGTGTTAAAAGTGTTTAAAAATTTATAAAATAAATCAGTTCTCTGATCTCTCTCAACTGTATCAGGCAGATAACTGTGTGGAAGAGTGGCACATCAGCCACTGTGGTCAGACAGGGTGCCCAGAGAAGCTGTGGCTGCCTTGTGCCTGGGAATGTTCAAGGCCATGTTGGACAGGGCTTGGAGCAACCTGGTCTATAGGAAAGTGTCCCTGCCCATGGCAGCAGGTTGGAAGTGGATGGTCTTTAAGGTCCCTTCCAACCCAAACCATTCTGTGACTCCAATCTGGATCAGCAGCAACAGGGATGGCACCTAAAACCCAGCATGGGCAGAGCTCCCTGCAGTCTCTCCCACTCTATTTAGGAAAGACATCAAGTTTCTCAGCTGGCCCAAGGCTGTGCTTTTCCTGGGAGCAGCAGAGGGACACAATCCTGATGCACAGTCCCAGGTGACCTCAGCAGGACCCAAGGCACCAGAATCAAACCAGGTCTCTGAAATGCTTTTAAAAAAATGTAGCTGCTGTCACAGGTGGGAGACTTCACATGTGAAGACAAACCAGACCCAAAAAAACCTGTCTGAAAAAGCCAAACACAGTCAAATTCAGACCTGACCAAGGAGGACCAGCACTTGTGACAGCAAAAGGACCCTGAGGGAGCAGTGCTGGCTGGGCTGGGGAGCTCCAGCTCGGTGTCACTAAAGCCTGTAAAATTATGAGCAACTGAGAGCAGCACTGGAAAAACCAGACTGCAAGAAATGTCAGCATTTCTGTGATAAGCAACAGTGTGAAAACAAGCCAAAGCACAATCATTATCACCTCCATGGAAGTGTCAAACAGTATTTCCAGGGTGTCTTAGTGTACAGCCTGGAGTGTAAGTTTTCCTTGTGAGAGAACAAAGCTCTGTTCCCTTCCTGCCAAACCATGCTTGCTTAGTATGTATCAATTTCACTTTTTTCTTCAAAGAAAAAAAAAATAGTGCCAAAATAAGCATACAGAGCTGTTTTACAAAAGAGACTTAGCAACTCCTTAAATAACTAGGAATAGAATTCATCATTTAATAAGACACTGAAGTTTCTCAAGCAGTCAGACATGGAATAAAGAGACTCAACAATGTGGAAAAATCCCATTAATACGTCTTTCAAGATATTTTGCTTTTCCAAGTAATTCAAATAGAAAACCTCCTAAAACCTGACCATGAACACAAAGCTATTGAACAAAACAGACATTTACTCTGATTATTTTTCCTAGATTGTATGAAAATACATCTAACATACTCAACTGAAAATTGTTTCCACGCTTGCTCATGTGATAAAAGAACAACAAATTCTGAAATTGGCTGTCATGTATCAGCTTTTTGATGGAAAAGGAAAGACATTTTGCTACTTTGACGGGCATGACACAAAGAACATCGTTTAAGGCCACATAATATGCCACAGTTAGATGTTGTTTAGATTAATTTATAACAGAAAATCCTTCAAGTTGCTGAATTCTAAAAAGTATTGAGTTGCATCATGAGAAAGCTCAAGTCTTAAGGACTGTTTTACCTATTATTTAAACAGTGGGAAAATGAAAACAATGCCACAACTTTTCTTTGTCTTCTTTTTAAAACAAAACTTCAGCCTGATTTCCCAGGCTGCAGAGTAAGGTACAGAAGCCTTCATTACAATGCACCTAAACCCCACCTGTGCTGGCACAGAACCCCAAACTCTCCCAGATCCCCACCTGAGTGCCTGAGCTCACAGGGTTACATGGCCAGGGTGTATCAGGGGAGAACATGACCCACGTTCCTGCTCACCAGGAGTCTGCAGGAGGTGCCCAGCAGAAGGAAAGAACTCCTGGTCTGCAGTCCCAGGGATGCAGAACTCTGTGGGCACAGAGAGGGGAGCAGTGAGGAGCAGGGAGAGGTAGAAGGAAGCAGAAGGTCCAACAGCCCTGGCTCAGATCTGTTTGTGGGACACAAGGAGTGTCTCTGTCCCCACAGACAGACACAGGGGTGGCTTGTCCTGCACCCTGCCGTGGCTGGCTGTGCCTGTAAGGCCCGGAGAGGGGGCAGGAGCTGTGGGCTCCGTGCCCCACCCCAAACCCCAGGGTGCTGTCACTGCAGCAGTGCCTGCCAGTAACAGACAGTGGCTTCTGGAAGTGGGGAGCTGCCTCTGAGGAACTGGGGCATCACTGTTCCAGAGTGACAGAGCTGTTACACCTACATGTGAGGAGGGAAAAGCAACAAAACAACTAAAAATATTAACAAATTATAAAAGCAATGGAATGTAAAGGAAAAAAATTTATAATAACTTATTTAAATGTATTCTTACAAAGCCTTCCTTACATGGTATAGTATTCAAAGAATGGTCCCAATGACATAAAATTCCTTCATTTTGTTTTAAAGCAATGAGGAAAATATTTCTGCTTTACTACCTGACCTCATTTTCCTTCTCTCAAAGCCTAATATTAGAGAAACATCCATAATATAATTTTTTGGTTTTGATTTTAGGCACAGGACTGTTCTTCAGTCCCACAGCAGAGCAGAAGTTTCCCTCAAAATCAATTTAGGAATCTTGAATTTTAACTTGAGTGCAAGGCTTGGCATACCATTTTAAAAAATGCAAACATGTAACACTTCCCCTGATTTGGAACTGTGCTATTTCTTCAAAATTATTTTAAAAAAAATTTAACCTTCCAACAGTGTTTATAAAAACTGATTCAAAAAACAGAGCATTCTGGTCACAAAACAGAAACCAAAGTGTTCAGCATAGGGCAGTGCAACATCTATAACCTCTTTCAATTAATATCTTCTAATAAAACCAAAATCTTTATGTGTTGGGAATAAATGAGGATCTTCATAATTCCAAAAACTAAATCAAATCCTGAAGAAACACCTTGGATAAAACCCATACACTTCCATAAAGCAAGGCTTCATTTTCAAAAGGGCTACACAGAGTTTCTGCACTATCAAGGGCACACTAAGCTAGAACAAACACAAATGGCTAAATGGCCATGGAGGTGCTCGTGGTGGCTCTGGAGGGTGGGTCACAATGGCACAACTCAAAATGTGCCTGGACACTGCTCAGTCACACACCAGGGACGTGCTCTGGGAACTGAACTGGCAAAGAGGTTTTTCTTTACCGTTTTTTCCTCGTTCTAGTATTGTTTCCATCAATGCTAAGCCTTGTATATTCCTCTCACTGTCAGTGAGAACCAACTAATGGGAATGAGGAATTCAAATCAGCTTTGCTGAGAGCAGAGCTCCTAAAAATGTGACAAAAAATTTTGCTCTGTCAAGTCAAGAAGCCAGTTTTATACAAACTTTATCAAAAGGAACTGTCAGGCTAAATTTCACATCAAAATTCTTATTTATTTCTTCAAAAATCTATTTCACTTTTATTGTTTTGAATTTAGTTTTTGCACTTCAGTCAAGTTTCACTTTCTGTTTCATTCATGGGGGTGGTTTTGCTTCTTGTTGGGCATTTCTTGCATTATTATAAAGTTGAAATGCTTGGACTCATAACATTCCAAAGAAAAGTTTGCCTCTGCATTTCACCTGACATTAAGGAAAAAAAAAAAAATCAAGTAATCTTTTCCAAATAATACTTTTTGTGAGATTTATTTTTACTAAGACACAAAAATCCTACAGTATTTGGCCTAGACTGCAAGCCAATATCCCTTTAAATTCAGACCTGTACAGCTCTGCAAGATCAAGTAACTTCTATTTTGCTGGGATGAAATACAGGAAAAAACAGTATAGAAAAAAAATCTCTTAAAGTAAGATTCCTCCTCTCTGGTACAGGGTGTGCCTTTCCCACCACGCACCATATTTCTTGGTGGAAGGATATTTATGATCATGATTGCTTAAGAATCATTTTTGAAGAGCACAAACCAATTGTTGTGTGTGTGGCTGTAGCGAGAGACGTGCCTGGGTCACGACTGGCATTCAAGCACTTGCTCAAAAACACACAGGGCAAGCAAATCTCATTGGGACCACAGATCAAGCCATTTCTTACTCAAAAGGACTTGAGAACTAACAACTTCTTTCAAGGATATACTATTTTAAACATCTGTTGGTTGACAAATACTATCTCAAAAAAACTATGTTTACGCCTACCTGGTTTGATTTTAACCTACCTCCAACCTGCAAGTATTCTGGAGGGAACATTTTACATTCGTAACAATTCAAGTGTAACTGTAATGCTGAGTAATAAGCTTGGTTTGTCCTGAAGTTTGCTGAACTATGCAGTTCGTTATCAGTGCAGAAGCAGCAGAAGACTGCTGTGGTTGGCTCAGTGGATTTATAAAAACAAAACAAAAAAATCCCCCCCCCATTGTATCCTTTACAGAATATATGTAAAACTGTGTCCTTCCCTGGTCATATTCACAACTTATCTACAAGATAGTGTTAGCAGTAGAAACTGCAGTCCATGACTATTTGTATTCAGCTCTCATCCATCTGTTCCTCTTTCTCCTAGGCTTGAACTTGTTCAGTTTTTTGCGGGGTTTCTCAGTCTTCTGAGTTTCAACAGAATCCACCCCGAGAACGTGTTCAGAGCAGCATAACTGTCCATTCAACATGGAATTTAGTACTGTCCTGTCTTGGTGCTCCTTGCAGAAAGAGTTTGGGCAGAAGTGGCAGAAAGAAACAGAAGGCTTGCCACAAACATCACAGTGGTGCCAAGGACATTCCCACTTCCCTGCAACCAAAACCAAAGAGCCATTAGTGGGGAGTAAAACATGGCATCGTCTCTTAAAGAAGTTTTGTGTTGCAGCAGCTGAACAAGGCACAACTTTCCTGACAAAGCAAGTGACAGCAACTACCAGGGCTGATCTCAACACTCAAAATGCCACATCATGCTTGTGAAGCTCAGCTGGCAGCTGCAAGGAGAGGGCTTGACACAATCTCATTTAAACACAGCAGTCAGCTCCAGCTAGAAGAAATGACTTAGGCTTCACTCAACAGCATTTTACAGAACCTGCAGGCTGGTAGAGCATCCAAACATCCGGTCAGCTGCTGCCTACCTTACAGCAGTGCCCTGTCTGCTGCCAGTTTTGCTCAGGGATGACTGGTGTGCTTACAGCTGCTGTTTCACCCCAGCATACTTTACCAGTCCTTGTTTGACTTGTTTCTGGGACAACAGGCTTTGCCTGCTTCCCTTGTTCATATCCCACCTGATATGGCTGACTGGGACCCGGTAACTCCTGTGATATCTGCAACTGCAACCTGATGTCTGCTGCTCCTAATTTCCCTACTTGCCTTGTTTCAGAAGCTGCTGCTGTTCTTCTGGCTTGAACTCGAAGGGCTTCATGCATTTCTTAGATAAAATCAACTTTCCTGTGGCAGGGCCATGGTGCTCCTACCAGGTGATGTACTCAATTACCTACATTTGTAAAACAAATGCCTCATTTTGCCAGAGAGGCAGGAGGAGGCCATCATTTTGTCTTCAAATCCAGGAGGAGCTGCTCCCACACGATGCAAAAACAAAGTTCCTGCCATACAAACCCAACGTTTTCAAGATGACAATCCTGACAAGGTTTCAGAACAATAACTGAGGTACCTGCACAAGTTATTTATACAAGTGTAAGACAGGGGCTGACTCACCAAAAGGACGTTTCACCAAACCAAGACAGGAGAGATGATAAGCTTTAGTACAAGATTTCCTGTCACACAATACCAGTTGGCCTCCATCACCACAACGGAAACAATCATCTTCAGATTCTTTCTTCCCTTCATTTTTCGTTCTGCGTCTACGTGTTCTCTTTTTGGTTTTTTTGCCTTTTTCTTCTGAGGCATTAGTGGAGGAATTCTAAAAGAGTAAGATGTAAATCTGCAAATGCCAGTTTTGCAAAGGAAAAACATGATGCCACCTAGCCAAGCTGTTGGCACACCTGGCAGACCATGTGCACAACCAAAAACTTGACTTGGGGCAGACCTGCCCAGTGCCTCACTGTACTCACCTGTGTTGACAAAAAAACTACACTGAACCTTGTGAAAAGTCATCCTGAAACCAGATCTTCTTCCTACAGGACCCTTTCTACTGCAAAACCCCCTTCATCTTCTCATCACTGACAAAATTTCCAGTCTAATCTACTTGTAGCTAATTTACCCTCATTATGTACTTGCAACACTAATCACTTCAATATCCATTTTTCTCTTCCAGTTGTCAATAGTCATGCTGGAATTACTAAAACCTGCCTCCATTTCTCTTTGAGGTACAGACAGCAGAACTTCAGGAACAGCAGGTAACAATGGAAAGAATACACCAAACCTTATCCCTATTTCAATCTGACATTCTGCTGCTTGCACTTTAGCTCTCCTTCAGCAAATCATAATAAAATTTTGGATGATTTTTCAACATCCCTACCATCATTCCCTCCCTCTCACCCCAGTAATCACTATCTACTTTCTTTAAAATTAGCCCATTCTATCTACCAATGCAGACAGCCCCATTAAAATAAACTGTAACCTTTAATTTCTTCACAGTTGTCTTGTGTAAATGTTCACAAGCTTATGTGAAACCTCATTTAAATCCATCTCTTAACAAAAACCAGCTGTGTGGGTTCTGAAGATTCCCACTCCACCCTCTGAAGTGGCTGGTACTGAGCAGTGGGAAGGACCACCTGAAGGTGCAGCTTTATCAACACCCACAGGTGGTACTTGTGCCTTCCCTCACACTCCTGTGCCAGCCCTTCAGGAAGCTCCATCAGCTTCTGGATACGGCTTCAAACTAACCTGACAGGAATCATACAGATCATTTCTTGATATATTTTGGTAACATTTTTTCCTCATTTGAAACTCACATTTTTTATTCTTCATTTCAACTCAATTTTTTTTAGTGACTAAATAATCATACTTTAGGGTTTAGATGGGGAAATATAAACTAGAATATCAAAATAATCTCACTGACTACAGTTATGCACATTCTTAAGTCAGTCTGAAGCTTCTACAACCCTTCCCCTTGACAAGACTGTCAAAATTGATGTACTACTTGCCTTTGGTCTGTCCCCAAGAAATCCACTGCAGTTTGGGGCACCACATTTGCAGACTGTTTTTTCATTGCCCAGACAGTCAAGGTTGTAATTAAAAGTCAGCTCCGTCCCTGAGTGTGAAAAGGACAAGGTAACAAATTCTATCAAAGTTATTACAAACAAATACAGATTTTGCTATCTGTCTGCTGGTTTGGGACTTGCTTGTTGTTGTACTGCCACAGGATTTTCCCTCTCTTTACTGCTCATAAGCACTGACAATGATTAACAAGAGGCCCATATAACATGATGTCTTATGCCACTACATTTTAAAATGCATTTGTTTGACTTCACAAAACTGTGCTTGTGTCTGGCCTACACACATATCCATCATCCATCCAGCTAAATGCAGCTATAGATAGGTATGTATGTGTGTGAGCATGTGTGTACACAAACCAGGACACAGATACTTTTAAACAGCCTCCTACATCCACTCCTTAAGCTTATCATGTTCATGGAAAAGATGCATTTGAGAGCTCCAAACTGAAAACTTACTAAGGACACCTGCCCTAGAAGCAAGCAACAAAAAGCAGAAGACTCACAATTAAGAAACATTAAATAAAAGGCAGATCACAAAACATCATCACCTGTGTGATGAGTTCTCTACAAAAATATTTGCACTGCATCAGTTAAACCATGACTGTCCCACTCCTAACTGCACAAAAGGTTTAACTTAGGGAATGAACCAAGGCCAAGCTGAGCTGATGTACCTGCAGGAATGTCACACACAGCAAAGAGCCCGACACGAGTGTCTCCATTCACTGTCCACTTCAGGGTTTCACAATTTGGTTGGCAGCTGTGGTTCATAAACCGAGAATAGTTTCCTTTGGGGCCAGCGTCAATAATTCGGTCCTGGAAAACAAACCAGCCACAGGATGAATGGTTTTTCTCTCCCCCCTCACAAAAAAAACCCCAAACCATCCATACCTGATTTCAGTAGTTGCATTCAGAACTGACATGGTGCTGCTATGCAGAAGCCAACTGATGGTACATGTTGTATTGAAAACTGTAGTGTCCCACATGGCCTGCAATGTGACACTCCCAAAGCAATACTCGTGCTCTAGCTCACATTTCCCCAGCACCCATCACAGCCACACGGCAGGATGAGTGTTCTTGTGAGCACTGTGGTGGGCATGTTATGGAACCCCCTCCCCCAGGAAGCTTCAAAACTCAGACTCAGTCCCTTTACCATTTACTTTGCATTCCCAAAGCTGTGAGGGATCTACAAGTACTGTGCTTTATGGCATTTACCACGTCACTGCATGATTACTTCCACAGATTGCTGGTTTCTCACCAGATTTCTTTTCAAATCAGCCTAGTTTAAACAAAAACAAGCTCCTGGTAAGCCAAAAATATCCCATCCCTACACACAATTGCTTTTTCATCTCTATCTTCATCAAATATACCAAACATTTACAAAATAAAATGAAGTCTTGAAATTGCCAGAACTGTGTTTCTTTGTGGGACTGCTTGAGAAGGCTTTGCTTATTTATGAAGTATTATTATGGTTTCTTTCTAGCTCATTTTTATAATGCACATGTACAAGTATCATGCCTGTGTGCACACATTTCACTGCGTGGGCAGCTCAGCCTCATAATACCATTAGCACTTTTGGCAAAACAGACCCACAATGAGTGTTTATTAATTACAGTAAGAGTCAAATACATGTTCAGTTCATGTATTTAACACATTGACATTGTATGTCAATCTAGTAGAGGGCTGAGAAACTTTAAAGTGCTCAGAGAAATGTGTTTTCATCATTCTGTGGTGGTAACTGCTGTGCAGGAGCTCCTCAGTTACAGGACTAAGGAAAACAGCAGCTGTGGAAATGCAGAGCAAGAGTCTTGGGAAAAAGAATGGTGGTTGGGACTGAAAACAAGGCAGGACTGTCAGCCAGCTCTTGTTTATCTCCTAACTAGCTGTCTGGGGAAGCAATATAATATAGATATAATCTGTAACTCCTGCTGTCCAGGTTCTTCACTTTCTCCCCCTCCTGAGGATGAAAATGCTCAGGTGTGCACAGAACCACAGGTGCGGAATTATTCTGGTGTGTTAATTAATGTGCTGCAATAATTTGCTGCGAATCAACTTGTGGAGGACTGGCTAGCTACTAACACAGAGAGTGCTTTCAGAAAAGAGCTTCTACAAAAGCACAAGCCTAGTTTTGTTATGAACAAAGCAAGGGACAGATGGCTACAAAAAATATTAAATGCCCTATATAGGACACAGCCTCACAATCCTATCCCACATTCTCTCAAGTGAGAATTTTATTTTCTGCTGTTGAAATTTTAGTAGAATTGCTAACAGCAATTTCTTCCACTGTATCATCACTATTTCCCCAAACTTCACACTTCATTTTAAGACTAGGCAGGTAAGTACTTTGTACTTACAGGTACAGATAAGGACTATACTTCATTTGCAGCAGCCTGCAGACCTTAATATGTAATTTATTACATAACACAGAACTAAAGAGATTCACTATGTACATATAGAATGGAGAGAGCAGGCAAAGAAAATGCAACGCTGTGAATTTATGAAACTGTGGTATGTCAAAAGCAGCAGAGTGCCCTACAAAGGCAATCAACAGAAAAAGAGGTCAAAATAAGGTTATAAGTAAATAATGGCAAAAGCCATCAAACACCCTACCTTATCAATAGTAAGCATATAGAAGTGGGTGATGTCATTTTCATGTGCATATTTGATTCTTGCCATACATTCCTCTTCATCAATCAGCTCTCCCACGTACTCATTCACAAACTCCCCCTGAAAGGCACCAAGTATCACTAGTGAAGTATATCCCAAACCCACAAACAGCATTGCAGGTCACCGAGTCTCTGCTGGGTAAGAACAATCCCTACCTTTTTGATATCCCTCTTGGCAACCAGACCCCAGCCTTTGCCATCAGTTTTGATGATCTTTGTCTCGGGGTACTGGCGCTTTGTGAAGCACTGGTTCTGGCACCGCTCTCCCGCCGGGCAAACCTGGGGGTGGCACTCGTACATCAGCATCCGATTGAGGCACTCGGAATCAAAGCCACAGGGGTTTTCATCCGTGGGTTTGCAGTTGCACTTGGGAATCTCAGATATGTCAGCAGTGTATATCTGCACTTTACCACAAGGTTTATTGACCTGAAAAATACATTAAAATAGTTCAAACATGACTTTAGAACAGTTAATTTTATTGTAGAGTTACACAGTGGTTGCTAATTTGCTTTTTTGCACCACTAGATGTTTCCTAAGCAAAATTTTACCATCTCATGACTGGAAAAGCACAGTTACCATCATTACAACCTGACCCCATCTCACTGCTCATCTCAAACCTTCAAGTACCCAGTGCCATTTCCCCATTTCCTCAAACTTTACCTTGATGTGTTTGTATGGTGGAGGTTTACGTTCACTCTCCTGGGTTTCTTTGGCTTCTCGCTGTAGCTTTATTTCTCGAAATCGAGCTTCAGCTTCCTGCAAAGCTGAAAAAGATTGCAGCATTGACAGAAATGCCAGAAAGAGGATTACTCCCCCCAAACTGACTTGCTCATTCCCGTGTGTGTTAAAACAATGCATTGTCGACTTCCTAGTCCCATCATTTAATTTTCTTGCAAACAATGCTTCTGGAGTGTTAATGCTCTTAACAGATATTTAATTCTACTCTTTTAGTCTCTCGGTCTGAGAGAGTCTACTCTCAGTCTTTTTTTTAGCTTTTCAGAAAGGAAAAATCATCAGATATAATTTCAGTTAGATCCCAGTCTTTTACAAGACACGAAAATAATGTTTTCATGCAAAAATAGTAATAGTGACAGCTGCCCAGGACACCACAAATTCATTTACTTCAGTATTATAAAACAGATGTTCAAAACCCAGGGCTATGTTTGAAGAAAGCAAAGCATGGATATTCCAGGATTATTTTTGTTTACTTTTAGGTATGTACCATTTTTGAAGACTTTTCCAATTCCTTTGATTCCTTGGTATCTACTCCCTCTGTCTCCCTCCATGTAAGGGAACACCCGTGCTTGGTGCGTCCAATAGTAATCCTTAGAACCAAAGAAAAACACAGGAAATTCTCCGATTTCATGCTTCATTTTCTGGATATTTGGGGGAACGTTTTTCGGATGGCAAACTTCTGCAGGCCACCATCTAGCACAGAAGTACAAATAAAAAAATACAGCATTTTAGTCAGGCTCTTTCTGCAAGAGACAGTTTAACAACATTACTTGAAACAGCAGCAACTGACTATTATTTCCAAGATCCAAGAGGATTTAAAATCCTTTTCTCCCTTCTCTCAATAGAGAGTGAGAGAAGACTAGAGAAGGAAAGCCTGATACTCAGATCAGTGGGACTTCACCTGCCTGCAAGGTAAGCACACACACAGGACTTCCTGTGTCTGGGTGGCAAAACCGTCATCTTTACAAGGCCTGCAATTACTGTAATTGTCAAAGATCAAGAGAAGGTTGAAAACACCTATTAATGTTACAAGGATAACCCCCAGCTACTCTATCTCACTCAAATCTCATCCAAGTGGGAAACACCAACAACCTGAGTAACTGATGTTCCAGCCTGCAAGGGAGTAATTTAGCCAATTAGCAGTTAGACCAATTTATTGGCAGAGATCTCTGAAACAAACAGGGGTTGAAAGCTCATACACTGGAGGCAGAAGTCATAAGACTCAAGGAGTCCTGCATGGGTAATGCCTTCTCCAAGAGCAACAGCAAAGCTGCAAGTCTTTGAACCTGAAGCTTGCAAGGAGGTGAGGTCCCTGGTTCAGAGAGCAGGGAGAAATCAGTGTGCAGCAAGACTGGCCTACAGGAGCAACCAGTTGTATGATCCTTAGTTAAACATGCCAGTACTGTAAAACAACACAAATTCCTTCATCAGACCTGTAATTTCCCAGTTTAACCCAAATAATATCCTGGAAATGGAGCTTCTTGCCCGCCCTGCAGTCGTTGCAGTACCAGCTCCCATCTGGCATTTCGATGTTTAAGCAGTCAGGGTGAAAGGCTGCTGGGCACGACTCGCAGCACAGCAAACTGCCACCTGCAGAGAGGCAAAAACAAGGGAAAAACCAAAAAGGTTGGAAAACATCGAGATCAAAATAAAAGTTTTGCATTTCAGACAAGTTTGAAATGATACACATGTGGTAGGTTCAATTAGAAAATAAATGGTTAAAACATGCTGACCCTCAGCAACAAATACACCCATCCCTTCGTTGGGTACAGCAGCCAAAAGGTCCTGACTAATTTATATGCCTGGCAGACTCGGGTTAGTAACACATGCAAAATAACAAGCAAGCTGGTGATAAAAATGCCAGAATAATGCACAAATTATAATTACTTCGCTGTACTTTAATGACTACAGTATGTTCAACATAGTTTTAATATATATTAACATTTCTATGTAAGAAAAATTTTAACCACAACAGATTTCTTGTATGATTTTGGGTTTTTTTTTCCCCCTCGGGGGGAGAAGGAACAAGGTTGTTAGTTTGTTCCATGAATTATCAAGTGGAAATTTGGCTGCAACTTAAAAGTTGCTATGCTGCATATTAATTTGTTAACAAATCAGGTAAATTTCACTGCTACAAGTTTAATCAGCACTATGCATTTTGTAGTTCTCAATAAGGAACAGATTTATTGTACAAGATAAAACAAAACACCCTTAATTAGTGGCAATCCCGGCAACAACTAATACTGACTCAATTTGCTGTCTGCTGCTAAACTAAAAGCAACTCTTGAAATATTTACAGTGCAATATTACATATTAGCAATAAAGAAACACAAAAAGCTTTAGTACATTGAACACAGGGGAAAGAACAGAGAAATACTCATTAGGTGTCTCTTGTAAAGAATTAAATCAGGCTTCTGGTTGTTGGATAAAGCCCAAATAAAAACATTCTTTAACAAATTATTTTGGAAAAAAAAAGGCTATTTAAAGCCCTGAAGCAGCACAAGCCAATCTGACATTACAACAAAACCTAACAAAGCCTAACTTCATATGCACATTTCTAACGATTTGCTATAAACAGTTTAGAAAAACAACACTTAAACTTAAGAATAAAATATTTTAATGCTGGGTCTGAAGGAGGTCCCCACCCACTGACCTTTGGAACACACAAAGCACCAGCTGACATTGACATGGGCGTGGTGGCTCTTCCCCTTCATGGCAGTGAAGTGGTTGGTGCACACGATGCTGTTGGAGGCGATGACGGCGCATCCCGCGGCGATGCAAACGTCCCCGGCGTGGTACGCGACGGGGCAGCGCACGCAGCGCATCATCTTCCCTGGCAAAGCACAACACTCACGGGTTACCGGGGGACAAAAGGGACTCCCAGCAAAGCACAGCACTGCTGTGCTGCTTTGGGACAAAACTGGCTTGTTATTTCAGCAAAAAAGATGGTAGTGCTCGGACATCCTATATGCACGCACATAATTCCATCCATTATGTTTTCAATGCTTGCATATTTGCAACAATACTGAATAATAAAGGTTTTTAGAGAACCCTGCTGTAGGGTCTGACAAGCCCCTGTCCTGGCAGGAGGCCCTTGTTTAGATAAAGGGAACTGCACAATCTCCAGAGGTGGGGTCTGACAGGCCCTGCCCTGAGGCCTGGAGATAAGGAGGTTGCACAATCCCCCTCCAGGCCCCTCTTGGGGAAAGAGAGAGCCTTTGTGGTTACGGCGAGAGAAGACAGACCCCTGATCCTCTAGGAAACTCTATGTAAAATACCCTAATACCCATTGGTTTCTCACCCTTGCACACCCACCTCTGTACCCCATAACAGAGACCCCTCTGCCCCGAGTCGGGGAGGATCCATCTCTGGTCACCCCTCTGTGGGAGATGGAAGAACAAAGCTCCTTCTGCGGCACCACCAGCAGGGCCTCTCCTCTCTCTGTGCGGGCCTGGCCCTGGGGGTTTGCCTTGCAGAGCAGAGCTGAAATCACTGCTGAATCCCTGAGAGCTGATGGCTGCTGAGCCAGGCACCTCTGCAGGCACCCCCGGCCGAGGGCTGAGAGAAGCCACGGCCCCCTGGGNCCTCTGGGTGGTTCCTCACGGGATCACCTCTCCAGGTCCACTACGGCTTCCTGGGTCTGAGTCTCAGACCCCAACCAGCACCGACCGGGAGAACCCCCAAGCGTTACTACTTTACCCTACACCCAATTTAAAGCACTCTTAAGACTTTAATTACAAACACCAGGTAGACCAGCTCTTCCTTAGTCATGTAATTCTGTCTGCAAATGTTGCCCAAAGCTAAAAACCTGCACAGAATCAAATGTCTCCACACTCATTGAGCCTTGCTGCAGTGTTTGTACATTCTCAGGTCCTGCCCTCACTGCTTGGCATCTCTCCTCATCCTCTATGCAGTCTAGATTTCATTCTTTCTTGAAAAGAAAACATGGCTAACTATGGATAACTGAAAGCTAGTTAGAAAAAGAACATAAACAAGGTAAATAATAAAACTGATTAAAACTTACTCTATTACTACTTTTTAAAGAATTCTGAATCAATTGATAGTCCATTTATGCTTAACGAAACTGCAGCTAGCAGCTCTCAAACGGACACATTCCTTACCTTAGCATACCATAAATAAATTTAATTCATCAGTCACAAAAACTTAAAATCAAACTACCTTTTGAAATTCGTGGATGTGAGGGGTTACTAACATGACAACTGAGGCAGCTGTGGAGAGGACATCGAAACCCCCTGTTCTCAAACACGGTGAGATGAAATTTTTTCACACAAGCTTCGTGGTAGAATTTTCCGCAGTGAGACACAACACAGCGTTTCACATCTGCTTTTCTCTCCTTACACACAAAACAAGTGTGCACTCCTGGTGGCAAAATAATAAACAGAATGTAACTCATTCATCCAAACACATGACTTTAAAACACTTGTCTTGTGCCTTTATGTTATGCATGAAGGAGTTGCTTTTGTTGTGTGCAGGAGGTTTTTTCAACAGCTCAAATTGCATTACTTGATGTTGTGGATATTTGTATCGTAACAACTTGGGGCAGCAATCAATTTACTTTAGCTCTTTAGTATTAAAGACTGATCTGCTCAAATACAAATAAAAGGAAGTTACAAAGCAAACCCATTTGCAGTTGAAGTGTACACAACAACACCCAAAGCCTCACCAATCTGATTTTATGTTCTTATTTATAAGCCTCCAGCACATCTGCGAATTTTTAAAATTTTTTTAAACCAATGAAAGAGGATGATGGGTTGTCTGTGGACCTGTGAAATTTCAAGCAGGACCACAAACCAAAGCATCCTCTAATATTTTTTCTGGACTAGTTGGAACAGCTTTATTCTGAAGTAGCAGTTCCAACAAGGTTTACTGCATGTACTGAAATGAGCTTATGAGCAAGAACACAAATCTTATGTAAAGTTTTGAGATTAAGAACTTCCAAGCAGTTATTACAGGAGTAAAAGAAAATGAAATTAATAGCAATAAAGTAGTCTTTTAACAGGAAAATCAAAAGATTGATACAGACACACAGGTGGACTGAAAAAGAACTTGAAACATTTCACTCGCCGCTCTTTTTTCTAGGATTTCTTAAGTCTTTGTGATAGACTTTAAATCTCATCTGTAAATGTATTCAGAGAGCAAATTATCAGTAGTTATTAAGACAATGGAATTCTGATTAAATTAGCCACTTTGTAAAACATGGCACACTTAGTGGTACTCTATGAAATCCCACCCTGGCAGGGCCCAAAGGACAAACAAGGGTTCTCTGAGCATACACACTCTGCCCAGGAGGATGTCCTAGAGCAACAGAGGGGAAAACTCTGATTTTTTTTTTTAAATTAATAGAAAGGGACAAACTTACCTGATGTACATTCACTACAAATGAATTTTCCTGCTGGTCTTCCAGAGAGCCCAAGGCAGCTTACATGAAAAGCTCGATAGCAAAGTCCTTCACACAGTAGGAGATCACCTGTTTTTTCACACAGCTTTTACAACACAAAGGCATTGAATGTTAAATAAAAGTTCATATGTGGAAAAACCCTGTTTTCTTTATTCCTTTTCATATACTGCTCCTCAAAATATCTTTTCCCATTGTTGAAATCAAATTTAACGAGTGAAAGATAATTTTACAAGCATTGTCACATGCCCTGGCTTCAAGATGAAATAGGTAACAGAATCATTAAATCACTTGAAATATCCCTCCCAGACCATGCTTCAGGAGTAAATACACCCTGACAGAAAAAAAGAAATAGAAAAAAAGCTCTAAGAAATATTCCCTGAGCACACTGATGCCATCTAAGTTGGGTTTAAAAGCATCCTTCCTTTCCTTTTCCTTGGCAAAAGGAAATCAGTTCAGTTGGCACAATGATACTTCTCTGTCTGAGTGGTTAGCAGTGATAACTAAAGATGAACTGAACAAGAGTGCTGGCAGAATTCAAGGACTACCCAACATTTACATATAGATACAACCTCATCCTCACTATTTACAAATAATGGAAATGTAACTGCTTGCCCAGTCTTATGGAAACAAATGTGATCTATTAGGATTGTGTTATCATTTCATAGCCCAAGAGCCCTTCTGGAACAGTTAGAGAAAGGCTTTTGCTGTCGCTTTCTGCTCACACACCATGGCAGAGCAGTGCTGCTACCTCTGCTGCACGCAGAGCACACACCCCACTGGGCTGGACTTCTTCCTCTGAGCTAACAGAGAAACCAGCAGCTCTTCTGCATCAGCTAACCAGTCACCTGGCAACACTCCTGTGCTTCTTCTGAGGTACAAATTATGCTTATCTTACAGACCTGGAAACTCAAGCAGAAAGGCTAAGTCATTGGAGGTCAAGAAAAATAATAATTAGGTGTTAAGAATTCCATTTACTGCCATGGCAACCTCATCACAAACAGACATCTCAGACTCCCATGATAAACCTGTTTCTAGCCTAATATTGTCATTTTCATATTTAATAAGACCTTTTCTGGGAAAGCTCGGGAAACAGCCCAGCTAATGTCTCTCACCTGACACACATATTCTTTTTTTGTTCCTGCTCCTCGCTCAGATTTTTTGGATGATATAGATACTTCAGTCTGAGTCTCATCAGCACTTTCATAGGGGGACTCTGAGCGCTCATCTCCTTGGCCATCGGAGATCTGAAGATTAAACACAGGTGTTAGAGAAAGCAGCCACAGAGGGTCAGTTTTGCACAGAGCAGTAACTGAAGGAAGCAAACACACTGCAGTTCACACTAGCAGATTTAGGCACGCTCTTCTGGTTTTGTTTCCCCCACCTTCAAAAGAACACCTTGATTAAAACCAGAATATGCATTTATGGAAGACTCATAAAAAGGACTATACAACACACCCCCTCACCAGCAACTCAGCAGCAGCCAAAACAGAACACCAAAACTTTGTAACATGGCATTTTATTTATACTCAGTTCTGTAATACAGTTTGCAAGAAGTGCCTACCCATAACACAGGGGTTATCTTCAAATCCCTTGATTAAAGTTTGAGCATCTGGTTTATGAGAAAGCAACAGTCAATTTTTAAAAAGAAACTTGGTAAACTTCAAGCTGCATATAAAAGTCTCTGACCCAAATATTCTCCAAGAAAGTGTGAACAACATATAGAAGAGAAGAAGAACAAGCAGCTCTCAACATGCTTAAGGAATATTACTGTCAACAGTAAAGTCAAAATACTAGAGAAGATAGCCCTGTTATGGATAAATCTTATATAACAGACCTAGATGTAATAAATATGAGGTGTTTTTAAAAATAGTCGTAATTTACTTAAAAAACCCCATCCTTAGTAATATATTTAAAAGAAAATACAGGGTGGTTTTCAGTTCAATAGAATTTAAGGAGGTAATGGACAACCAAGTCATTTGTCTCATCCCACATCACACCAGAAGATGCAGAATTTCATGCTGCTGCCCCTAGATGGTACTCAGTGAGTTGAGCCTAAGCACATTCTCCAGGAGAGCACCACAATTTGGAATTGCAAAAGGCCACCATCCCTTCTCTTCCAGCTCGTTCTAATGGTTATTCACACATACCATCAGAAGTACTGCCTCCTGTCCCTTTTGGGTTGTCTAACTGCAACTCTCAGTTGATGATGCTTTCTCCAGGCATTTCAGCTACATTAAAAGTCCCTAGGAAGCAGACATTTTCCTCCTGTGGAAGCATGCTGCAATTAATCCCATTTCAATCCTTTTTGTTCCGCCCTCTAATTTTCTCCCTAGGGGACTTGTCCCAGCATCTAGAGCATTTTAGTGGGGTTTCTATAAAACTTTTCTATGCTTTAAAAAGGCTGTTGAAAAATCAAGCAAGAGAACTGGAGGCAATAACCCATAAAAGTCTTGTATGTACCACATCCAAAGCAAGCCAACACAATGCTACTCTTCTTCATTTCTGTTCTGCTATGTAACAATCTCCCCAAGTCTCTTCAACACAGCACTGACTCACTCTAAACTGCTGTGCTATTTAAGAGATCATTTTGCCAATAGCCATTTGTCAGGATATAGACACACCACTTTATATGAAGAATTTACTCTCTGTTTTCAGATGCAGAATCTCATATTTATCTACAGTAAATCACCTTTTTCTAAAATTGGCCCAGCTACATGCTGGAAACGGCCACATGCAACCCCCCTATCAACCAATTCACGTAATATGCAAATTTATTAGAGGTGAATTATTTTGAAATCAGAAAGGAATCAGAAAGACTAAACCAGGCCTAGACTCAGTCTTTATACAATCCCTTTAGAAACACAGCTAACTTGCATTCCTCCATTTAACATTTGCTTTCCTTGATCACATCTAAAAATATTTTATAAATGGGATCAGACTGACAATTGTTGGTTGGTTGGTGAGTTTTTCTCCCACATTACTTGTGAGAGTATAAATTAATTTCCTCAGTGCAAATAAATACTATTAAACCAATTCATACCTCTACTTCACCTATGAATATTTCTACAGCTGGAGTGACTTGGAGATTTTGCCCAACCGTTTCATAAGTGGTTAAAAGGAACTGCAAGTAAAGTCATTGCTTTGTTCAGGCACCAGGAAATCTCTGCTCCCTGGAAGGAGCTGTGAAATAGTAAACTGCAAATGTGACCCGAGTGCAAGGCCAGGAGCAGCCAGTTCTTGCTGGGAAAGGGCAGATGAAGGAAGGCAGAGTGGGAGCACAGCAAAAACACAAAACCAGTTTCCCTTATGGTTTAAGTAAACTTACACACATACTCATTTCTGTTTAAACTATTCCCACAGAAACATTAATTAGTGTAAGCAGTGCACTGGTCTAACATTTTTAGTACCTCATTATGTTCCTGTTTTAACTAGCCAGAATTAGTCATGGCTAGAAAAGAAAAAAGGAAAAATAAGCTGGAAGGTCTTAGATCTGTATTTCTTTCCTACTTAAAAACACAAAAGAACAAAACAGAGCAATGCAAAACAAGCAGTCTTGCTGTAACCTCACACTAGGTTTCCCACCTTTTCCCTACACCACAAAACACCTAAAACCCCGAGAAAATCCATTTGTGCAGCACCCCTTGAGTTAATGCAGTGTTCCCAGCAGCAAAAGCCATAGAGCCTTGCCCTGGAGGAAGGTGCTCCTCTTCCTCCAGTGAGCTGGGGGAAGACAGAGCAGAGAAATAGAACATATCTGGTGATAAATATATCCAGTCAAGAAAATGAGTCAAAGCAATGTTTTCCAAGATTTTCCTTGGTTTATACGCTCCATTCAAATGAAGGATGCAGACCTCTGTATGGAAAAGGAACTCTACTGGCAGAAGGCAGTTTTTCAGAACCCCCTAGATATGGGTGACAAAATCCCAGCCATTTGTGAACCTCAGGCTGACATAAATTCTCCTACAGAAGAGAGGTTTTACCGTCTCAGAATTAATGCACAACCCTTTATTTAAATTAAATGGTTACTGAGCCAAAAAAAGGAGCAGTGCTGGCAAGAATCAAACACGAGATCACAAATGCAACCACAAAAGCCAAATTCTATCAGCCCATTCAAGACAAAACTTGGCAATTTACACCCACCTATAAATTAATGCCAGGTTTCAAGAACAAATACCAATACACAGAGCATGAATAAAATACCCTCAGTTTATCAACTGAATGGCTACCAGGCTGAGAGTATCTTTCAAAATCTCTCCTCTACAGCTGTCAGGAGCCTCACACACTTTACAAATGAAATGCTCTATTAATCACCAGTTTTGTATGACACAGACAAGACTGGAGTCCTGCTTAGGGCCCTCTCAGCTCCTAAGAGTCACTACATTCACAAGCAGCTCAGCAATGCACTCCTGTGGCCTGGTGCAGGCTGCTGAATGCACCTCTTCATCCCTGCCACCATGACCAAAGATTTAACCATCATCTCCAACAGCCATAATCCATGCACTGCTCACACACACTTCACTGCCATCCCAGATTTCACAGTTTAGGGCCCTAATAAATGGGAAGGCTAGCAGATTCCCTGTTGTAAGAAAGGGAAGCACTCCTTTTGGATGACTTAATCCTTATTTGCACCTTGCAGAAGGTGAAACAGTCTCTACCAGACATCTCTAGGGAAAACTCCCTCTATGAAGAGAGCTGGAATTCAACACTCAGCTCCTGAGGTTATTCCAGAACAGCAAATGGAAATATCAGGGAAGTAAAAGAGCATCTGTTCCTTGAGGCCTGCAGAGAAGAGGCTGAGACAACCCTTCATCCAATGCTTCTCAGAGAGGCCTTAGAACCTAAGAGAGGTGGTTGGGAAAACTGTATTTGTACCCCAAGCAAGCTGCAGCAGCACTAACAGGTTCTGATTCATCCGGGGGCACTGAGTTTTGCAATTAAAATACGTGTAGATTGAAACTGTCACTACGTAAAGATGATTTAGTAGATTGCTAGAAATCAGTTCATGCTGATGTGACACAGCCACCTCTGCAATGAGACATTAACACTTCTGTGGGTGGTTAACACAGCTTCCCACAGTGGAAGGTCTAACAGGTCACACACCAGAGCCCAAATCACAGCCTTCAATACAAATGTGGACACGTTTTGGGGGGCTTGTTACTTTATTTGTTAACTTACAAATATAAATCTTTCCCTTGTAATCATGCCAGAGCTTGTCTTGTTCTTATTTTTGTAATATAATCCTCCTAGCAAAGTAAACTGTATGTAATTAACTCTTCTGATATTCAGGCCAAGGTTCAAAGTAATCAACATTTAGATTAGTGGCAAAATATATTAACTGGCAATTTGTAGCTATTTTATTCTGCTTTACATTTGGAGTAATTTCTTACTTCTCATAAAGGCAAAGGACTGTTTTAAGGAGTGTAAATTTAGGGGAAAAAAAGCCAAGGCTGTTCAGTTCAGATTTTTAGCAAGTGCCAAGTTTCTGCACTGAAATTGTACCTTAACTCTATCATATCTCCACCTCTTGTTATGAATGACTGCTGCTGTGCCATGGAAGACACCCTTTCCCTGCTGATCTAAGGATCACTGCAAGCACCATCAGCTCTCCCTTACTGCACACCAGTCAGGCTTTCCAAACCACTTCCTTCAATTACTGAATGTCAACATTATCTTGTGAGGACTTGCCTGTAGAGGCTTTCACACCTCACTGCCTGAACACTGAGTAAGGGGGGTATATCAGAAATTTCCTACTGGAAACGATGCACCTGCACACACAAGTGAGAAAAAGGGAGGAAAACAGCCTAAAAACCAATTCATGCTTTTCATGTGGGCTGGGGCAGAACTTACATCAGGGATTAGTGAGGTTTTGAGTGTCATTACCACTCACAGAAGTGACCAATTTCCCATCAGGCTCCTAAGGCAACCTTTCCTATTCCACGTGTCTCAGTCATTATTCACTACTTACACATGACTCAAAAGGGAACATGTAGGGACACATTACTGCATTTTCCAAGTTCCCCATATCATTATTACTGAAAAAATACTACCAAGTCAAGCTGGGACAGAATTTTGGCATCTCTGTGAATTCTTTGTGTTTAGTGTTGTATTTTTACCCTTGAAAAGACAGAAATTGTAGCAATGGGGCATTAAAGAACTGGGTTTACTCATCTCAAGATATTTTAAGCATACATTTTATACTACTACTGTGTTTTTGGAACAGTTACTCAGGCCCACAACAGGGCCTGTACAGGGATCAGAATCTAAAGACTTCAAATCCCCCAAAGTATTTTTAATTTTCTTTTGAACTATATGCTAAAATCCTCTGTTCACAATAACCAAAAGAAGTGCTTAAGGGATTCTTTCAGACAAACATCAACCTATTTTTAGAAAGACTATATAACAATGCATATAAAAGCCATCTTCAGCATTAATTCCTAACTGAATTAACATGCTTTGCATACTGCAATATTTGCTGTATAAAGCCAGATTACATCAGCAAGTGCTGCTGAACACTGGGTAATTGTTTAATTGCTAAATATAAGGATGAGATTTATTTTTTTTCCTGCTTCCTGGACTACTTTTCCCTGTTATGTGCAAAAGGGACCTGCACGTCCATACAGACACAAGGACTGTTGGTGGCATAACAGTTTCCTTGGCATGATTATATTGAGTAAATAAGTGTTTGGTTTTCACAGAGCATGCTGAGTAGGCTTAGAGGAAGAAATGTGTGCAATACAATAGTTACAATAAGAAAACACACATTAGAGGATTGAAAGGAATTAAACAGAGTCAGCTATGTGCATTTTTGGAGTTTATATGTTTATATTTTTGTCTTTTGTCTGAAGGACTCTAAAATGATTAAAGGAGGGTGGGCAGGAAGTCAATTTGACAGAAGATTCTGTACACAGATTTTGTATACAAAATCAGTTCTCAATGTTTTTCCTCTTGCAAGACTTCCTGCAGCTGCAACACTGAGTCTGAGTTAACTGCACAGCTCAATGCACTACCAATTAAAGTGCTCAGAGGTGCAAGGATAAGCACTAACACAGGGAAACATTTCTCACAGTACATCTTAACACTGAATCCAAGTCTACTACAATTCTTTAAGCATTTTTTACAACCTAGTACCTGATTCCAGTCTCAGCCACACACCTTGGCAGAAATGTGAGGTAATTCTTCATTCTTTTACAAAAAGAGTTAAATGTGAGCTGGTATGTACACTCAGCTTGCATATTTCTAGAACCACGTGGGTGAACTTTGCAAATGGTATTGCTACTTCCACATCTGGGTGGCTGAAATGCCACTTATAAAAAAAAAAGAAAAAAAAAAAAGAAGAAGGTAGTGACGTTCTCAGTTGGCATCCAATCATACTGATACATGATATAAGCTGTGAATCTGTGAAAGGATAGACTGAGATTTAAAAATTCAAATCATGCTGTGGCTCAAAGAAGCAGATGAAGTCAAATACTGATGTGGACATTTGATCCACTCACTTGAAGAAACAAAAATCTTTTTCAACTTAAAATTGTCTCCTTCTTCCAGACAGCTCCAAAATCAGAGTAAATACCAGAGCCAGCAAAATCACTGCTCTGTAATTTCAAGGGAAAAAAAGGTCCAGAAATTCTACATCTGAAAATAAAGTGTCTGTACCCATCCCATCTGGAGCCTGGGAATTTAAGAAGTTACCACAGTAAGAACAAAAACTTTTAACTGTTCTGCTTGATCAGCTGGCGACCTGGCTATTAAATGTGCCTTTTGTTTTAGAGTTAGGATTAAGTCTTCATTTTTAACAGCTGATCTAAGAAAGCATCCTTGCTGGCTCAGTGTTATCCTAGGAGGTGGGGAGGGGGTTATGGTGAGTCTTTTTTTCTTCCCTGTAAGTACTTCCTGGCTAAAGACTGTCCTAAAGGACCAGAGCATCAGTATTTGTCAAGGCAAAAACTTCTGTCTCATGGAGGAGAAGCAAATCCCAAATAATATTCAGTGTGTGCTGGCAATTGCAGACTGAACATCGACACTTCTGTGCCCATCAGCTTCCCTGGGACTTCCCCTCTCTAGATCCATTTCAGACAAGGTTTTCCTGCCATGTTTGAAGGTTCAAAACAAATTTGGAAATTCAGACTGAAAAAGTTGCTAACCTTTGAGCATCTGTGATGCTCACACTGGAACAGGCTCCAACAGTTGCTACTCCACCAGCCACACACCTCTTTAGACTTTTACAGCTACCAAAGCGCAATTTTTGTTCAAAAAATTTCTTCTTCAGAAAACTCACTTGATCAGTTCATTCAGTCTAATAAATGCACTTCCTTTATTACTCATATATGCTTGTGTAACAGCATTCTTAAGCCTTAAGAACACAAGCTTTGGTCTTAGTCATTCAAGACGATGTTTTTCTGTCACATTCTGTCTAAGCAGTAACAAAAACAACTAAAGGGCAAATTTTTCCAGAGCAAAAGAAGGTAAAGCCCCCCCCCCAACCCTGCCCTTCCCCTTGGTTTACTTGAGCATCACCTGCTTTATAATGCAGGCTGTAGAACATCAAAAGGAAACACACCCCACTATGTACATTTATCTTAAAGCCAGGGGTATATAAAATGAAAACAAAGCATGGCAGGAAATGATTTCCTCCTACTTGTTTGGGAGGCAAGTCTCCTCCAGTGCAGGAGCAGCTGGATCCATAAAGGAAAGGGCCCACAAAGAGTGACCTGCTCCTTTTACAGGGATGTCTTAAGCAGCATCCTCTCTCAGGGCACCTCCCATTATATGTATCATGATCATATGATATGAACATATCACATAAAAAAGATACGTGGCATCTTTTCACAGGCAATTTAAGAGGCACGTCTTCACGAGATCTGAATGCTGTTGCCTACTAAGTTTCACTTTCCTTAACACTCAGGACACTGCTACAATCTCAGACTTCCTGACAAGACTTCAGAGTCAGTGATTTCTACACCACAGTCACCCAGGAGGAAGTGGGCTGGGCTGGGTAAGAGCTCTCTCTAGAAAGCTTGGAGTATGCATGTTCTGATAAATAAACTCTTTAACCTTTTTAACAGATAAAAACCCAACTGCATACTTTTATCTTATTAAGAAAATCTGAGCAGCTAGAGCATTGGTTTTTTTTTCTTTTTTTACTCTAAGAACAACTCATGTAAGAGTAAGTCAATAAGCAACATACAAACAGGTCAGGCTGTATTCAAAAGACAATCTATCGTGCACCCACACAGAGACAGAAAAACTGACAGAGCCAATTGAGTTACAGTTAACATTTCCTTTATTTCATATAAGAATTCCTGAACTGAATGAAGAGTGATATATTTTGGCCCACACTGCTAGACTAGATAAATTCTTTAAGTATGCGGTGCCACAAGTGTACACAGTACTATAATAGCAAAAAAAAGACAGCCTGGGACAAGTTTCATTTTTATTATTAGCAGGAGTTAAGACGTTTCAGATAAGGATATTATGCATTTCTGAATTTGCCTGTAAAGTTAATTAAAACTATGAGAACATTTTAAAACAGTATAAAATTGCCTACAGATACTCATGATACTTTGGTAGGGGATGTGGAATAAAAACCTAAATCATGTAAACATTCAGTTAACAGATTCTCTGCACTCAGAAGCCTAAGTAATACACAAGAGGAGAATAATTACATAAGAAACTTAGTTTTCTACACAGAATGTGCCATCAAAGAACAAAGGTGACCTCAGAACTTTTTTCCACATGAAAATAGAACCATTGTAACAAAACTGTATGGTCTGGTGGATGATGCAGGTCATGGAAAATGTTAGAAGCTTTAGCAGAGGTTTAGCAAGGAACAAGTCCAATTACCTGCAGTGCTCCACAAAAACATACCTCTGACTGCTTACTGGTGCTTTCAAATGGGAAAAAAATAATCCACAGGCATACAGAATCAAACATGGGAAACAACTGTCTGCTAAGTCACAGGATGTAAGGTGGCACTGTTAAAGGTGGCACACAACTTAGCCTTAAGCAATGCTTAGAAGAGAAAATTATATTTGAAGGAACCTTGAACAAAATGCTAGAAGCACAGTGATCTTGTTTAACAACCTGGAAGGTTCACTGCAACTGTTTTTTCTTTAGGTCTGTAGCTTGTTTAAAATAACACGAATTCCCTTCTTCCTTCTTGTTCTTAGAATCAAAAAATCAGTTATTTTTACCTTCAGTAGGAATTTTTAGTTGTATACTCTAGGACAACTAGACTCCAGGGTTGATAAATGGAGCTGATGTACTTTTTGAGTTGCATGCTGTGCATGTCTCACAACTGCCTTCTCAAACATCTTACCTTTTAAGAGCTGTACAGGTTTTCTCCTTTGTGTATACAAGCTAATACCCATTAAAAATTCAGATAAATGAAATCTGTCTCAAATCAGTAATGGGAAAAAAATACTGTTTAATATGCAGAAAAAGAGCATTAAGGCTTGCATTTTATAGTTTGCATTGTTAGGCCCTGGAAACACAAGGATTTGTAGCTATAACCAGGAACTGAGCATGCTTTGACATTGGGTGTTACAGAAGGAAGAAAGAATTCCTCTAAGGAAGATGTGATGAAATTAAAATAAAAGCACCTCTTCAAATCTTTTCCAGGCTTCTTTAAGCTGCCATCTGCTGGTCAGCTCAGACTTGAGGGTGTGATGAACAACAGGCTGGCTGACTTACAGAGTATTACATGTGCTTTATTTTGTCCTCTCTTAGGAAAAGATTACAGTTTCTTTGACAGAGTTTGTAAGTAGTACCTATGGTCTGCACAGTACTTTGACACTTATCTGCTGCCAACAAATTCATCCAATTTAATGAAGCCAGACAATCATCACAAAAAGTGATTGAAAAGCTAAAGCAGATATGTTTCATGCAAACACACCAAGTGTGCCAATAATCCAGCAGTAATGGTAATGTAAAGTCTTATTTATTTATTAAAAAAATACTGATTACACTCTTACTGGCACCTACTACATTATTGGGGGGGTGGAGGCCCAAGGTGAAAAAAGAAATTAAAATACACAACCTGTATCTCTTCTCACAAATATGTGCTTTTGGATGCTTACACCAAGTTTTACATAGCCAGTAAAAAACTACTCTGAGCTTTTGCAGACTCCAAAGTGTTGAGTATCTTTTTCACATCTGGCCCTACCAGTTGCTCATTAAGAATTATATTTTAACAAAATAATATGTCACATAAGTACTGGAAGAAATTACTACATGTGTCAAATGCCTAGAAGTAAAATTGTTTTGTTTCAAAATTAAATGCAGGTATGAAATTAATTTATTCCTGTATAAACACTTTACTGCTTCTGTCCACCCATCTTAAAACAAATCCAAAGCCCAATTTTTTGAAGGGAGCAAACGTTTAATATGTCACATCTAAAAAATCTGTTTGTACAAGTCCACATCCCTACTCCTGTCTCTCTCCCAAAGTAATTTATCAACTGAAAATTTAGCCTTGCCTGATGTCACAGTATTTCAAATGAACCCCATTTTTAAAATATCCCCCAATAACAACAAAAAGCGTTCAAAGTATTTTTCTAAATGTCAAATAAGATGCATCTTTCAAACATGAAAGAACTGAGCACACCTTGCCTAGTACTTGGTTATAAAGGACAAACACTTAAGGAGTGTGCAGCTAACAACAGTTCTTGACAAGTAACAGTCACAGCCAGGTTCCATTCTGGAACAAGTTGTCCACAAAGAGGATGGGAGAAAAAGAAAGGAGAGGGGGGAAAAAAAGCCTGGCCAGAATCCTTATATACACCTTGTGGAGATGTATGTGCTTGTAGAATATAGAGAATTTTTCCTATACTTGTTAAGAGAGCACCTAAACCAACACTTAGAAGTATTATAGTGAACACAGAAATGTGAAAGTTAATCATTAAATCTATTAAATGTTGAGAAGAATTACCTATCCAATAGCTGTGCAAGGCTTTCATCATTACCTGTGTTTATTTTTTACACCCTTTCCCTTAATACTGGGAAAGTTTCTCTCCAGATGAATGCTCTCAGGACACACACACATTTAGCCATTTAGACAAGTGCTAAATAAAAATACAAAAGAGGAAAAAGTTTTTAGAGCCACTCACAAACCAGAATTTCTGTCTTTCCTTGTTTTGTAGAGCAGGTCAATATTAATTTCAAAAACACATGCCTGACATTTTTGTTTTATTTAAAGGCAAAATATATCTAATATAGGAAACAAACTGGGCCCAATCCTTAGTTGGTCCAAGTTCAGGTCAGTGTAGTTTTAAGCAATCCAAGGACTTATTTGAGTCCACTAATCTAATCCCCCCTGTGCTCAGTCCCACAAAATCTGTTATTTAACAAGGTGTGTTTTCTATTATGCTGTTTGGGACTTTTTTTTTTGGCATCTTAACCCTTTGAAAACAATTAATTCACTTTCTAGTTTGTTTATCTGCATTCTGTGAGCAGTTTATGATGTTAATTTTTCTCACATTTTTTACTAGCAGTAGCTGAGTAAATTAGTGCTAAATTTTAGAATTTCCATCTCAGCCACATGTAAGATATAACCATCTCCTTTTTCACATGTGAACCATTATGTTACAACCCAAAATCCTACAAAATGAGCCTTTTTAAGAAAGACTTCTGGATTATTTGTTTTATAATCACAATCTATAGAAAGAGAAGAATCTTTCTCCTGAGTGCACCATGTTTAGAGATGCATATTTTGAGCCAAAAAAGATTTTTTTTTTCCTTAAACTAGTCTGGCTGAATAGATGGTCCCAAATAGAAACAGCCATTACACAGCAGGTCCCATCAGTAAAGCCAATCCAGCAGAAGCTGGTAAGCCAAAAGATGGGAGCCTCTCAAAAGAGAGAACAAAGTATTACTTTACTTGGCTGCTGCTATGGACATTATTTCCTGTGGGACTTCTTTGCTTGTTTTATTGGGGTAAAGGAAGGAGTATTTATTGGTTTTTTTTTTTAGTTAAAATGCTTTTCCAGTTATAGTTAAGATATACAGCCATTAACATGCAATCTTTTTTCCCTACCCAAAGATAAACCATTTACTGAATATTGCCTAGATATTTTAACTGCATTCATTACAGCACCTCATGCATTTGTTAGGGGAGATGAAAATCTCTAGGAGAGCTGGAAGCCATACTCCCTTGTTAGCAGGCAAGTATTTTCTCTACAGCTTTTGTAACACAAACTGGGTGAAGCTGTTTGTCTATGGATATTTTACTACATCCTACCAACTACAGATCCAAACCCACCTGCAAACAGCATGCATACTTCACCCTCATGCTGCCACTCTTTGGCTGATTGGTTTTAACAGTGTAGATGTTTTGGGGAATGGTTTAATGGATTATATGGATACACTTCTGGTACATACATTTCATTTATTGTATGTCAACTGAGAAGAAGAATTACAGTTCCAAATATGCAGAGCTAAGACTATGATTAGCAAGTATCAAAAAGATACATCCTTCACTGCCTGTTTAACTCTACTAGGGATGGAGCTATTTGCATAACGGAGAAATAGCACTAAAACAGCCTGAAAACTAATTTGAGTTCAAAGGGGCTCTGCTCAGAAGACTGTCCAGTTCTAGATCAAACAGAGGATTAGGAAATTTGCTTCGATATAAAAGCTATGGCAACATGACAGTATTGAGTTACATAATGTAACTAATGTAGTACACTTACATAAAAGTCTGTAGAAGAAAATACAGAACACACTGGCATTTTACTTTGCCTCTAATAGAAGGTTACAATTCTAAAACGTTGTTGGTAAATACATTAAAAACCACAATAATACCTTCACGTCCCTAAATCAGACGTTTGTGTTACAATAAATGAATTTGCAATGCACACATTAACAGGTTTCACAGAGGCCAAAACTGTAACATGTCTAGAGCACCAACGTTAGAGAATTCGCCTTTGATTTTTGCTTTTTTTTTTTTTTAAAACAAGCTTCACACCTGATAATTTCTGTTATTAAATGGCTGTGTGCAAACACCACTTTTTTTTTACCTCATTCTCAGTTAAGGAAGCTGAAGGAGATGAACTCTTGCTAAAAGCAAGAGTTGAAGATTCTGCTGCTGAAGCCCGATTTCGCTTCTTCAGAGGTTTACATGCATCAGACAGATTTTTCGTTGCTGTAAAATAATTTTGGTTTACAAAGTGAAGTTTGGAACTTTAAAATGTTATCTCCCTGAAGCCATTTAAAATATTCCTTCAGATACAGGAAGGAATTATTTAGGTAGGTCTTCTGGGCACCTACACAGGACTGAGTGAAGTTTCTGAAGCCATGTGTTTTGGCTTGATCTTAAAAATAAAGAGGTTTCCATTAATCAAATACGTGCTAAGACATGTTTTCCCAATTTTTTTATCATCTCATTTCTATTAAAATTAAAATACCTTGTGACTTAAGAGCTCTTTAGAGCAGAGGTAAAAGTTATATCAGAAGGCCTACATGATCTTGTCACAATCTTGTCACTAACACTTTGTTAAGAGAAAATTTATACACAGGAGCCAAGTAGCACACATTAGCTATGGCACATCACCACTTCTACACCATGCAGAACTTGCTGAAGCTCGCTGGTCTTTGCCATATCCTTCTAACACCTAAGGAGACATGCTCGGACAGAAGTTACCTTTAACTTGAGCATCATTAACAAGTCTGACTTTGGGTGTTTTGATCCAAGGCTCTACACAATTCCCTCTCATGCTCCACACGGCCTCCCATCAAGCATCGTTGAGCAGGACTAAAAGCCCCGAGTACCTGATGACACTGATGGTCACTGCACTGGTTTTAGTGGGCCAGTGCAGCAGGCAATGGGGGCAGCAGGGGCTGTTCCCTGCTGGCCACGGCCTTTGGCACCTGCTTTAATCTGGTGCCATCACACGGTGAGCTCGTGAAGTGCTGCTCTCAATCAGCACAGCACAATTCCAGTCCAGCACTGAGCTGCAGTGAAGGAACAGGGCTCCCCCCCAGCTGTGGCACAGTGCCTACTCATTGAGTCAGCAGAATTTAGCAGGCTGCCTCAGACAACCTGGGCATTTTAAAATTATTTAATTGAAAAAGTTACATTAAAACTTATTCTGACCACATTACCTGACTGGTTCTTTTGTGAAGAGGAGGTTTCTGTGACCTTAGAAGAGTTTGTTTTTGCTGTTTTGTCATTGCTTGTCTCCCTCTGTCACAAAAAAAAATATGAAAAAATAAAAAAACTCCTAATTTATGAGTGGTTGGATACAACTGGCAATTAGTTCTGGATTTATGTTATTAAAAAGAAAGTGTCTTTACAAATATCTGAATGGTACTGCAGTTAAACTAGCCCCACTTAAGTGAATTTTAAAACTCATTTACAGCACAGGGTACAAACCCATAAACAAATGAGAAATAATAAAGAACACAATATTTCAGCATCCCACTTATCCATCCCAAACTCAGCATATCAAAAGGGGGAGTGCTAAATGAACACAAAACTTGTAAATTATCCTTACTGCTCTTTGTACAAACCGGTCACATTAAAGCCTTTAATTATTAAATGTAA
This sequence comes from Lanius collurio, assembly GCA_020086605.1. Lineage (NCBI taxonomy): Eukaryota > Metazoa > Chordata > Aves > Passeriformes > Laniidae > Lanius > Lanius collurio. The sequence goes on along the minus strand of JACBWW010000036.1, from coordinate 6,359,419 downwards.
ACTGCAGAATTAGTATATAAATTTGAGAGTAAACCCTGTGCAGAACTCTAAGTCTCAGAGAGGCTTGCTTTCAACTCCACAACTTATAGCAGTGCCATTTTATAAATTACTATGGTTAAGATTGTTTCAGCATTTCCAAAATAAAACCACTATTTTCAAGGGAGAATAAACAGCACCTAAATTTGCTCCAGAATGAGAATTCATGATTAAAAGTTTAGGCCAAAAACTGGGGAAGTTTTTGTCAAATCTTGGTCAAAATTAAGACATTGTTCCTTACACATGCCACTATTTTTCCCATTTCTTATGTTTCAAATTCATTCAAGTTACTACAACTGTAGCCTAGAATACTTGACACATGCTCACCTGATCAATAAGCACAACTCTATAGAACAGAAGGCTTTACACACATTTCCAATTATTTACATGCTTTTTCACAGTCTTCATCTGACAGTTTTACCACAGAAGGATGTGCAGGTGAACACCTCAAAGGCCAGAGAAGGGATTTCCTTTGTAAAAATGGAATGAATGGCTATTGTACTACAGGAGTGGCACACTGTGCCTTCACTGAGCTCCAAGCAGACTAAATGCCCGACCAGCAGGGCCACTGAAGGCTCCCAGTATCAGTTTTCTAAGATTACCATTACACTTCTAAGTAAAAAAAGAAAGAAAAGAGGGTGTCAAGAGGATGGTGCCAGACTCTTTTCTGGGGTGCCCAGTGCCAAGACAAGGACTAATGGCCAGAAAGTAAAACACATGAAGTTCCACCTCAACACGAGAAAGATTTCTTTACTTTGAGGTAGCAGAGCACTGACCAGCTGCCCACAGAGGTCATGGAATCTCCATCCCTGGAGACATTCCAAACCCACCTGGACACACTCCTGTGTCACCTGCTCTAGATGACCCTGTCTTGGCAGAGGGATTGCACTGGATGATTTCCAGAGGGCCCTTCCAATCCTAAGGATTCTGTGATTCTGTGAAAATGTACAGTATAGTTCATTCTTAAATTTAAAGCACACTTTTACAGAACCCCCATTTTGTTAATGTGCATTTTATATACATCATCAAAGCAACAATGAACAAATTAATTTTTTCAAAACTTCCATATGGGTACTTATGACTTGGTTACTTCATGTGAAAACATACTGATTTTGTAAATAAGAATTAAGGACAAAGGGAGAGTATAACCCACAGCTCTTGTGCAAGAAGTAAAATGTAAAGAAATTAAACCTCCTCCTATGCAAAATGATTGTAACTAAAGCCTGCAGGTAAACTGGGAACAGCAGAAAGAACGAGTATGGTTAGTGTTTGCTTTTTTGAATCATTTCATTGATATTTTCACTGTCATTCACTGAGTGTTCTACTAAGCAGCAGCACATACAGCTGGAAGTGCCTTGGGCTTGTGAAGGCAGGAAAAAGACTAAAATAATTCCTAAAACAAACTGCAAATTATATCTGACCTTTCTGTGGAGCACAAACCCTGCTACATGCATTTAGAGTTTCCAAACTGCCTCATATTTACACACATCAGACCCCTTGTAAGCAGTGCTGATAAACTGACCAGAGAGAGAAAACACTTTTTAAAATGCACATTACAAAGTCAGCATCATTAGTGCTATGTATCTTATGGGAATCTTTCACCTTATTCAGTTATTTATTTTCCTGCTGATATATTCAGAGGTGCCACAGCACCAAAGATACCAGAACCTCCCACATATGAACTATACTGCAACCACCTTTCATCCTACTTCTGAGAATGCAAGTTAATTGTAGTGTACAAATGCTGGTGGGACAGGAAGGTAAATTTAGAACAGTCAAAACAAGGACTTTAGAGTAGGAATTAATTATAATAGGTGAGTTTCATTATTTCATAGACCTAGTGTATTATAGTGTATTCAAATCAATTACAGACGTTTAAAAAGGTTTGAAAAACTGATCCTAGAAAATCAGATGAATATGCACCGACTAAACCATTATGGCAAGAAGTGCAAAAACCAGTTTTGGTCCTTTCTGCAAAGGTAACAACATTAAGAATTACCTCTGTCCCTTGCTAATCAGCTCATTAAGCCTATCTGAAATGATATTTATTTTTTTATATTAAACTCTAAGTCAACAAGCTGTCATAATATCTACAACATCAACTGAAGCAGCAAAATACCAGCCTACTAAACAAATTGACATCTACAAATAAGACCTTCACAACTCATTTAAAAAATAAATCCACTACCTTTCCTTCTATTAGGTTGTTTCATTTGATTGCTGTACCACTCCATTCTGAGCTTAGGTCTATGGTACTCACACAAAGTATGATACTGTAATAACACATCTGAACACGTGTGAGCTAAGCTTTCCACACAAGCACAACTCATGAAGTTCACTGCTCTACATGCATGACTAAATAAACCTGTGCCTAAGTCTCCACAAGATTTCTGCTGTGCCCACATACATAGTGACCTATGTAAGGAAAACTCTCATTCTCACAAGCAAGCTAACCAGAAAAGGAGCCTGTGATTTGTGTGATAAATATACTTTCACTGCATAAATACACATTTACTGCAGTTCCCTTACCCAAGAAATAGAACAGCATGCCACTCTAAAATGTCTTATAGACTTCTAGTTCGTGAAAAGTGGTTTTTCTGTTTTGCTATCATTGTCTTCCTCTCTTCTGACTTTTGCCTAAACATTTTCTTTTTTACATTCTGGTAAAACTAACTCCAAACCAGGAGGAAAGAGAGAGAACTACAAAGCATAACACCACAGAGAGGTCCTGACTCCCTCTGCACATTCCTCTGAGAAACGGTTCAAGCAGCAAGTGCAACTTGTCATACCTCTGTCCTCAAAACCTAAGGAAAAAACCCCACAGTGGTAAGCTCACATGTATCTCTGAATATTGACAACAGTTTGGTATGATATACAGACATTTCTTTTTTAATCCTGAAAATGGAAATGCTGACAAACTTAACTACAGCAATGTGACTGGTGCTGCTATAAATCAACCCCAACAAACCAACAATATAATTACCTTCCGATTATTCTGTTTATCCATCCTGAGTCTTTTCCTAGGTGCCTCCTGAACTTCAAAATCTTCTGTAGGCTCCTTTGTCCTCTTTTTTTGGTTTCTTTTATTTCCATGTAAATTACCTTGGGATGGGGGATGGGGGAAACTTACATGAAAAATAATCTAAAACCCACTTTGAAATTATTTTGAACTGATCTAGTTATTTATGGTACTTTTCTTTCAGTCATTACTTTTAAAACATGGTTAAACATTAATACAGTTTGATGACCTCTTAATGCTTAGGGTCTGGTTTCTGGTGCTGAAGACTAACTCTACACATCGAAACCAACTGCTTCATACTCCAGTTATTTTACAAAGATGAGTCTACCTTTACAAGCACTGGTTTAAGATCTGAATGTTACTGCCCAACACTTATTTCATATCATTAGACTGCATGTGATTGATCTATACAGCTATTAACTCTCCTGCCACTTTGTAACAGTGTCTTATCACTAAAATGAATTTCTTAATCTCTTTTTTAAGCCTGCTTTAAGTTCTCCAAACGATACAGATGAAGATACTGGTGACATCTATTAAGGGGCCTCTGAAAAAGACAAGATATCACCAACTGTACAGATTAATTCTCTTTCTGGTATGGCAATTCCAGACTCTAACAAGGGGATAGTATTTTCAGGAGACCTTCCCTTTATGAACCAGAATCCTATGAACAGAACCACGTTGGCCATTTTAGACCACCAAGTTATTACTGGTTTTAGATGACTGTTCACTGTAAAGTTCAAGCAGCTGCTAAATACAAAAGGTCAGTGAGTAATCTACATATTCCTGCCACAGGTTCCACTACTGTTTGCACCTCAAAAAGAAAGGTGAGGGTTTGGGAAGTGGTCTGGTTCATCAAGATGAAATGACAACATAATTACACTCTCCAGTACTCTCTAGTTTATGAAGCTACAGAGTATTATTAGTACAAAAATTACAAGCTCCAGGGGCACAAATATGTTAACTGAAAATTGTCCTACAGCTACAAGCATTATATTCCATTGGGAACAAATATCTGTCAATATTAAAAATATAGCAACTTGAAAATATGGATAATTCTCAAATTAATGGACCTATCTAAACAATCTAGGACATATTCTGAATCCACAAAGCAGACTGAAATGGCTCCAGGAGAACCTGCTACTTACAAAAAGCCAGTAAAAGAAATCTCACCATAATCTTCCAAGTTTAAAATAAGAGGATTTGAGATGGGGAACAATCAAACTGACATATTTTCATCTGTAGGTAACTATAAATGTACACAATATATGTACTAGAAACACCTGGTACAGGTACAATTTCAATTACATTTCTTGCAATATGACACTGAGGAAGGTGAACAAAATTCAGCACTACAGTGTTAAGATATTTAATTTGGGATCCATTAAAGTTCTAACGTCAAGGAAGACAACATCTGAGATAAAATAAAGAGATTATGATACGTGGGCGATTACATAAAAAAATACACTCAATAGCTACTTATAATGATGAGCTATTTGCACACAACACAAATTTCAATTACTTCTGGATCTTGATCTCCTTTTAGGTGAGTCTTGAAACACTTTACGTTTGGCCTCTCCAATATTCTTCAATGATGAACCTTGAGAGATACAGAATGTGGTTTTTTTTAACTGATATCCAAATATTTAACACTTAAAATTTAAAGTTAAAAACTTTTCAATTTTCCACAAAATGATGTTATTTCACACACACACAGATAGTTAACAAAACTGACTGCCATTTTTATACAAGTTTTTCCAAGTCTCACAAACTTTCAAACACTCCCTCTCATTCTTGTCATTGCCCAAAGCAGCACCTGTTGGCATCTAATACTTCCATAGTAAGTCTTCTTACAGTGCTGTAAAGCTATTTAAATTTGAAAAATTATAGCTAGCTAAATTTGATAAAGTTCATGCAAATGGCAAACTATCTTCCTCCTCCCTTCTCAAGTAAGAGACTCCAAACCCCCTCAAATATTTTGTAAAACAATCAAGACTGTTCATCAAAAACAAACACCAGAAAACAGCAACAAAAAGTAAAAGGAGAAAAAAAAAGAAAGTATTTGCAATCTTGTACAAAGTCCTAAAAACTTTGAGTAGCACAACAAAATGCCAAATGGATGAAGGTTTCAGAATAAAGTTTGGAATAGTTCTTCCTGAGTTGATGACGATGTGAAGTAATACACTTTAGGTATATATGAAGAAAAGGTGGAGCACTGATTAAATGTTTTAAACCATTTCTAACTGTTCTATAAAAACAACGTCTCAAATTTACTAGCAGTAAAACTTCATCTTCCCTTCCCACCATCCACTTTGTAACAAGCAGTGGATGCAATGGCAGCTGCTTATGGGCAGAAGAAGAATGAGAAATCAGCAATGTCTAAACAGCAGAAGGTTTACATAGAACAACTTTTCAGAACAATGAGCAAGAAATGTAGACTTCATGGGTTGCGTTTATTGTAACCATTGGCATTCCTTTGCTATTGGCACAAACACCAAGAATTAAAACTGGAAAACAGGGAAAGCTGTTTTCCCTACAGGGTCTCAAATATGTGCTTAGTTTAACGCCACTATGTATATCAAATTTAGTTAGAGTACACTAGCACAGTTTTACGTTTACCAGAGTCTTCTTCAGATTTGGGAGAGGTCACTATGGCAAACTTTGTGTTATAGCGAGCTTTCTGTTTTTCACTAAGCATGTTCCACTGCGATTCGAGCAGCTCTTCAATCTCCTCACTTGAAGCATCTGGATGTTCAGCAACCACCTATACATGCAGAAATAGGGTTGAATTAAAAAAGGTGACCATTGGAAAGAATGGTGTACATACTTCCATCACTTTGGAAAACTGGATACAAACAAGTTATCTAATATTTCTGCTGTAGACAGGACTAGAATAAAACCTTCCGTATCCAGTTTTGTTTTGAATAACCACTTCTTTCTCTGTGTCTTAAAAAAAAAAGATCCCCTATCTTATTCAGAAGTATTAAGACTAATTTCGGAATTATCTACTTCCCTTTTAACATTCAAAAAATTGAGTAAGTGGAGTAAGTATAAATCCTGTCTTGTGGTCATTCAAAAAATGTGTATTGTTTCTCAAAGAAGTTTAAATCTACATCCACAAATGACAGGCAAGCAATACTGGAATATATGCTTGCCTAGAAAGAAATCTGTAATTCATAGCAAAACTCATTAATCGTAGAACTCAGTACATCTATCTCTACAAAGAGATTTACACAAGTTAGCATCTGATGCAACATTTTCCTGTATTGATTCATCATTTTTGTATTAGGTATATGAACACTAGGAACTCAGATGCCGTGCATCTTTTTTAATGTTATAAGCAGGACACATAATATCAATCAACATGGAGTTTAACAGAGTTTCTAGAAGTTTATTCAACACACAAAAAAAATCCAGTATTAAAAAGAAAGAAAAAATCCTCCCAAACTCCTCCAGTATACCCCTACTTCTACTTTAGGAAAATCGTATTTGATTAATCATAGAACTCAAAAACCTCTACACTTGTACAGAAATTAAACAGTACCTTTAAAAACAATGCTTCTCACCTCATTACCCAGCATTCTCCAAAATCCTATCTGAATGATGCAACCGATACCCAAAAACACAGACCAAAATAAAAACTAGGTCATGAAAGCCAACTGTTCAAAGAGTAACACCATTCAACAGAACAGAAATATAATTTTCTGATAAGGTGAAATGATTAAACCTAATTACTTAGAATTTAGGGTTTTAAAACTGCATTTCCTATTATCCAACAGGATGCAAGTGTGACTGATGCTTTTCCAGGTGTTAAAATAGTTGCAGTACCTTCCTTCCATTGGAATTAGTCAGTGTCTAGTACAGAAATCTCTGCTTCAATTTTTCTCCTAGTAAGAGTATTAAGAACTATCTTGCTTCTACCTGGAATAATCCACTGCATAAGGCTTGAGGAGTACAACTACCTTTGGTAGCCTCTACTCAAAGTTTGATTAAAATCCAACAACTGGTTTCACAGTATTGAAAGGGAGGAATGTGAACCCACAAGATCCCCCCCTCCCACAAATCCCACTTCTCCAGGAAATTAAATTAGCATCCATTTTGACTGTTGTCACAAATGTACAGGTCATTGTGCTCAATGAGGGCGCAGAGCTATTTAATCCTCCAAGAAATAACTAGATTTACTCAGACAAATGAGACACACATTAACACTACCTTGAGTCTCAACAAAATAAGAATAATAATAACAACAACTTTCAGCTTGCTAGGAGTACTGTGAAATGACAAGACACCCACAATTCTTAATGGTGAAGGGACTTTTGCAAATAAGGCCTCCAAGGAAAATGCTCAGTAGTCTTCTCCAAAGTCTCTCTATTAATGAATTTATTCCTTACTTTTCCTCACAACAAACACAAGGCCCGAATCAATTAATGTGAACAGTTGTAGCTGTCTGCCTCTTACTTGAATCATACCTTTATCTCCAATTAAGACACTCCATTCCAGTGCTTACTAGGCTTCTGTTTTTCACAGGGGAAGCACATAATGCCAACAGTACAAATTGCATCTTTACTCCTTTGGTAACAGCACAAAAATACTTAATGCGTCACTACAACCACAGAAGTGCTCCAAGCTTTCCTCACCTCCCTCAGGGATGTGGGAAGTGCACCTCTTAAATCATTAAAAACGTTCTCCAGTAGTTAAATAATAATAAAACCAATCTGATGTATGAATTCTACTACCACACAGAGCCAGACTCCCAGCAAGACACAGCAGAAATGGCTCTACTTTTAAGAGAGCTTGGTACTACTACAGGCTCCAAAGAGAAGTCTTCAGTCATCCCTTTCACTTCCATCCCTTCCCAAGGTTGGGAACAGAGAGCTTCTTCTGGGTCTGTAATTTTCCTTTCTTCTAAGTTTCTACATGCAAATACTAAGACAGCCATACACTAAATTCTACAATGCCACCAATACAAGTAGCTCAAAAACAGGTTTGTTTTTTAGCCAACATTATCACTCTTTCTAAAGCATCAGACCATCTACAACTTAAAAAACAAACTCTTGGTGAAAGCCATGCAAGTTGAACCAGATAAACCTAATGGAAGGGGACACTCCATATACTAGACCGGGTACAATCTCCACCTTCCACCAATGGCACAAACCCATCATTTTAAAAGCAACATGAAAGACAAAAAGCATAAATATCTAAATTGATATTTCCTCACTTAGCCAGTCAAATTCCAATCAAGACAAAGGGAAGACAGGTTCTTCTGCCCTGATGATCAGTTAGAGGTATCTGCAGCTTTCACAGAAGCTCAGCAAAATGTTCTAGATAAGGAGATTTTGAGGTATTCAAAGGTAATGGAACACCCAGAAGGAACTGAGCCAGGTCCTTAGAAAGAATGTAAAAGCTACCTACAAGCAGGTTGCCATAAACAGCATAATCTTTGTTGCATTTGCCTGAGCATATATGTATGCATACCTATTATATTGTACGTACATTAAAGACGAAATATGGCTAACACAAAGGACTATTAGTGGGAAGATACTAACACAACCTGTGCTTGAAATACAAAGGCAGCATCACCATCTTGTTTACATTGCTCTACTTAACATTCCCTTTTTTATTTCTGTCTAGAATAAGAGCTGACGCAGGCACACCTTGTCAAACTCAGAATATTATGGATTGTGCAGTAATAACTAAGTTTCATTTAATAAAACAAAGAAGCTTTCTCAAGTACAGAAATGAGAAGAGGTAATCAACAATAATAACAGCTAAAAGAGACTAACCTCATCTCTGTGCTTCTGACAAAAGACCAAAAACTGAGATACTGCATCGCCCTTTCTGCTTCGTGGAGTAGATGCTGGAGTTTTCTTTCTATTGAGAGGGGAGCCTATCCCTCTTTTGGATTCTGCCTGTTCAGATGACTTTTGAGGAGTAGTATTCTTATCCTCCAACTGACTGCTCTCTTGTGTATCATCACCAGCAGACAGTTTTGATGTCCTTCTCCTCCTCTTGCTAGGAATGCCAGACTCCTTCATCGATTTCAGATTGGGAGTGCTTTCTTCATTTGAGTAGGATGACTCATCCATCTCCTCCAAGGGTTCCACAGCAATGCCAACCTCCTTTGCCACCCGAGGATTAAGATGAGGTCTGTCCCTGACATAGATGAAGGTGTACTTGGCCTTGCGTTCCTCCACTGTCATGCCCACGGCTTCACTGGCTTGCTTCACCCCCATCTCCCACTGCGGCCGCAGCTTCCCTGACACAGGCTTCAGCATCTGCAAGGGGAGACACAGCCTGAGCAATCTGCCCACCTTCCATTTCAAAATGCCAACATTAACACAAAACAATTCCAAGAAAGTAAGTGTCACACAGATCTGCAATTCAGAGTTCAAAAGGAGCTGTATTGCATAGTACTGATACTGTGCATAAATTCAGGACAAAGGAGAAGAGTACCAGTTTTTCTGAGTAACAAACAGTGGTAAATCACCCCATCCTTTCCATCTGTAAATGACATATAAGACTGCAAGCTCCTGTAAAACAAGCTGTCTTTAAGCTTTCTATAATATCTATTTATATCTGCTATACTTGTACATACCTGTAATGCTAAAAAAAAAGGCTGCAAATCTTGCCTGGTTTGGTAACCTCTTACCTTTATTTTCTCTGCTTTAGTGAGGGCTTGTCTTGCACTCTCTTGGCATAATTGTTCAAATTGGTCTTTTTCTTTGAAGGGCACCAGGCTCTTCTCAAATATCCAGGCTCGTTCTGGGGCATCTCCAAAAAACTGAACATGATATTGACGAAAACTCTTTTTCTGTCCTGAAAATTAAAAACATGTGTATTAAAGATACAACTCTGGTAGTCCTCTGCACTTTTAGAAGTCTGTAAAAGCTGCTAAAGTTGCCATAATAAAAGCACAGTAAAACTGTATAACCTTTCAAAAACCCACTTAACCAGACTGAAAGTCTCTGAGATATAATGTATGAAGTCTGACTCAAAAGCCCAAGAGTTTAATTCCCAGCAAGAACACGCCTGGCTAAATTAAATTGAGGTTACAATCACCTGCCAGTTTTCACGTATATTAACTTACATGTAGGTCTGAGTGTTTCTGAAAATGCACTGAGTATTTGTTTCTTAATGAACACTGAGAAAGTTCCACAGCTTGGAGATCTTGTGCACACAGCCTCCTCCCTGAGTCTCCTAAACTTAATATTCTTAAACACAGACACATACTTCAGCTAGTTTTAACCCTGGCAATCACAACTTCATGTTAATCAAGATTTTTCAGGAATCAAAGAAATCAATAAAGGATTTGGCTGGCAGAAGGGGGAGTGGAAGGATAAGAGAACAATTTTAAAACCTAAATAAGAAACAATAATCTTCTAAAAACAAAAATATTCCCTTTTCCCCCTAAAAAAACTAGAAGAATATTGTCTCACTGTGGTATGGTACAATACAGACATGCAACCTTCCCCTTCCAAAGGTCTCAGCTAGTCTGCAGAGAAGGGGAAGACACCACATCCAAAATTCATCAAAGTGTTTAAAATTAACAATGAATTTCTAAAAGGAAGAAGTAAGAGATCAGACTTAAGACGTCCTCTAACACCTCGTTCATTAAACCTTGAAGATTTGCTGTCTAAGTGTTCAAATTAAGGTCTTGTTTAAAAATAGAAAAGGTTTTAACTGTGATGATCTGCAGTTGTGTGTTTGCAAATTTAATCCTGATAGATCAATTATGCTCCCTACAGTATCAGTGGTTCCTCCAGTGTCACCACATCAGTTATGTCCAACATGTAGACTGGACACCAGAGGAACTCAGGTAAGGATGGACACCCAGAAGGAACAAGTAACAGCCACAATTCTCTGTTACAAGTGTCTTCAAACCAGATCTAGATTCCTCTAGATGATTCATACACTGCATGTCTTCAGGCATAATCAACAAATACATCTAGCTGGTTGCTTCTTGCACTTTTACTGGGGTTTCTAGACTTAGAAAGAACTCTTTTCTTGGTGATTCAGCCAGAGGTTATTTTAATAGGGGTTTAATCTTGTTGCAAAATATGGCATCTGGAAGGGCAATATGAAACCAACCTAATTAATAGTATGGGCACATCTTTGATATATATATGTGCAATGTTTTATAACAATTACAAACATACACTCATATATAAAAACATATGAGAACTACAAGAACAATAATAAGCCATCTGAGATCGAATATGAGAATCTAGAGGAACAGCATTGGGAAAGTCTTGGGACTGTAAATACCACACATCCAATCTCTAGTCTAATATATATTCCAGTGTTGCATGGTCAGAAACAGTTCTCTTGCACAGTAATTACTCTGTCCTCAAGAAAATGTTGTTTAAGTAGGGACTACACATATCTGACTATTTAATCTGTCCAGGATGAAGTAAGGGATAATGTTTGTACTTTACCACGATGCCAGACTACATTTACAACCACCTGTAAAGATCTGCCAACAGCCCACTGCAAAGCAGACAGACACTGTGCTCCTTTTGCAATGCAATGCTGGACAGCTCTAACTGCCTAATTAAGGAGACTAAATCATAGTGCCTACCAGAGTCACTGAACCTAGCAGGGAATCTTCAGGTCTCCTCTGAGAGCTGAATTTGCACCAAGCTTCCTGGATTAAATAATGGCATTCATTAACAGCTGGTACATAGGGAAACAATTTTTTTGGCCCACAGAATCCTAGAATAGTTGTTGCCAGTTTGGGAGAGTGTTTGGGGACCCCCCCACTTCCCTGGTGCTTCTCTGAGCATCTGTGGTTGACCACAGCAAGAGACAGGATATTCAATGAGATGGAGCTTTAGTCTGACTCAGTACAGGCTTTCTTATACAAAAATGTACCTCCCACAAGTTATTGATTTTTATCAAGCCTAATCAGCTGGAATGATCAAATCAACTATCAATATCCAGAAATTCAGACTGCTTCTAAAACTTGATCCTAAGCCTAGAAATGAGAAATACAGACATAGCTCAGTATTTCTACAACTCCATGATAAAGGAACTTTTCTGTTTGCAAGAGGAGACTTTTGATAGTGCCTCAAGATTAAAGAGTTGGTGGAAGGTAAGACTGGAAATACACACATCAGAGGGGCATTTAGCAGTCAGGATGGCTGCCCAGACCCAGACTAAACTCCTCAAGAGAAAGGCAGGCTCAAGCCCACTCCAGAGGCAAATATGAGAAATAACCATCAGCCAGATTACTTCCAAGAGAGATAAATTAACACTACAAAGTACATGGGCCCTTCTTTCTGTTCGTGCTCCACAGGCTGCATTCAGACATTTGGTATTGGGTTTTGCTGGGTCTGTTTCTATAGTTCCTGACAAAGAGCTACCACAGAGATTCTTGATAATGAAACATAAACCTTCCTTCTTTCAAGAACAGAGTAACTGGTAAGAACAAATAAACAGCTCTTCTACTCATAAAATCTAGCTCTTTATGTCATAATAGACCTAATAATGACAGGGACTGCCTGATCCAAACAAGGAAAATTTGACTGAGGAGTTTATGATAACCATTCCATCAACTGTGTTATGAATGATTGACACAATTCTCAAGAAGCCATTTAGTTTACTTCTACTACTAATGTTGAATGTAGCTATAATCCTAAAGATAATAATTTTAATTTGTTCTTAAAAACCTTCTATGAATGCAATCAGACCATTTATCTGGGCAATCCATTCCAATGCTTCACTACCTTCAGCCCTTCCAACTCTTTCTTAAGGTGTACTCTAAATATTTATTGCTACTAAGCCTCAAAAGTGTCAGGTAACAGAACAGAGAATGAAAATGCAAATGAGATTAAGAAATTGTACAGGTACATACCTAAAAATTTCATTAACACTTGTTAATGAAACACTTGTTCCTGTATTTGAAATCAACCAATATTGTTTGTAGATAACAGTATTGATCCTATGAATCAGAGAAAATTTAGCTGCCTGAATTAAGGATTGCTTTTAGTAAACCATAATCATCAGGAATATTTAATTTCCATCAGCTTTAATAAAATTTTTAGCCTGTATTAGTTCTTCAAGCATCTCCACAAAAACAATGCAAAACACCACCAGGTTTGGTTGTTGTTTTTTTGACAAGACTTCACAAAGTTTTACTGATCACAATTTTGGTATCCCTCAGAGAACCATGAGTTAAAAGACACACTGCTATACATTCAAGAGTAGCATTTACATGATTTTAACATTCCTGTTGATAACAAGTTGCTCATCAACTAAACAGATGAAGAACAGAATTTTTCCAAAGCAACCATTATGTATACATGAAAAAAACTGAAGGTTTGTAGCATCACAGACTTACCTTTTAGTTTAGTGTAGGCATGGAGAACAGGATCAGCAGAAACCATACATGGCCACCATGGGAAACCAGACACTTTTGACCAGACTAGATCTCCTATATTATACTTCAAAAGATGGACTTTTTCCTCTTTGATGGTATTTTGAGTTGGATCTCTCTTAGCAGGACCCTTAAAAGATAAAAAGAAAAAAAAAAAAATCCAAATTGATCACAATCTTTCTTCAGACATGCACCAGGATTACAAAACAGAATGAAAAAAGTCAAACCATAGTTCATATTCTGTTAAACACTCTCTCTATATGTGAAAAAATAGAGTGGTAATAGGAGAAAATAAGAAACAGTTCATAAGAATAAAGAGCTGTCATGTTTGCTAGTATACAATAACTGCATTTCACGTGTAATGAAAACTTTTAAGTCATAACTTTTGTTCTCTAACAGTGAAAAAAATCCAGATTCCAGTTATGGATTTGTTTTTAATTAGAAATATTGGCAAGTAAGCTGTGGTTTCCCTTTATCTTTTCAAATAACTCGAGACAGACCAACAGAAAGGCTTACTTTGATTTTAAATACATTATCTGAGCACTGGATGTAGATGTGGAAGAGTCAACCTCCCTCTGTATTGAATATTATTAATCAAGTTAAGTGCTGTATGCACAAATGTATTCTTAGATTTAAAAAAAACCCTCAAAAACCCAAAACCAAACAAAACCCCCAGACTTGAACAGACTGAAATACTGCCTTTATGTCTGACTGGAAACTGCATAAATAACCAGTTTTAAACCCTCAAAACCTCCAGCTTTCAGCCATTTTTTCACATATGGTGAACTTGTAACATGAACCACTTCCCACATCCTTCAGTGAGATTTTTTCTGTTCCAGTTCTTGCAGTAAAAGTTTGCAAGTGCTCTGCTGATGCTCTCAAGCGATTTTAGATATTGGAAACCAATTACAGAACTATTTCCACTTCAAGGCATAGATGTAGCTCCAGGGGAGTTTTGTGTTCTCCTATGACAAACACATTTTTACTGTGTCATAACAAAGTTCAGCAACACAGACAGCTATTCACCAACTAAAACCTTTCCCAGAGTTAGCTGCATTTTGTCTTTTTGGCTTCATCTGTTCTATTTGATATGAATAGAGTGTGCCTTCATCTAGGTAAGCACTAACTCTATAGAAAAGCACAGAAGGTGTCTCATTGCAGATATAACCACATATTTTATAAAATCACATATTTTGAATCTCCTTTTTATTTCTCTAGTATTAAATTCATATGCAGCATGTATCACTCATCTTGTGTAGTACCAGCTCATCATTCAGAAGGCAGACCAGAGCTTCAGATTTTCCCTGGATTCAATGTTAGTGCTGGAGCAAAATTGTGTTTTAAAATTAATTTTAAGTGGCAAGAGGAAAGAAAGAAGACCATTAAGAAAGCAGAAATCTAGAATTCAGAAACAAGTACTTGAAACATTACACTGACTCAGAGTAGATCACTTCACCTTGTAATTAAACATTATTTTCCAAACACAAACTAAAATCTTTGATGTGATGCAACTGCAGAGAGATTTATCTGCAACTCAAACATAGAAGTACAGCCAGTCAAAACCCCTAAAACTTAACATACTCAGAAATCCTTCCCTCAAAGCTTTTAAAGCTTTGTAAACATACATGAAACCATGTCATCTGATTGCTAGGGGACAATTACTCAGCCAGTGATTCAGCTTTTCTGATGAACTCAGACTCGGTTCATGTGACTCCAGCTATGTTCCTGTGTCTCAAGGTTTTTGACTCACTAAGGATTCTCTGTCAGCAAACCTCTCCTGTGAGCTTGCCCCAAGTTCAGCACTCTCCACAGACCTAAAAGATTCCAAGCAGATGTGAAAAATCAAATGCTCCTTCTAGCAGTTAAACATTATCTGAAAAGTTATGCTTAAAGGCTAAAAATTAAGAGGTCCACATGTCAGGGGCAGGTCTTACACAACCAACTTCAGCATTTCAACTGAAGAAGTAGGATGAATTTTTTTTCAGTGAGTCAACTTTTCAGAAATGAAAAGTTACTCAGGATTCTGAAACTAATTTTTAATTTATGACTCCCCGTATTCTTCAGAAAGTGCAACTAAGCTACAAAGATTTATGACTCCAGTCTGAGAGGGAGCTGGCTGGAAAAATGAAAAGGCTCTAGCAGTGCTTCTTACTGTAGCATAATCTAAAAGGGATGGCAGTACAGGAGTGAATATTGCATTCCAATGTGTCTACACGTGCTTCACAAAATTTAAAAAATGCCCACAGTTCTTTCACTATACTGGATTGTGATAAAAAACTTGAAAATGACAGGCTCTGACAAAACCTGCAAGGTTTATCTATGCCAGACTTAGTGTATTTACGTTTTCTTCTATTGATAAAACCTTCATACTTTAAAAGAATGGCAAATACAGCACAGAATTCTATATCCATGACTTTTTAAGAGCTCTCCTATGAGGTTCTTTAAAAACCTATAGAAAATATCACCACGAATGCTCACTTCCATCCTACTTGCCCATACCATTCTGGCTTAGTTTGACTTTCTCATTCTGGGAATTGCTAGGATGTATTCAAAGGTACCTCAACAGCAGACAATGAGGTGCAATTCCTGGCATGTACTTTGGATATGCAGCTGGTAGGACATCAACAACTTCTTCAGTACTTCCTCTCAGAAACATTTTTGCAACCCAAATGCAGTCATATGTACAGATTTTACTTCAGTATCCAGCTAGGGTTTTTTTAAATTATTAATGGAAGGGGAGAAAGAAAGAATTTTGAAACAAATTTGCCACACAGTCCCCTGATGGCATCTATCTTCTTACACAATGAGGGCTGGAGCTTCTTTATGAGACACTTGTATTCTCTGCATTTTTAAAGAACAGGAGATCACTGTCAAGTTACAAAATGATATAGGAAAAAGAGTAATTTGGCTTGCAGTTTCTTTTTCCTCCAGAAGAAAACAGAAATTGTTATTTAGGGAAGTCTGAATGCCTAACAATCTGTGGTCAGACAGCACAGGGCACCTGACTGCACCCGTGGAAGATGGAGGGGTGGGACTGGAAATACAGTCCTGGTGCTGTGTGAAGGCACCAGGAGGCAGGGAACACCTCCTCCTGCAAGGCCTGACCAATTCTTCCTGTGTGGTTACTGAAGCAAACAAATTAAGATAGAAGACTCCTGGTTTAGAGCCCAACTGTAAAGCAAAGGAAGATTACACAAAATCAAACTATTTTAAAATATCTTCACCTCAAATTTTGGCTCCTTGTGTCTTTTTCATGACTTTTTATTTCTTGAAATTGTTCTCGTTTGTGATTAGTAGGATCTCATTAGCTGTCCTACCCATTACTGTCAGCAGGCTTCCTGTGCTGCACAGGAGCACAGAACACACTCTGGTTCTGTCACTGCTAAGTCTGGACTGCCCTGCACATGCCCCATCCCATTAACTTTTACTGCAGTTTTGCCAGAATTAAAACCATTTAATTGCAGAATTTCCTTCACCTCTCACTCCTTAATTACAGGGAAGCTCAGCAGCCTGAGGGAACTCCCACCTCAGTCACCCCAGCCATCACTGTAGCCCCAAACTTTAAACCAGTTATGCTAAATGTAAGAAGAAAACAGCCTGGGATCAGATCACTTTTCTACTTTAAAGAATCTGAGGGGTTTTTTCCCTTTTCAAAAACACAAGACTGCAGAGAATTTACATACATGGGGCAAGGCTGAGGTGAGGAAGTGATGACTCCCACACAGGCCAGTCTTAACACTGAACACACAGGTCATCCCACAGGCTCTGCACCACTCAGTATGGCAGACACAGAAATCCCTGACTTTCTGGAGTAATGAAAAACCTGCTTGGAAAGGCAGCTAGATGGATTTGAAGGTTTATTTTGTCCAGGAGGATGTGGAGTGTGAAAATTGAGCAATTCCTTTATAGCTACTCAGTTTTCCTTTGAGAAATTATGCCTTAAAGAGAACCAGCATCCAAAAAAACTCATCTGGGCCAGAAGCTGCAATAGGCTGAGAAGGAGTGAAAAATAAAACAAATTAAACATGCCTTTCCTCTTCCTTTAGCATATGACAGATTTTGTCATTTCCCTCAGCACTTTCACAAGCAATGAGTGACAGGCAGATTGACAAGAATTTACAACACTGCTGTCAGCGTTCTACCAGCCCAAAGAAGTGCATTGGCCATAGAAAACACTAGAATTTAATTAACTTTGGCTACACTTGCTCAAAATAACCCAATCAACTTCTATCTAGTTCTGATCTGCCTAACGAAGATGATGAGACAAGAACTCATCATGAATAATAGGTCATTTCAAAGCTGTAAAGTATCTTAAAATGACCCAAACTGAACTCATTTACTACACTGAGAGCTTTAGGTTTGTTTGCAGACTCTGCTATGAAAACACCACGATGAGTGTTTAGTAAACAAGGGACAAAGGTTTGGGGTGTTTTTTGTAACACCTAGAAGGCTTTTTAGGTGGTGTCAGATTGAGATTACTTTATCCCTTTTAAAAGTACTCAGTGGTGTTTTGTGTGTATTTCAGCTATTTTGGGTGTACATGCTCATGTGCAGACATATGCAAGGAATTATAACCCTTCCAAATTATTGCAAATTACCTTGAGCATCAAAGAGCTAATACTTCACTATACAAATGTGAAAAGCTACAAAAACCATTAAAAAACCTTCCTCTGCTAATTGTCACAAAGGGATCATACAAAGAACAATGTTGAGAATTGGTGAAGAATACATCATAAGAATTTCATATTTGACTAAAAAGTATGAACTATTAAGACAAGTGAAGACAGTAAATGCTCTTTTCTGTGTAATGTAACCAGGAAGTGCATACTGAACATCTTAAGCTGCAGATATCTGGTATTTCCCTTTCTGTTTTCATTTTCAGCTCAGTTTCACTCTGTACCTAAGAACTTCCACTTTCACTATAACAGAAGGCCCTGCTACAAACCCAGACTGCTGAAGGTCCAGTTGCAGGCCATGATAAAAATCAAGCTACTCACACTATGAAGAAATTGAACCAAAATAATCAAGGCCCCTAAACAGAATATATGCATTTAAAATGTATTTTGATTTAAAGAACATACAAACTTAGTCAAACCTGTTTCTTTCCTTTGCAACAAGATTTACTGTGGAAAAAGCTAAGATTGCTTGCTGACCAAACCTACACTATTTTTATGTTCCTGCCATCTACTTGTGCTGTGCTTTGTCAACTAAAACTCCTATTATCTCTCATGGACTTGTGTAATGAAAATAAAAGTGAAAATGTTTTGTCTTGTCTTGCCTGTCTACCAGCACAGATAGAGAACTAAGGAAATGGTTGTAGAAATAACTCCATTCCTTTCAGAGGTTCAGGAGAGGAGGTTGGTTTGGAGAAAAAGGGAGCAACAGAACAGAACAGATTATTTTTGTAATATTTTTCCACTTGAATTCCCCAATGACAAAGGACACTATAACCCAAAAAACAAGAAGCCAAAGGAACAGGACAACAATCCCATGCCTTCCTTCCTCAAAAAAACCCACCATAACAATTAGGTTTCTTAGAAAAGCTCTTGTTTTGTGAAAAACTCAGGAATTTTGTATGACAAAAGATAAATCAACATTCAGTTTTCAACCAAAGGAACCCAGGGATGCAGCTACTGTCCCAAAGAGTGAGGCCCTGTCATTCCAGACAGAGAAATGACTGCTTCTCACTCTGTGACTGATGACAAAAATCTCATTAACTCAAATCACTTCAAACCCTGAAACTACAACTACAGCCATGAAAAGCAATGCAAACTCAATACATGCTATTGCTTCAAACTGTGGCAACTGAAGTCTGTAAAGAAATGGCCAGAGCCCATTCTAAGTGATTCTGTCCATAAAAATCCAGTATCCTCACAACTGCCTAAGTGCTTTTTAATTTCTTTTTAAGGATTATAATTCACACATTATAGTAAGTCTGTTTATCCCCAAAGGGCCTGAGAGGCCCTATGTTTGTCCAAATAGCTCCCACCTTCTGGCATGTGGGGGAGTGTATTTAGATAGTAAAGACAAGTAACTGAATACAATAAAAATAAAACTATTTTTTTTTTCACTTGTTATATTCTGTTCACTATGTAATGGAAGAATGCTATGCAGTTACATATTTGGCAAACCACTGCCTACAGAGAGAATGTTTCAGGCAGAAGAGTAAAGAGTAAACCAGAACCTTATAAGATTAAGGGAAAATATGGAATTATTACTACAAAATGGAGAAGGATGAGGAAACATAAAGAAAGAAGCAGTGAACTGGCCAAGTTTTATAATCCATCTTCAGTAAAACAGAAGAGGATACTTCAACAGAGCAGTCAAGAGACTGCAAGCTCCCAAAAGGCCATTGCATCCATATCTGCACAATTAAATCTGCAACAACCTCATAAAATATACAGTGAGGTAAAGACTTCTGAGGGGGAAGGGGACATGAAATGTCTACATCAAAACAGAAGAGCAAGCAAACTCTATTCTAAATTGGTTTGTTAAGTTTTTCAGATTTCTATTTGTTTTATACCAAACTAGAGATTTAACTAAAATCTTCCAAATTCAATTTTGAGAGCTATTACAACATAAAATGTATTTCCTCAAGTTAGCTTTTGCTTTGTTCTATTACTAACCACTTACTTAATTTCTTCTATCACTAAAAGGGGGTCAAATCTGGCAGGGTGAAAAATTATGTTTGCAGAAGAAAATGTATTTTTATATTCCTGCCACAACCAGGATTTTTTTTTCTCCAATGTGCTTAGATGGTAAAGCTATAAAATAAAGTCAAAAAATGCTGAAGAAAATCACTGCAGATCTGAAAACTCCTCTGTGCTGGCTGAGGCTGTTTGAAACCACATATTAAGTTTTAGAACAGTAAGTTTGTTATCTCTGTTTTGTCCCACAAACTCATCTAAAGCAGTTTGTGGACAGCAGGTTTAATATCACCACGGAGGACCCTCCTCTCCAGGAGGAAAAGCAAACAAAAGACAATCAAATTGATTTAAGTTTAGACAGGGATTCATAAGGTAGGTTATGGATTTTAAAACAAGACAGAAGTTCAAATTTGTCTTTCAAATCAAGCAGTAAACTCCTGGTTCCATTTCAATTCTTTTTTTTTCTGGCTTTGGTTCCCTCATTAGCAAGTCTCTAAGAGATGAGACAATTTCATTTAAAGGCAAATCTGGCTACTCAAATCAGCAGTCTTCCTTACCCAAACACTGTATAAGCAAGTATTTCAGACATAACACGATATTTTAGTAACTAGGACACAACTCTTCCTTACTCCAAAAGGGTTGAAGAGAAACAGATTCAATCACTCACAGATTCAGTAAAATGTGAGTTCTGGAACACTTCCCAATCCACGGTCCTTCTTAAAAATGTGGAGATTAGATTCTTTCAGCTGTTTTACTGAATTTCTGCATTTACATTTAGATGATCTCTTAAATTTTAAGTTACTGGCTTATTAAGGAAAGGTTTCATATTTCAGAAATTTAAACTAGATAATGTTTGATCAGAATGAATAAGCCCACCTTTTATATTGAATATCAGAAAAAGATTTCTGCCTACATCCTGTGTCTCTAACCTTCACCCACCCTCAGAGGTTAAACTTTTGATGTGGTATCTGGGTATATAAGACAGTGTGGATACAAGATGCTACAGAAGTCTGTAAAAAGGTAACTGTAGATCCATGAGGAACTCTGTCATGGCAAATGATTATTTCTGAACAATTTCCATATGAACTTCACACAGGATAACACAATGAGAGCTAAATCATCTCAGCATACCTGCAGATTTTCAGAATGCTACATCCATATGTAGCTTGTTATCTGCATGTACGATGCTATCACATTCTTCAACACCAGAATCTGTATCAGGACCTTATCTTTAGCACTCTTCTACACCCTCATAGTTTTCCCAATACACTTTCTGAACAGGTAGGTATCATCCTCTCTTGGCTGCTCACGAACATCCAGCACAGCATGGGTTTGTGTTTTGAATTCCAGTATTGACAGAAAACAGAAAAACCCAAATTCAGATAGCACTGCCAAAAGGCCACTACATTTACAGGACACAGTTTTCTGGTGAAGGCAGAGACTTATCTCTACCTTTTTTTTTTAATAACAACACTTCTGAAGGCAGCTGACCAAGCTTAAATAGAACAAATGCTTATTTGGCATAAAGGGGCTCTGTTAGTTAACTAATATTTTGACATAGTCCAAGTACTACTTTGCTGTAGAAACAAGACCTCTAAAATTAATTCCCACACTTAAGGCAGGCAGGAGAGGTTTCCCAGGTTGTGCTGTTACTTTTACCTACCAGCTCCTCCTCTGCTACAGTTGAAATGCCAAATCAGTGGCTAAAAAGCCTGAGACAAGTTGGGGGGAAGACAACCAACAAAATCCTGAACAGAATAGAGATAGATAACAGAAGAGTTATCTTGACCTGGCGATGCTGAAGCTTATTCCTGAAACATCACTTATTTTCAGCAATAAAAATGTACAGAAAACCTGGGAAACCCCAACCCCATATGAACATTACAATAGGGCACTCTTTGCAGTACAAAATCATGATGTCCATGACCAAAGTGCCATCAATTCCACACAACTAATATCCCAAATTGTTTCACTTCATCACAAGCATCCACAATGTATATTCACATTGACATTTATTTACCAAACAAACAAACCAGAGCAAAAAAGAAACAAAATCCAGCTTTTCCAGCATTAATTGCTGCTATGAGGTCACAGATTCACTTTCCTTCCTCACACAAGCACAGCAGGGCTTGTTTTACAAAGATATAAACAAGATTCAGTTTTCCCTCTTCCACTGAGCTTCCAAAATAGTAATTTTTATAAACTGTCCTTCTGAGAAAGGAATCAATTTATTATTGACAATTCACAGTTTTAGCTAGTGCCATTCTAAAATGCACAGGACCACAACTCCTGCAGGTACTTTAGATATTCACAAAAAGCAAAAATATAAACATTAGCCCAGTTGGACTTATTTATTTATAATAGAAAGATAATGAAAGATGGTAACAGACAAACATAACATTAGTGTCCGTGAACAAAGACCTCTTTTGGAGGTCCTAAAGTTCATGTGCCCTACATGAAATCCACCCTAAAACAAGGAAATCCACTCCTTGTAAAGGAGGCAGAAACCACTGCTCCAAGATTGATCAAAATATTTTGCTTTTGCTACTTTGCCGAAGGGTTACTACAAAATATCTATCTTCCTTGACAAAAGGGGGCTATAAAGGGCAGAAATTACATCTGGTACAGATCACCAGTGTTTCCCAAATATCTTTGTGTAAATCCATCCCAGTTACACAGCCCTGAACTGCAGATCTAACTCTTTGCTACATGTGAGACTTGGACATGCATTATTCTGGTTGAGCAGAACACTGAGCAGAGCAACAGAAAGGCTTTGCCATACCTTGGACAAAAAACTCCAGTGAAACCAAGCAGCAAATTCCTTGCCAAACCAACCTGTAGTGGTCAATACAAAAGGAGGAATAGGAAAAGCTGGGATTTAAATAACTTTAAATCATTAAATCATTAAAATCATGACATTACCTGTGCAACAACTGAGAATAAATCTGGTCAGCTCATAAAACCAGAAACTGATATTAATCTCTCAACACCATCTGCTGCTGACATGTAAAGGCAAGTTAGTTCTTCCAAAGATGGCTTGCTCACCACTTTACTTCATCTGTCATGTCCACCACAATGCCCCCAAAGACCAAAATAAAATAGAAAAAGCTCTGGAATGCACAAATGATTGAGAAATATGAAACAATGCAAGAGATGCTGACATTCTTTGAGTTTGACTTGGCTACATCTGGTCAGCTCTTGTCTACAGAAACCTAGCTCAGTGCTCAAAGGCAGTCAGCAATCAGTCACATGCTAAGTATTAGTTAGAATGAAAAATAATGAAATTGAGAACAATATAGAAATCATTAACATGTCACTGTATCCATTCACAAGACATTTGTAATTTGAATGTCCTCTACTGTTCTGGTTCCTTATTCTCAAAAAAAAAACCCAAACCAAAAAACCAGAACCCAAAGGGCATGGCAGTTCAGAAACAGGATGGTAACACAAAGGAGCATTCTGGAATGGCTTCTGTAACATGAGGAACAACTCTAGAACTGGTTAAGCTGAAATAAAAACAGATCAGGTTCGTGAGAAGTCTCTACAACAATGAGTTACAGAAGTCTATCATCTCTATTTCTATTATTATGAGAGAATCCAGCAAAACAAATAGCAAATTGGAAAGGAAAAAGACCTGCTCTATTGCCTTGTTACTTAATGTCATGGATGCAAAAAGCTCCCACTGGCTCAAAAAGAACCCAAGGTCTCCTTCCACGAATTTAGCCATCTGCAGCCATTAAATACAAGGTCACCCTCCAGAAACCTCTGAGTCACAAACTGCTGGAGGCTGAATATATTCCAAAAGAGCACCACTCCATGATTTGCCATGTCTGTACCCTCCTTTATGCCTCCTCCACTGAACCTCACCCTGAACCAAGGTGCTGAATTAAATGGCTCCTTGATCCAACTTGGTAGTGCTATTCTTAAATAGTATTTTTGTTAACACTTCAGGATATTATTTCATACTTGATTTGGATTCTCCCACCAATGTATTTATGGAGAGGGCAAAAAATGTATTTAAATAATACATATTGAGACAATAGTTTTACACAGAATGTGTACTTAATTCAGCCACTTTTACATACAAGAACAGGAGGTCTGGTATGGAAAGCCTGAACAAATACTCAGGCAATTTCTGCAATTAATTTTGTAGCCACTCTGAAAATACTCACAGCTTGTCATCTCCACTCAAACCAGTATATTGCTGTATGCTTTTTGGTGCTTCTTAAAGAACAAGTAGTTCTTTAAGACACTCTTCCAAATGAGACATTAAGAAAAAAGAATTTAAAGTTCTGAAGTAACAATTATTGCTGCACGTCATGAACTGCTTAGCACTGACAAGTTCCCAAGGCTTAGCTAAACTTAATCCTTTACTAAGGGCTAATGCAAAACAGTAGCTCAGAAACTCTTCCAAAAAGGGTAAGAAGTTATTTCTCTTGCTCCTGAAGGGATCAGCAAGAAGGGATTTTTAGGACTACTCCTTCTCCTTTGGGATCCTGGTGACATCAGCCAGATAGTGTGTGTTATCTATCACTCGCCTGAAGACAGGATCTCATTTAACAGAACGGTCTATTAAAAAGGAAAACATAATTGAGTTTATTTTACCCTACAACTACAGATTCTGACTCCTGTGGTAGCTTAGCTGCACATTTTGTGACACATACAATAACTGTACTTTACCAGGAATTCCTAACAACTGATGATAATAAACAATCAAGTCCCTCCCCTCAAAGCACATATTTATTTTACTTGTTTTTCTTTTTATTTTTAAAATTAAGTCAAAACAAGCAATCTCTGGATCTGGCTGTACCATGTGCAACAGGATAATAAAACATTTTATGAACTCAGCTCTCCAGTCTTACAAAGGGAGCTTGCTGCTTTGTGCTGGCCTCTACTGATAGATGCAAACATCAGAGCAATATCATCACCTTCAGTGTCTCTAGCTTCCTGTATTTAGTTACCACAGACACATACAAATTAGAAGATCATCCCTCAGATTGCTTCTGTTCTACCCTTACTGAGTTTTTAAAATCTTTATCTGTATGTAGATATTGCATACAATGGAGCTGGCCAGAAGAGTTTTGTGAAGATGAAATGGCAACATAAACACATGACAAGGACTAGTGGAACTTCTCCAGAAATTTGCAATTGCCCACCATGTAGCTACTGCAAGGTCATTATAGGCCATATCCTGCAGAGAGAGAAAGAGTAAAAACCTGCCAAGTTTCTGGTATAATACTAGAATAGAACTACAAGAAAAGTGGATAGGAAGCTATTTGGAAGGTATAGTTTTTGGATCACGTACATATATTACACAGCTGGAAACCTTAAACTAGCAAGTAAAGCCGTGTGTGGACTTCCAGGTTTGTTCTGGACATAGCACTGCTGCTTTTGTGAGCTACTGCACCCATGCTGGGAAGCCAGGCCAGGAAACACAGCCAAAAGGGCAAACTGCCACTTGTAAGCCCATGCCAGCTTCTGCAGAATGAGCTCAGATGTGCCAGGATGACATACTGGGCTGCTCCCAGGGTCAGAGAGCACAGACCTGCTACCTGGGACCCACAGCATGTACATATTCTCTGTTTCCTGCACAGAAACTCTGGATTCTCCAGGGATCACACTCAGATTACTTCATATTAATATATAAAATAAACCTCTGCCTTTCTCCTCCAAACAGGATTGCTTCACTTCTCACACAAGCAATGAGTAAGAAGATTTCATTCCTCACTGGGAGTGAAAGCAGTGACTCGAAAAGCAGTTGGGACAAAATCCAACCCCAGAGCCCCCTCGGCCGTGAGCAGCTCCCGGAGCCCACGGCTCTGGTTCCAGTCAAACCCCAACACAGGATACCCACCTCCCATGAGACACAGCATTCAGGAGTGCAGGACTTTGGCAGTAAATTGCTAAACTAAGCCTTATCATGAGAGGCCTGGATTTTAAAGTGAACTCCTCAGGTGAAGAGATACTGGGGTGGAAGGAAAAAGGGTGAAAAGCCAGAGGGAAGGAGGAAAGAGCCACAGGTTGTCCCATTTTATCTCCTTTACTCTGGGAAAATGAAAGCATTACAGCTGTTTCTCAGAGGCCTGGAAAAGCTGGTGGTTAGCAACAGAAATCTAATGTCAGAGCTGGGCAGATCACATTTATTCCCAGCTGAAAGCTAACTCACAGGTGAAGTTTTAAATAGCCTTCCTTTCTGTTAACAAAAAATGCCCAAACAACAAGAACACCCAACAGCAGAGCATTGGAACATTTGTTACACGATATGCCTCTCACCTCGGTGCAATAGTAATCTGCTGTGTCCATCAGACAGACATATAATTACCCTACACAAAAGGCAGTATTCAAACCACGGTGATTTTTGCTAAATCAAAAGAGTAAGAGGTCGAACAACAAGAAATTAAGAGAGAAACCAGATGAAAAATAAAACCAGACAAACAGGTTCTACATTAACATGCAACCTACAATAAACAGGTATCTGAGTGCAAAATTAATCAGTTTTTACTCCAAGGATATTCACCTAATTTCCACTTTGCAGCCACGATCAGTTATATAAAACCACAGTATGATGCACTAACATTTTAAGGCTTTGGACCCTGGCCATGAAATAACAGCTAGAGCCTGAAACCAAAGAACTGATACTAAGATATTACAGTTATCATCACAGAAAATGCATGTATGTCCCAAGCCTGACAAGTACATGTGGACAAACATTTGAACAATCTACTTCACAAGTTCCCTCATATTTGGTTTTCCTTATTTTAAACCTGCACAGTTGCAAACCCTCTTATGAGAGAAAGAAAAGCCCCAGTTTTTTTACAACCAAGGAGTTATATCATAAAATAACATCTTGAGACCTTTAAATGCTTTTCCTTCTGACCTTTGAGCTCTGAAGTGTGCTATGATAGGAAATAAAGAAGCCAGAAGTGTGATGCCCTGTTTCAAACTCTCAGAAAAGAACAGGGTTTCAATATTGCAGGGTCTGAGATCAAGCAGGTGGCTGCTGTGATTTGGAAGTTTGGTAGCTCAGGGGTTTGGCACAGGAGCAAATAACCCCATCACTCACCAGCCACTGAGTCCCAACCACTCTGGGAAACAGCCTTGTCATGGTTTTCTCCTAATCATTTTTGCTCAAAAGACAACTCAAAGAAGCCAGGCAAACCTTTCTTTTCAATTTAAATGAACTGCACACCAGGAAAAATTAAAGGCCACTCTTAATGGACAACCAGTGTAAAAGGCTTCAGACTAAACTGCACAGGTGGATATATTAAATATCACCTCCTCTTTCTGAAAAAAAACAAACTAACAAATCCTCATAAATATGCTCCAGTTGTCAATACTATTAAATATACCACCTTTTAGTCCAATATATCCTCATTAACAAGGAGCTGGACAAATAATTACTCGAGCTATTGGCTGTGCCCATACCTTTTACCTCTGAGTAATGATTCAGAAAAGTCTGGACCAATTAGTGTTAAAACATTCTCCTTAACAAAATTAAGGGAAACAAGCTCTTTAACAACATTCCTGAAAACATCAGTATTGATAATTTTATGATGAATTATACAGTCAAACCATAAACAAATGAGAAATATTTCTGATACCTAGAAACACATTTAACACAGTTCAGTGAACTCATTTATTATTTAGTTTTATTGAAAAGAATGGTAAATAAAATCAGCAGTAAGAAGCTGTGTTTCCTCTCTGCATGTGTGACTTTGGGAGAAAGCAAGAGTCAACAGGGCTGTGTTAATGGCAGGACTCAATGATCTGAGGTATTTTCCAACCCCTGATTCCATGATCAACTGCAGTTGACAGAAAATTGTAACGTTCATTCTGTGTTTAAGGTGTGCAAACCCAGGACCTTTTAACGAGTCAAAGCATTCATTAACATTTACCATTGTTACACAACACCATTCTCAATTATTAACTGAGAAACTCAATACACACAGAAGTATCCCTGATATGCAGGGATTTTACTCTGAGATAAAATTACTGCAAACCACATTCCTTTAAATGGAATCTAGCAACAAAAGCTAAATAAAGGGGGGAAAGGGCTCCCAGCAGCATTCTTATTTACAACTTGGTAAGGCAAATTAAAAAAAGCAAAATATCCATTTCTGCCCATGTTTAAAAGAAGCAAAAAACAGATGAGCTTAACGACAAAATGAATGACACCAAATCCAAGATCCAGATATTTTCAATAAAAACAAGTCACTAGGTTACAGCAAGCAAAACCAGCTCTTTTCAGATGACAAATATGCAGAGGGACTACATTCCAATTGCCAAAATCTGATGGCAAACAGCCCAGCTGATCAGCCAACTGACTGCTGAGTACATTGTTCTTTAATTCAGACCCAGGAAAATGGCTACACATCTTGAAGTTTCTGTTTCATACAACACATCCTTCCACACACCCTGATTTGCTCTGGAGACTTATTTTACTGATATAGAAGCAGAATTTATTGGGTATTCCTATACTAGGGAAGAACTAGAGTGCATTCTGTCCTTTACTGAGACAAAGAGAGTCACAGAAAATGACTCTCAGTTTGAGGGAAGCACCTCCTAAATGCCTGAAGATGAGCAAATGAACACTGAAATTCCAGTATGATTAACAAATTTAACAAAAGACAGAATACATTAAAAAAGTACTACCTTCTTTTCAGTGGTGCTTGAAGTCTTTGATACTAACGCTGTTTCAACAAGACCCTGCTCAAGTAAGGAATCATATTTTATGCTTCTTTTTCTGCTTCTCCTCTCCTTGTTTGCTGGCTTTTGTT
Source organism: Lanius collurio (assembly GCA_020086605.1). Classification (NCBI taxonomy): domain Eukaryota; kingdom Metazoa; phylum Chordata; class Aves; order Passeriformes; family Laniidae; genus Lanius; species Lanius collurio. The sequence goes on along the minus strand of JACBWW010000036.1, from coordinate 6,330,568 downwards.
CATTTTCCTCCGACTGAGAGACATCTGCACCATTGTCTCCACAAATGGAGGATTCAAAAAGAGGCTTCCCATTCATGTAGGTTTTAGTGATTTTCAGCTTTATTTCTGGAGAGCCATTCTTGATAGGAGTAGTGTTGGGGGGTGTTCCAACTCCCTTTATTTCCTGGGGTTCAAAGCGCAGCTTGGCATCCTGGGCCCCGGACTCACCATTAAACACCCGAGAGGTCAGATCTTTCAATTTTTCAGCTGGAATAAATGGAAGAGTCTCATGGCCATTATATTTTTGCATGACACCTTCCTGTAGAGTGGCAGAAAGTTGTGCTTTGCCCAAGTAGACAGAACATTCACGATTCACTTCACAATTCTGAGGTTTCCCATTGGTATTTCCAAGGATCTCTGGTACCTGCTTCATTTTGATGTAGTTAATTTTTTGAGTTAACAGTTGAGAACTTCTTTTGATGCTAAAGTCCATTCAGCCCAGATGTTTCCAGTCTTACACTGCTATATTAAGACAAAAAGAAAATATTTTTAATAAGAAATGTCAAAAGCTGTTAAGTATTCCTAAAGAAGTCAGCACTAATATAAAACTTAATGTACTTCATTCAAGTATTACTAAAAAAAGCTTTGTTTACAATCTTCACAACCAAAATGCCTTGGTATCTGTTAATATACATTACAAAAAACATCCAAGAAAAACATATCTATGAATCATCAATTTTATTAAATCTAAAGCAGAAAGCAAAATCACAGCTTTCCTTTTAACCATCTGTTAACCATCTACAGCATAAGTCTTGCCCACAATAATGGCACAAAGGTCCTGCACTATTTAAAAAAAAAGTAAGAATTAGAGCTAAGATAATATCATTAATACCAACATAAAGCAGATGAGTTTATTTGTAACAGGTTGTGCCAGCACAGAAGCCCCATGGGCTGTGCTCCTGTAGCACCCACACCATGGACAGCAGCATCACAAACTTCCCTTCCTCACTCTACAAACTGACATTCAATCTTCCATCATAACACACCTCCTGCAGAAGCACTGCAGCTCAGACAATCTCCAGACATATCCCAAAGCATTCTGGCTGTAAGAAGGAATAAAGGCTGAGCCTTTTGGGCCAGGAACAGCAGCCCACTGGGAAACAGCTAATCCTTCAGGCTAGTGGCCGTACTGGTGAAAATTTAAATGATCAAAGCAACTGCTGTAATTGCAGATTTTTTAAGATAACAGTACCATCTAACCCCCACTTTTCATATAGACCTTTGCAAACATGCAGCAAGCTAAAACTGCATTACCAAGGGTTCTAAAAGCCAACCCTGCCTATTTCCACATTATACCATTGTAGCACACAAAACAATCTGGCAGAATGATTCCTTTGTGCTCCTAGACCAGACAAGATGATTTCAATTTTTAAAATTCACATGCATGGATTCTTCATATTACCAGGTCCAGTATACACATGATCTAGAAAAATACACCATCATAAATATTAGGAAAGCTCATCACAATCATCACCATATCCATGCTCAAGGTAATCAATTTCACATATGATTAAGTCCAAGCATTGTCATATTGAATCAAAATTTCATCAAATCTAGTCTCATGTGCTTCAAAAAAAGTGCAGTAAAACACATGATGAATAACTATTGAATTGTCAGCTGCTATGGAAGAAATCACTTCTGAATCTCATCACCTTGTTTATGAATGCATATGGTTATAATGCTTACAACTAGCATTTTTGATACCTCTACATCAAGAGTAGCAATGTAAACATGTTCATAACTGAGCACTGCTGAAGCCTGGCAAAACTTCTTAAGGAAGTCAAGCCTGAATTCAAAGCAACTGACAAACATGAAAGCTTTTCAATTACAAAGATGCAGAAAAAAAAAATTAAAATCCTAACTCCATCACTCCTTAGCAAATGTTCCTATCTCCCTAACATGCTGCTCTAAAATATCTACAAGATAAAAGGGTATCTCTCCACACAAGCTATATAGCCTCACTTGAGAGATGAAAACCATTCTTGCTCCAGGCACAAACAGTAGGCCGAAAATCTGGCATTAAACAAGGTAAGAAGAGCAAGTGTACCTAACTCCAAGTGAATCTGCAAGGAAAAAATGGTGCTAATCTTTCTTTAGTCAGATGAAATCTGAATTACCAATAAAATCTCTCATAAAATGAGTAGGAAGCAGCCAACTACATTAACTCTTCTTAAGAGGAATCAGAGATAAAAGGCAATGCCAAACTCTACTAGAGCAGAATAAATGACTAAACCAAAACAGAATGCATGTCCTTTCACAACATCTTCTCTGAAAACATGGACATGAGACAAACTCTCAACCCAATTAATAATAACAGTGTTTCAAGCTGTGATTCAGCAGATTTAACTGAAATCATATTTCTCTTAAGAAACAACTAATACCAAATTCTATAAATCTCTGGGCAAAAGCCAAACCCACTGGGAAACACTACCCTTACAGTTACAGAGTGCAAATCTCCTTAAAAAAAAAAACAAAACAAAACAAAACCAAACAACCAAAACACCGAACTGTTGCTAAGTCTGTACTTCCTTCCCAGGGACTCTTAGCAGAGTAAAGCAGAGATTTACTTTGGGCACATAAATCCCGAATTCCCTGTCGGAGGCAGCAGGGCGGCTCCGTGCGGCCGCAGCGCCCTCCAGTGGCGGCCGGGCCCGGCGCGGCTCAGCCGGCCTGAGCAACAGTTTTTAGGATGGCTCCATTAACTGCTCCTCAGGGTATGGATTTCTGGGTCGGGCCACCTGCATTTTGGAATCCAGAATTTGTTTTGTGCTGCTTAATAGTAATTCTTACTCTCGTCGTATACTTTTTTAAGATATAGAGCCATCAAGCTTGAGGCACACCTCCAAAAAAGCAGGAAATAATCCAGTTAGACTGTGTTACTGGTGCATCTCAGGACACTGGATGAATTAAAATAGGTACCTTAAGAATTTCAAAACATAAAAATCGCCACAGTCACAGAATAACTTAGGCTAGGAGGTATTTCCTCAGATCATCTATTCCAATTCCTTTGCTTAAGCCAGATCAAAGTGGTCAAGGCCTTGCCTGAACAATGACCAGCAGATAACTACGTGAAACGCTATGGATTAAAGAAATCAAGTAATTCTCTTCCCAGCTAATAAACCTAATAGTACTCACTCCATATCACAAATAAATAAATAAAAAAAAGACCAATAAGGCCATGCAGTGAAAGACCCTGAACTTCTAGCAGTTACCTTGATTTGCCCAATCCATCTGAAGAGAGACAGATTTCAAGAACTGCAGTGAGTGAAGGTTCAGTTAATGATTCTCACTAACACAGGTCACTAAAAACAGCTGAAAGCACTGAAAACGGCACCTCAAATCACTGGAGCCTAAAGACAACAAATCCAGGAGTAATACTGGTAAAAGGGAGTTAATGTACCCAGGACAATAGTAAATGGGAAAATGAAGACAAAGGCAGTAATTTGAGACTGTAAAATATCACAGCCAGTAGATACAGATTATAAAACATGGAAAATGGACCACGTTTGTACAAAGATTTAATGGAACCCACTGAGTAGAGACTTAAAGTAAGAGGCAGAATAATGGGCTATGACAACAGATGTGAGTACCTATAAGAAGATATAATCCCATCGGGGAGATGAGACATGTAGACAGTAATCTACAGGTTAGTCACCATCTCCAGGACAACCAGTGGGATGGAAATTATTGATATACATCTCAGGCTTCCTTGCAAATATAAGCTACATTGTGGGGTCTGGTTAAATGATAGCAAATGTACACAGGGGAATAACAAAGGGTTTCAGGAAAGAAGATCAAAATTGAAGCCAAGTACATTCTGCACCACCTTTACTATAGAAAACTTCATGGGAACACCATAAGGAAGAAGAAAAAGGAGCAGGCCCTTTATTAGAAGAGGACAACAGAGCAGAAAAGAAGGGGCAAGGAGAATATAACCATCAACAGATAACCAAGTATTGCTGCTGTGAGCTTGAAATTAATGCAAGGATATCTAGAAGACAGGACATGAAAGAATGAAATAAGATAGATCACAGACAAGATCTTATTGATTCAAGTTGTAAAAGTAAGGTCCTGAAGCAGTTGAGCATACAATTAGATTTGGTAGCTAAATTCAAGTACTCTCATGCTGGACCATGGTATCACACAGAAGCAAAAGCAATCACTTTTTCTAGATGACTCTGTATCTATTGAAAAGGAAAATGGGGGGAGGGGAAGGAAAGGAAGGGGACAAAAGCACCACACGCTAGTAGCAGCTAATGAGCTTAAGCCAGTATCGTCCCATATTGAATGTCTGGTGACCCAACAAGTACCATTTTGATTAACAAAGGAGAAAAAACCATTATAACCAGGAGTCTGCTGAATAAACATGGTATTTTGGCTTGTGAACAAATAGCTTTCAGTATGCAAAAGAAGATTTCTTATCAGATGAAGGTCTCTAGAATTTTTAATCAGACAGCAATAACTGGACAATCTTTGCAGAGCCTTTGTACACATTTTCATACTAAAAGAACTGGTTCTATATAAGGCAAACTATCTTGCAGACATTTTAAATCACATATTAATTAGTTGAAAGTTCATCATCTGACAGGAGTCATGAGCCAAATACAGTTACTGTGCACGTCAGATTCCTCTGTCACTGTTCAGGCCACTATCATTTATGTGATATTTATTAGTCATTTCTTCCACATCTGCTGTAATTTCAGAGATGCTTTTCTGGTGTGTCAGAAATAATGGAGTACTCCATTCCTTCCAATTCTGGCAAAGGGACTGAACTGAGTAAGCAATCACCACCAAGCATCTCTATTAATTATCACTTTTGTTTTGTCCAGGGGTTTTCTTACTGTGGTGAATTACTTGGGGCAGGCACAGGGGGGTGGGGGAAAGAAGGGAAGGATGACACACCTCAGCACAAATTCACAGTGAGAGAATTTTATCTACAAAAGCTATTTTTATTACCTATAAATCAGGCTTTCAGCTGGCACAAAAAAGCTAATAGATGGCTGCTGTTTTTCTGCATTAAGATTGCTTTCTGATAAGTGCTCTCTATTGTCTCATCAATTTTAAGACAAAAGGTTATTCCTATTTTCAGATCAGAATGAGAGAAAATACTTAAAGAGATTAAGATGGTTACAACCCATTTTTTCTAATACATTTGAAAACTTGAGTATGCTTACTCACCTTATCTTGTATAAAACTCCTAAAATATCAAATAGGAGTTGAAAAATATTTACTATCGTGCAACTGTTTACACTGCAACTGTTCTTCACTATATTAAAACAGAATCTTATTTTAGAAAAAAACTCAACTAAAAATTGCATTGCAAGTTTGCCAAAAGTTGTCAAAACCAGTTCTATCCAGAAAATTCAAAAGCATTATCTCTTTACTGTAGTAGCTGAGATAGAATTGAAAATAAACATACCAAACCTTTCTAAAAATTTACCACGAGTCTTAGGAAAGTAAAAAGAAAGCATTCGTCCAAAGGAGATGATTTTTAATGTAAAAGCACCTAAAGTAAAGATTTCATTAATCTTGCAGCAGATATAACAAGATAAAGCACATTTTCAAAACTCTTGCGAAAAAATTTAATGTGCTTACAGTTGCACTTACTACCCAATATTACTTACCACCAAATATTTTTCTCGGGGAAAAAGAAAGTATCCATCTTTTAAAATTTCTTTTGCATTTGCTTTGTTTCCCCCGATGGATAAAATTTCAGAACTTTAATGTCACTGCCTATTTTCTTGAACCTAAACAAGTACTTACTGCCTTCTTATCAAGACAAAAGGCAATACCAACTTTACACTTAAGAACTGTAGAATGGAAAGTCATTTCTTTCCTTTAAATGCCACTTGCTACAGCAGAAAGCAAGCTTACAAAATGGATGGACTTGACTTCTTGCTCTTCCTCAGGAAAAGCTTTTGCAACCCACCCTTTTCTGAGGACAAGGCTACAAGATTCTGTAAGACAATTCCTCCTCATGAGTTCATTTTCTTTAAAATCGAAGAAATATTTTTTTCCATTGCTGCAGAAATGTAATGCAGTCAGTTCCACTCCTGCTGATGGAGGTGGGTGAAACAATAAGATGGATTTGAGTAAAATCAAATTCTTCTAAGATGTTGTACTTCTATTTGAAGAGAAACTACAGACACAACTGTGGTGGGACCACAGATCAAACAGAAAAGAATGGCTTCTCCTCTGCACATAAGCAGGGAGGAACACTGGCACATAAAATGGTAGGAACTAATGGATATACTACCAATATTTAATAATTAGTAAAAGGCAGCCCCCAAACCTGAGACCTCTCTGTGTCCTGGAGAGCTCCAAAGGGAATGATCCCTTCTCTAGCAAAATAGGACTCACCAATTCAATACTTCCTCAGTTTAGGTCTTTGCTCACCAATGAAATGATGTCTCTCTCTGCCTTTCAGGTGGGCCAGAGTTGTGCAGCTGGCATCTACGTAGCTTGGGAACAAAGAACCAAACACCCTCTCAATAGCTCAGCACTATGATGCAGAGTTCCTTATTTACACTGCTTTCTCACCTGGTCTAACTCTAGATTAATGTCCCGTACCTTTTTTAATCCCACTGCCTTTTTTTGTCAGCATCCTACCCCTACTCCTTGCACCACGCTTTCAGTATCTGGATCCTCTGGCTTACATAATATTCACTGCAGCAGATAAACACACTATAATCTGTTTCCTCTTCACTGTGTGGCCATTGATTCTGCTCTTATTCCCATACGTAGCTGCGACACCACAACAGTTCCCTGAAGCTTCACCATGAGAACCATGAAAATTTCTGATCATGCAAATTCTGAGGGAATTCAAGGAAGGGAAGATCAAATCTGGGGTGACACCACAAAATGTTACAAGTAATGAATCAAAGCTGCAGCATTAACAAAATGCTATCTGCTACACCTCTACAGAAATCGTTTCCCACATCTGACAAGACAGCAACTAACTTTAATCCAGAGGCTACAACCATTTTGCCTAGACCCTGACAAGTCTACTATCTTTGTCTATCACAGCATTAAAGCCTGTTCATCCAAGTGGGTGCATTTAAATGCCAGAAGCACACTTGGTGCACAGCAGTCGTTCTGAGAAGCAGCACAGACACTGGTGATGTATGAGGCTTTGCCAACACTAGGAAGGCCCAGCTGTATGTACACAGAGTGGACATAATAATCCCAGAGCAGTATTTGGCCACATCTGCTGCTGCTTACAGAAGCAGCAACACATTGCACTGATAATGCACCTCTCTAATGTTGACAGGTAGAGTGTACAAACAGAAGATTTCTTTCACCCAGTACATTCAACTTTGCATCCCATAGCATTAGGTAAAGATCTGGAGGGTAAAGTTTGCAGGTAATTAATTATGACTCCACAGCACTACAGAATTTTACTTATAGATATGCACCATTCACCAAAAACTGTACATATCCACATCTGAACAACTTAACTGTCTGTAATGTAATCCTGGCCATACTGTGCTAATTCTCATCTACTTCACACAGACCATAACCATTTACATGCAACTACATAAATAATTCTATCAATCTATTACCTTGAAGCAAAACATACACACAGAGGGAACTGGCAGATGTATGCCAGGAACACTCAAACAAGGCCTGAGACTTCAAACATTAGACACTCTTCAAACAAATCCAAATACTTGCTATGAAGTGGCCTTTCTGGTTTGGACATTACTTGAAGTATTTCTCTGTGCTGGAGATTTACCATACTTCTGACAAAATGCATTACCACCATTCTCAGGGTTCTTAATTCCTTTTTTATTTCTTTTGCTACATCTACATCAAAAATCTCTCAGAAAGTGATCAGTGTAACTGTTACAGGTGGAGCTCTGGAATCTGAGTTTTAAGTTTCTGTAGATATAGCGTACCTTACCCATTCCACTTGGAGACAGAAAGATAAAACCCTTCCCTGCCTAACAAACCAATTCCTTCTTGTCCACTTTCCAAAACTTCTGCATAGAGAGGTTTGCAGTGGGTATCTCTTGCAATTTTTTGCTTTCCTTTCAGCACAGTACTAGCTTTGTGCACTACTTGCCAGTCTTATCAAATTTAGTTCTTTGGACAAATTCTGTTGTACATAATTCTCATGGGAAAATCTAGTTCTGACTGTAGAAGTAAGTAGTGTTAAGCAATCTTAGTTGCTCTCCTCACTTGCAGAGTTTCTGAAGGCTCATCTATCACTACCATTTTGAGCCAAGCTTTCACCTGATGAATAGATATTGCACAGGCACTTTCTGCTACACATTTTAAGACTGGAAATGTTTTTTGCACTACTGCTGAATTTCACTCACATTCCACATTTAATCCCAGCATTTGTTTCTAGTTTATTCAGGAGTGCTACTATAAACCAGCTTCTGATAGTCTTCATTTTACACTCACAAAAAAATCAAAACATTAATTTCATTCTGAAGTATTTGACTGAAAGTTGTTGGCAACCACTCCATGGAGGGAAATGATCCATTCTCATATATGTTTCACCCTACACTGCTCTACAAGGTTCATACTTTGGTTTAAATCCCTCTGGCTTTACTCTCAGACTAGAATCTAGGCATTCTTTACTACAGAGATAACACCCCAGTTTAGATGTTTCTGAGTGCCAGTGCAGTCAGGATCTTTGCTCTGATGGCATCCCACCAAGGCTGGCAAGTTCCACAATTGATTTATCTGATACATGAGCTTGGGAACCTCAGCTCCACAGACTAACCCGTGCCACATCAGGAACAGTCACACCTCTGCTTATTAGAATGAGTAAGTATGTGAAATGGGTCCCCAACACCACGACAGAAGGCTGCATTACTGCATATTCTTTCTAATGCTTCTATTATTTTTTTAATCAGTAGCTTTTCAAAACATTTCAAATTACATTCAAATAATATTTGTAATGAGATCTTCCCTAAGCTCAGCCTTTTCTCTTGAAAATATTTTTTTCTCACAGAATATTTATCTTCTGCTCTTTGGTGTATCTCTTGTTTACTATGGCAGAACTTAGAGAAAAGAACAGAACTCACTCGTATTACGTTTTTTGACTTTGGCAAAGAAAACACAGAATTCTGATCTTAGCCCTCAAGGCCAAATATGTTTGAAGATGATTTGTATACCCTGAGCTTGGCTCAGTTGTTTGGAGCATGGTGCTAATAACCCCTACATTGTGGGTTCATTGCCTATACAGGCCATTCACTTCAGTGTTGGACTCAATGGTCCTTGGGAGGTCTCTTCCAACTCAGAGCATTCTGTGATTTTGTAGAAAACACATTTTAAATGTGTATTTTAGCACGGATGTGAGATGCTAATATTTTAGTATTTTGTATAAGGCACAAGCCAAAGTGGTTTCACAAAGACAATTAAATGATCATCTCTGTCAGCCAACAGAACAAGACACCCACATGCCTCTCCAAAGAGACACAGAAAACCAAGAGTATCCTTCATAGACAGCAAAGGAAAAATCTTAAGGCTTCTATGAAAGTCAAAGTCAGTAATACATCATGCTGCAGTTTCCCAGTCATTTGCCACCTATGTATCTTTATCCCAAATAGGAATGTAAAATAGCTCCAATTTGTGCTGAGGAGTTGAATACCAAAGTTCAAAAGAAGATCAAATTGCTATCTTGCACCAAGATAAAAATAGGACAAGTTTAAAAGGATGGGAACAAAACTAGAAATGGAGCCATCACCTGTTGAGCAATCCTTGCAATTTAAAACACGCTTTAAGTCTCTTACATATTTTACAAGTGTCACAGTCAAATATGAGAACCTGCATCAGTGGTGCCCCAGGGCAAAGTCATTTTGCCCAACATATGAAAACTGTGAAGTACATTAGGTTAGTACTTCACTTTTCCATACTCACTAAGTGCAATCTGACTGCTGTTAAACATTCAAAATTATTTTCAAGCACCTACTTTCCACATGTAACTCATCACACCACAGTACCATAAGAACAACTTCCATGCCATGGTATTATTTCTTAATGTTAGCAAGGTTAGTAGAAACTTTGCTTTCGGTTCAACGATGATTCACAGGTATTTGTCTACTGCACACAAAATACATTTTAAAAAAAATCAGTTTATGGTATAATCTACTGTATTCTTTGGACAAAAGTTGCTTAATGAATGTACCAGAGAGTCCATAGATTATCTGGTGCTGAAGTTTAGAGTTGCCAGGAAGGTTAATGCATAGTCCAGCATGCATTACTTATCATCACAAGGCATTAATATATATTAGTATATATTCCTGTTCACCATGAACTTTGAGTATTTTTGTAGCTTGTTATTCAACCCAAAGGGCAGTAGAACAGAGTATATATTTTCCTTCTACACATTCCAAAAACTTCCTGCTGATGCTAGAAAATATAAATTAACTGTTATAGATGTCACCAAATTTGATAAAAACTATTAAAAATAACACCTGATGTATCATTTTAGTAATTTCTGTCAGTGTAAAACGACAGGAAAAATGCAAATACATTTATACAGCTACATTCAATGACTGTAGGTCATAGAGAAGCTAATTTGAAGGCACAATGAAAGGAGAATTTAGGTAGTTTCTCTCTTTTCCTTCAAAACTGTTCTCAGAATCAAAACCTTCCAAGTAACCAGTAACTATAAAATAGCTGACTGACCTGTTCAAACAACTACATGAACTTACAACCAGCAGGGTGTCTATTGGCACATCAACAAGGCTGTCCTTACCAGCCCCCTTGCTCCCAAGGGCTCCACAATTATGAACCAAAGGACACTTGGACTCACATGCCAAGCACTGATGAGAAATTATTTTCTCTCTTGACTTCCTCACCTGACCACTTATCCTGGGGCCATGTTCCATCTCCACTTCTTCACACAACCAAGATTCCAGAACATCCTCGGTGAAGACATTTCTGAAAGCTACAGCCTAACTGGAAAGAAATGTTCCCTAGAAAGAGGGCACTTACTGATCCACCTAGATCCACTTGAGAGGGGACTTTGGGCAACCCAGTCTAGTCAGAGGTGTCCCTGTCCATGGCAGTGGGGGAGCAGAACTAGACTTTAAGGTCCTTTCAAACCCAAACCATTCTCTGATGCTATAATCTCCATTCTTCCTTCATCCAAAGACTAGATTTGGGAATTACAGCAGATCTATCACATCTACTCAACCATAAGGCCATTTCAATTCTCTTTGCAGGAAAATAATGAAAGAGCTCAAATAGTACAGCCACAAACATAGCACTAAAGCATGCAGTCATCATCATCTACTGCATTATTATTAGTCCCACCCAAGCACTCTTTACTGATGCCTCATTACTGACTGTTAGGGAATCTGTTGTTTTCAGCAATACCACTTAGTGGATTCTTCTCACTGTGCAGCACACTGCTCCTGAGGTTTAATTTTTTCTCCCAGAAAAGGCCAGGCCCTTTACCTTGGTCTATACAGGAAACACTTGCTATTTTCATGCATTAAACCATCTTCTATGGTTAAAACCAAAGTAATGTTGTGTCATTATGTAAGCAGGAATTACAAGCAGTGACCAAAATGCTGCAAGATTTCTGCCTGTATCTTCTCATCACACACTGGATCCTTGATGCAGGAATCTGAGCAGAGCAGGTGAACATTTTTGCACGTGGAGCCCCAATGCAGTCAATGGGCTTTGAGTGAGCACAAGGAAACACTTGCATTTATCAGCCTGGAGAAACAAGACCTTGCTTGGGAAATGCACTGACGCTGGTGGAACAAAAAGAAGGCTCAGTGCAAAAGGGGGAGGTCAAAGGGCTGCAAAGAGTAGGACACTGAAAAAACAATCTCTTCTTGCCATTCCTCTGCTATTTTATTAGTGCAATGTTTTGGACACAAACTCACAAGTACGTGTATATTCACCACCCAGATATAAGAAAGTCACCCATCAGCAGTCATTTTTGCTTCCAGACTAAACCCAAGCAGGGTTGGTTTTGCTGAAATATCCAGTCTATTGCATGCAGGCAGTAATTTAAATGCAAAAATCTCACCTGCAAAACTACCAGTGGCTTCAGAAAAGGAATGTAAGCCTACAGACAGTAAAACACAATTATTTTTATTCTTACCAGCCATGAGTTGGATTCATATTGAACTAAAAAGTAATATATTTTATTATTATTTTCCATCTTCTAGACTACTTTACATCTATACCCTTAAAGTATAATGACCTAGTTTCTTCTGACATTTTCAAATAATATTTGATGTAATAGTAGGTTTTACTGTACTTCTAATACCTGGATTTTTCCAAGCATATATGAGGGTGGATAGTCCTATAACCTTCACAAGAACTAGTCATACAGTCTCCAGGAATATTTAGAGTCTTTATATTCACTCACTGAAAAAATCTGTCAGATTTTCTTATGGTTGCCTACCACACAAAAATCCCTGTATGATTTAATATATGCAATATATAGACAAACATCCCTGTATGATTTAATATATAGGATATAGTTACTGAAGCAACCAAAAATTGCATACACTTTAAGTACTGAGCCCTGAGGAGCCCACAAAACAGTGCTTTAATTTAATTATTTCATCCAACAGTCAAATAATCCACAGTCAAATCTGCCACACTATGAAACTGAGGAGTTTATTAAGGTTGATTAGCTGCATTTCCTGAGCGAAATTCCCACAGCAAACAAGCAAATAATAGCTTCAGCAGTAAGTTTACATATATTCTTCTAACATATGAACATTTTGGTAAAGAACCAATTTATTTTTGCAGCTGAAGCCACACTTTCCATGTGTAAGGAATTTTAGTAACCGTATATATATATGTCTGCTTAAGTCACCAGCAACGACTCTTGGCAAAATCTATTACAAACTTCACTGCCACCCTAGTGTTTACCTTCCTTGGATGTATGCAAAGGCTAAAAGCCAAACATATATTCCTTCTTTTTTTTTTTTTTTTAAAAACAGACCTATTTAGCTTACTCAGTGTGGGCAGCACTAGCTCCTAAATTTAACAATCATTATAAACCAATTTTAATGGAAATGCCAATAAGAAAATATTCACACTCACAAAATACATGGGTAATGACTGATACCCTCCTCTTGCTTGCCTTGTATCTGTTAGCAAGAAGACCATTTTCTCTGAAATCTGTTTAAATATGGTGTTTACCGTCTCTGTACTTGTACTAGTGTTTACTCCTCCTTTCAGCCGACATATTTAAAAAAAAGCCAAAACCAAAAAGCAAGAATAAATACGTTCAAGAAGTATGGCAAATTCCCTTCTCCACCCCCAGAGCGGTAAAGCCACAGCAGATGAGCTGTAACTATGGCCTTGGGAATACAAGTTCCCCAGGCTCTTTTACCACACAAATATCAATTCAAGTTACAAGAGCCCTATCCTCTCATACTTAATGAAGATTGCGCCAACGAACCCTCACGCCTTCGCAGGAATGTTTTCTTTCCAGAGCTAACAAGGCTCTCCTCCCATACCGGTCCAGGATGGACTGCAGAAGGGTGTAAGTAGAAGGATCATCACACCAGTGTTTAGTGGAGGAATAAATCAAACATGGCTTCCCCCTCCATACATTTCCAGAGTTACATTCACTCCTGCGGCCGTACCATCTCAGTCCTACCCGGCGGGAAGGGGCAGGAGCAGCCTCCACCTCCTCACACCCTCACCGCCACGGGGGGGAACATTTGCAGCCTCACGACCCCTTAAGGGGGCGGTTTAAACCCTGGGGAGGTTTTTTTCCCCCCTTCCCATCGGTCGTGTCTCCCCCCTCCGGTTTTCTTTCTGATTTGCACTGATTGATCCCCATTCCCCGGGGGAGGGAGGTGGGACGGGAGGGTACCTCTCCTTTACCCCTTTATGCTGCCCCCGACCTCCCGCAGCGCCGAGAAGGAGGCGGTCAGGGGGGAAAGGATGAAGCTGCAACAGCCGGGACTCCGGCTCGGCATCGCTCCTTTCCGCTCCTCCGCCACCCAGGAGTCAGGCCCAGCCAGCGGCACAAATCCTGCGGCAGCCTCCGGGCGGGGGGGGCGAGGGGCAGGCGGGGGGACCCGCGGCCCCGCAGCGAGGGCCAGGTAGCGGGGGGGAGGAGGGGGGAGCGAACAAAAAACCCTTCTCCGGGGAAGGGGGAAACGGGAGCTGCGGGCTGCCGGGGCAGATGGAAACGGTAAGTTTGAGGGGAGCGGAGCCTCGGCGGAGGGGGAGTTCCCGGGGGAAGCGCCGGGGCGGCAGGCGGGCGCGGATGCCCCGCCACGGAACCCCTCGTCCCCCACGCCGCCTCCGCTGCGCTTCTGCCGAGCCAGGGCCCGCGGTCCCGGCCCGGGCGGGGGCTCCCGGTGCCCGCGGCCAGGCGCGGGGCCGGGCGGCAGCATCCCCGCGGGCGGGCGAGCCTCGCCACCGCCGCTCCCGCCTCCCGCCCGGGGCCTGCGGGAACGTGCCCCGGGTGCCTCCTCCTTTCCCGCGGGGAAGAGCCAGCCGCGCTGCCGGCCTACCGACCTGTGCCCTAGCGCATCCTTCTCCCCGGGGAGCCCGGCGAGGCGGCGGCGGTATCTCGGTGCCGGGGAGCAGCGGGAGCCGAGGCGACACAGCGGCAACAGCGGCGGCGGCGGCTCCGGCGGGTCCTGCGCGGCGGCCCCGCCCCCTCCTCCGGCCAGAACCAGCGCGAAAAATCGGCGGCGCTGATTGGCCGCCGCCGCCGCGCGGCCCCCGGAGCGGCCGTTTCAAATCCCCCCGCTAAGAATCTACACCTGGTCTTGA
>JACBWW010000036.1:6292026-6313815 GCA_020086605.1 Lanius collurio | reverse complement strand
CAGTGTGTGTGTGTGGCACTACTCTGGGTAACAGGGCAGAGCTCAGGAACGAGCAGTGTGTGTGTGTGGCACTACTCTGGGTAACAGGGCAGAGCTCCCTCCTTGCAGAGTTTGGTCACTTTAATCCCACTGTAGATCTCTGTGGCAGCAGCCTCATGTCTACATTTTTCTCCTGTATGGATGCTAAGGACTGACTACTTTCTAAACTTTTCTTGTACCCTTCTTTATTTTTTTAGGATTTTATATAATAATCTGTCTAGTATGTATTTTCCTGAATGCAGATTATCTTGGTGGCAGTGTTAAACTGAAGTTACATGAGTACAGTCCATGTATTAATGATATTCCTAAATTTGTAGAGCAGCACAGCATGTTTGCAGTGTTTATTGTACTAAGATGTGCAATAAGATAAGGACTGTACTAGGCCATATAGAATCTATAGATGTAGTTTTTTCTTGCTTCACAGACTTCTCTATGCATTAGGGGTGACCACTGAAGGCATTACAGTTCAAACTGAGAATACACTGGTGAAGTTAATGCTGCCCCTTGTCCTGTTTTGGTGTAGCACTGATGCAGAACCACCTGCTCAGTGGTACCCCTGCTATCACCATGACACTTTCCTGCTCTCAGCCCATGACCTGTGCACTGACTTTTGCCAGCAGTCCATGCTTTTCCTTTGGATTAACAGAGTAATCATTGTTTTCAACCTGTCTGAACCTATCCTTAGCTATGTTAAGCATAGCTAGACAGAGACACTGATCTTCAGTCAAGGTTTCATCACAACTGTTAAGAAAAATCTTTATCAGCATGCATGTGCTTTTGTCTCTGATCATGCAGCATATTGCATGCTGTTCAGTATGGACACAGCAAGCTGCTGATCTAGAATTAAGAAAGAAGGAAATATGAAATTTAAAATCAGTGTTTCAAACTATTTTATATCAAATGTACCATAGTCATCATAAAATGATAGTAGTAAATGTGTTCTAGAGAAGTTAGACATACATTTGCTAATTAATTTGAATGAAAATTCATTGAAAATGGTTACTTGAAAAATTTGATGTGTATTAGAATCACTTTTAAACTATCTTGAAAATGAGAAGGTATAGGCTTTTCAGACTTTGTTTTGTGTAATCCCATTTAAAAATAGAGTAACAGTATTTTTTAAAAGAAAGTTGATTCCTTGGGAAAAAGAAAATAATTTACTTCGAGAATTTGAAACAAAATTAGTTTCTGTCCAAATGAGGGACATCTTAACTGCAGCTACAGTTTGACTTAAATATTGATTGGAGTAAAATATGATTACCTGATGAATAAACACCATTAAATGTCAATCTTCTTCATACTATGAGTTATAGACCTGCCTGTTTACAGATGTTTTCAGATAGGAAAAGAATGGAATAAATGTCACTTTTCTTGCAAATACCTATTTGTGTTTGCTTCATTTGTGCTGAGCAGAAGAAAGGGAAGTGTAATTGAGGGAGCAAAAGGAAGAGGAAAGTTGAAGACATGAGGGAGTGGGATACATCTTCAGGGCAAGACAGAGGGCCAGGAGAAAGGAAAACTGAGGAGCATGTCCCTGCTGTTTTCCAGTGTTGGGATGATAAAAACCAGCTGTATACCAGTTCTCAGCAGCTAACATGCTTCAGCTTGGTATAAGTAACTACACTGAATCAATAAATTTATCTATAGAAGTTGTATGTCTTTAATTATCTTTAACATCAGTAGGACTTAATTTAAACATTGCTGACATTCAGAATAAAATAAATCTAATCTATGTAGAAACACACAGCTTGAGCCCTCAAAACATATTAACTCTATTGATAGCATAGTATGTTATTCTGTTGCTAAACATAATCTCACTTAGAAGTATAAATTTCAAAATACATTTATAATCAGAATTGTTTAGCACAACAGAGCAAAAATACAGTTTTTTGCAATGTGTTTGGCAGGCATTTCTAGATCTTACAGAGTTAAGCTTTAGCCTTAACAAGCTAATTCTTAAGCTTTCGAGGAGCTGTAATGTAGGCTTGAATGTTAAATTCTTCTGCATTTCAAATTGCTGACTTATGTTTAATCTTCATGTCATTATTGGTCAGCGATAATCACAATGTGGTAAGTTGTACAGCAATGGAAGTCTTGAAGAGTGGGGGTTTTTCATTTTGGCAGAGAAGTGACTATTGATATTTCCACTCTCTGCTGGGGCCGAAGAATAAAGTTTAAGGGTTGAATAGGCCAGACAGATAATGCTACTACTGTTTTCAGAAGATGCTAGTGCAGTGTTTTATTTTGCACATATATTAATCTTTGCTGCCTCAGTACAGAGTGGTGAGGGTAACTATGTTGGTCCTAAAGGTTAATTGCATTATTTTTTAAGGCATGCCATTATTCTGTTAACAGTAATTATTCTTTTTTTAATTATTAATTTGATCATATGAACTGTTTCTAATTATGTTGGTGACTGGCAATTTCCTGTACTGAGAAATTGTAGCTGTGATCATATCCTATTTACTCAGTATATATGCCTTGAGAAAAATGCTAACAGGCATTTTCAGAAATATCCACTAATTTCAGGAACTGTTTGGAGACTTTATATAAGATGCTCAGCACCTGTTTTACATTGGTGTTGAATATGTGCAAATGTACTTGACAAATGAGGGCTGAAACAACTGGATGTGAGGCACAGGTTTGCAAATGCAGGCCTATCTGCTACGTTATCACCTGTGCTGTCACTGCTGTGAGAACTGCAAGGAGTGGGATGTGTTGTGCATTTTACAACGTTCTTACACTCGAGCTGGCTGTGCTCACTGCTGTAAGAGCTGGCTGTGCTCACTGCTGTAAGAGCTGCCTGTGCTCTCTGCTGTAAGAGCTGCCTGTGCCCACTGCTGTAAGAGCTGCCTGTGCCCACTGCTGTAAGAGCTGCCTGTGCCCACTGCTGTAAGAGCTGCCTGTGCCCACTGCTGTAAGCTCTGACTGCTCGCTTCAGTTCCTGGTACTGAGGCAGAGCTGTGCAGTGCCAGTCGTGCAGCCCTGAGCACCTCCTGCTTGGGAGGCAGCCCTGGCAGGGAGCAGGGGGCTGCTGGGCTGCCTGCAGCAGTCACACTGTGCTCTGCTGTCAGCAGCCCAACCCTCCACACAGCAATGACCCTGCAGAGGCACTTCTGGCTCCAGTGCCAAATCTGCATCCAGTTTACAAATAGCAGAAAAACATTGGGCTGTCTCAGCTGCATTTACAGCTGCTGAATTCAACTGTGATTCAAATGAAGAATGTACCCAGCAGAGAAGAGGTGCTGGGCTTGGCCAGGGAGTAGGACACTGCCTACATGAAGATTCACCCATTCCCTGTGGTCCCATGCTGAACCTGGCCATGGTTGTAGCACCACTGTGCTAAGAATAGCATCATTCCCATGGACACAAGCCACCAGGAGCTGAGCACTCCTCCTTTTGCAATTGCTACAGCAACTGGCCATGTAGTGTTTTCTGAAGGGATGATGTTACACGCATCTTCTGGGCCTGAGCTGGTTCTTCAAAGCAGGAGTAAGCTATTTGCACTGGTTCCACAGGAGATGATAGGCACTCAACTGGCATTTAGAATCAAGGAGTCTGTGAGTCAGAGCCCCAGCTTCTGTCTCACCCCAGAAGTGCTTCAGAGAGCCCAGAAGAGGTACTTTTACCTCCTACTAAAAGTACTACATTGATACCATCCCCAGGAGCTGCAGTACCAGGATCCTGAAACTGAGCATTCTCTCTGGTAATCTGACATTCAAAGCCTTCAAGGGAAGGCATTCAAGGTCTTCAAAGTGCAGCCAAGTACTGTGCCACAACATACTGTCTTAAATGCACATTCTACATGTGTTCCTTACTTTACCTACACTTGTAAAACTGTTATATTTGACTTATATTTGGCATCACTGTAGTAAACAGATGTACTTATCAATAAGCAGTCTCTGCAGCCCCAGTCATGCATGCTCCAATGCAGCTGGAATGCCCAGTGCCTGTGGGGACTCTGGTGTAGCCTCCTGCAGACCTGCAGGAACAGAGAGCTGCAAGCCTTTTTATGTGCTCCCTGATTCACCTGTAACCTGTCCTCAAGGATTTTTACAGGCACGCCTGTAGGCCTGATATGGCTATGTCCCTCACAGTAAATTAAAGAACTTTATCAGATGTTCACTGGCTCATTAGAGTGGGACCTATGATCCCTCCCCATTACACACACGCTGCTGCTCCAGCTGCATATTGCCCTTCCTGGTTACCTTTGCCACCTCTGAGGTTGGGACATTTATCTTTGTGATTTATCATTTATCTTTAGCTCAGGCACTGCTGCAGTTCTCAGCCTGATGCACAAAGGCAAACCAGCTCACTTCATGAGTGGATCATGAGTTTGGCTTTAGTGGTTTGAGCCAGAGAGTTTCTGCTGCCCAGCTACACTTCATTGTCTGCCTTCATCTGCCTGGTGCTATCCTAATAAACTGTGAAGTGTGCTCTCAGAATTTACCACTTTGCTGACTGTACAAACAGCAAATAGAAATATGAAGGATGCTTTGGAGATGCTTTTTACAATGCAATATAAACATAGTGAGTGGGCCTCTTCAGAAGTCTGTGGATGTGCCCACACTGGGATAGTTGCTGGGCGTAGCTGATTCAGGAAAAAACATAAAGAAGTCATTGCTTCAATGGGAAACATTTACCCAAGAGTTTCAACAGCTGATGTCTCAGAATGGAATTTCACTTTGAAAATTGCCAATATTCATTTAAAAACTTACCTTGCCTTCTGAGGTTTCAAAGCTGTTTTAAATAATAAGTTATCATATTCTTTAATTTTTTGTTCATAGCATTGTAGGCAAATTAATTGTATGTTAAGTCTTGAATAATTTTGAAGATTTAATTTATAACCCAACTATACTTGCCTTTTTAAAAGTCTAAAGGGCAGAGACTTAGCCTTACGTGTTGATATGGGAGCCATACAGGAGCCCTCAGCATGTGTCGTGTAAGCAATATTGAAATATATAAATTAAATAATGATGTCTTCTAACAGTAAGAGCCTTGTTTTTTTCCAAACCTTTTGTATGCTCATGTGTATGTGCCAGGCAGGCAGGCACTGTGGAGTTTGAAAGATGACCCCCTTTTGAACTGTAAGCATCCCATCCCAGTTTGATTCCTAGGGAGAAAATCTCGTTCCAAGCATTTTGGATTTATGTAGGCCCTGCAGAGTTCACTGGTGGGTTTATTTGGCAGGTGGGCCTTATTAACCTGCCAGCAAGGGACTGTTTGACCTGCTTAGGTCTGTAGAGCTTGTAAATAAAGATTCTGTCAGGGAAGAGAGATTCTCTTGTGCTTCAGACTATTTATATCTCTTCTAACTGTGGCTGTTAAAGCTTATAAAGAAACAGAAGGTCTGGGATGTGAGACAGAAAACCCTGAGGGAGTTTTACGTGTTGTATTTGGATTGCTGTGTTAATATCCTAAAATAAACACAGCATGCCAGAAAATGGGGAATATTTTTATTGTAATTATTATTAACTCAAAGACATAAATTATTGGTTATTGAATGGAGCATAGCTGAGCTTGGCTGCAGAGGACAATAAAATAACCTCTTAATTTAACACTAGCAGCTATTGGCAATCAATGGGAGCCAGACATTTAATCAGCTTCATTTCCCTCTTTTTTTTTGCATTTTCTTTTTTTGCAGTGTTCTCAAGTTTAATAATTACTAGTATTAACATCTTTTACAACTCAGGTTAATAATGAATACAACAAGTTTACAATAAATTGTAAACATAATAAAACTATGATAGACTCTTCATCAATGGAATTATTTTAATTGGACAGAAATACTATATTGAAAGGTGTGTTGTATTACAGATTGAAAAAAAAATCCCTTTAAGAAGTCTTTTATTCTGCCTAGTGCAGGTCTGATTACAGAGTCCTTTCTAACTCTGCAACATGTATCTTATTCAGTCAGTGAAACGACTTTACGTTATTTTATTTATATTATTTATAAGCTATCAGTTTGGACTAGCTGAAGAATCTTTTTGAGAAAGGTTTCTTTCTGTTTCAGCAGACCTACTCAGACACCCAAGTGCTACTGTAGATCAAATGACACAGGGTTCAGCATCTGCCCAAGTTGAGATTTTGAGTCTGTACTCCTTATGCATTCATTTGAAAGTCAATTTTGCAATATTTCTGCCTTCTGTCCTGAATGGACTTAATAAATGCTTTTTGACCTTAATCATGTTGGACTGATCTGCTATTTAGGCATTCTAGGGATGCTTTAAAATATTAACAGTCACCAGTTTATAGAGAATCTGTTGAATTTTCAATTACAAACATACTGTCTGTAAAAGTATTTCACTCATGAGCTGCTGCTCTGGCCCAGGAGAACTGGCTACTGGGGAAGGACAAGTAGGGTATTACTGCTGATGCACAGAGTGGAGAATGGCTTCCAAATTCTTCCAAAAAATGACACCAAAACTTCACAAGTGGAAGCCACTCAGGAGAAATGTGAAGACAGGCCCTTTCTTCTTTTGTTCCACCTCCTTTCCAGTGGGCATCTCTTCCATGAGCTGGATGCCCTGGCTCCCAGCCCTGCTGTGATATGGGACTGGCAAACTTCTGTGCACCTGTTCCAGGAGGATTAGCCACTGGTGACAGCCCATACCCAGAATTTCCTCCACAGATGGTATTACCCTTCAACAAGTGAGTCAGAACCATTTGACTTGGAGCTTTTTATAGTTGTTGAGGGTAACGATAATCATCCTAATAAAGTAGTTCTTAATCTCTTATACTGAATAGTTTGCCAGTGGTTGAGGAAGATACCAAGCTGCCCTTCACTCCCATCCCTATCAGCTTCACCAGCACTGGCAAAACACTGTTAAGCTTTTACAACCATCTGTCATTGGATTGGGAAGTGGGTGTTGTCTGGTGGATGAGATACCAGGCTGAGGCCAGAATTGACTCCACTAATTAATTCACCATTGGGAAATCTAAGACTATATTACTTCCTCTGCTGTTTTGATTTTCCTAACGATAAATACATTCATTTGAGAATTCAATAAACAGCTCATGCTGAAAATCAAGTATGCCAGGATTGCTTTGCAGAACTGGGCTTTATGTTACGTTTTCTAGTCCAAAAAATCAAATACTATCTGCACTGTATTCCTACATGTTGATATGCACAATACTCCACTATGATGCTAACTGATTACAGAAGTAATATTCATGGAGTTTTCCTCTTTTGTCTGCTGCTTACAAGCCTTTATGTCATTTTAGTAGTACACAGTTTTTTATAGAAATACTTTATTATTTTGAAAACTCTCCATATAGTTCAGGGAATAAATGTCCTAGATATGATTCCACCCAAGTCTCTTTCTTTTCATCTTTTTCTCTTCTCTTTTTATCACCTCCTTTTCCCTTTTTTTTTTTCCTTTTATTTTTTTCTCCCTTTCTGCAAGTACATAAAAAGAATCAGGCACTTCCTGCTATCCCTAAGCACAAATTTAGTTCCTGGTATATCCACTCTAACGTATTCAGGAAGGAAGGAATAATCTTTCTGAGGCTGTCGTGCTTTTACAGTGGCTGCAGTAGCTGTAGCTCAGACTGTAGCTCCATACAGGAGGAATTGTGTAATGTTTGATCTTTGCAAGTAATAAGGAACAGGGCCATTCATAGGTAAGAATAATATGCATTGTGCAGTGCAGTGAAGCAGACAAATGTTCCTGCATAGAGGAGACTACCATCTCCTAGGATTAAACAACTCATACCAGCCACAAAATTCACTGAATAACAATATTTTTTTCCTAAAATAAACCCCTCCTTTTCCTGGCTAGGATAAAATAAGACTGATTAGGTACCACTTGTAAAAGGTGGATTTTATGAAAGAAGAGGATGTTAAGTGCTCTACAGGACGATTTGCAGGAGAAGCATGATAAGATAAAGATTTGTCTAAAATAGGACTGGGAAATGGCTAAGTGGGAACTGTGAGCTGAGTGTGTGGGAGGGAAGGAGGCAAGAATTCATTTCACCAAACATTTAAGAACAGAAAAAAGGCATGGTGGAGGGCAGATTTCTTTCTGTTAGTCTGCTTAAAACTGACCTGTTGATTTCAGTTCCTGCAAAGCATGAAGACTGTTCAGTGTGCTTTTAATGTACATTTATCAACCAGTTTGTTGTGAATAGTTTCTATCTGCTCTTTCTTCTAACTACTCTCTTTACCTCACCAAAAAAATCCAAGAGGTGACAACCAGCCTGATTCACCTTTCCATTCAAGAAGATTCTACTTGATTTAGATCCAGCTGCTTTGCTTTAAAGATACCAGCTGTTCATTTTAAGCAGCACACTGTAGAGCACTGTGTGCTCTAGCTTTCACCTGTGAGCAGTCAGGTGCCCTCAGAGCCCTGCCAGCCTTGCCCTGGCTCCCATGGCAGCGGCCCTGAGGACAGAATAGCATGGAGTGGCTTACACTGTCGGTGTGGGAGGGAACAGCTGCCTGGTAAAGCAGCCTTTTGTGAGTATATCAAGTTCTGGCCCTGTTTTGCCATAAATTAGCTGGTTTAATAAACATTTCCTGCAGCCTTTAGTAAACAGACTGTTTCATGCTTGAACTTACTAACATGCTCTTATCTTTGCTATAAAATGTATATAATCATGAGAGATTTCCGAGTGACAGAGTGGATTTGTGAAAACATCCACATAATGTTTTCCCACTCGCTTTCAGCCCCGTTCATGCATTTGCTGGCTGAGACAATGTTTGGAGTAAAGTCACATGATCAATCTGCATTTTCTTGCAGTCTTTCTGGGCTTTTGCACCACTCTTCTTCATGCCAGGTATTCTGTTGATATATAGATCCAGGCTCCTTCTTTTAAGAGTAATAAATCAAAATTACACAGTGTTTAGGATTTCAGTCAGAGATTATGTCAGAATTAGAACATTCCTGAGTGAAGGTCATATAAATCAATCCTTCAGTTATTCCATTTTCAGTTTCATTGTAATGAACAGTCCCCTGCTTGCAGTGAGAAAGCTTATGGTGCTGGAATACTGATAAGATGATACTGCATTCAGAGTACATTTTCAACTATTGGATGAAATCTGCAATGCGATATATGACATATAAGCAAGGGTCTGAGTCAAAAATCCTTGAAATTGTCAAATTATAGCATTCCAGGAATGAGGCTGGTTTGCAGAATCGTTGAATCCTTTTTATAGCAGAAAAAAATTTTAATGAGCAAAGTAATAACAGATGACTTGTGGTAGAAATGTAAAATAAAAACATACCACTCTTCTAAGCTAACATGTTAAACAGATTAATGGTATATTGTTGTGCATGCTTAACACGGGGGTGTGATTTTTACCTGGGTAGTAATGCATAACAACTAACATCACTTTTCCTACTTAAAATTCTTGACAAGTGACGTTGCTTGTAATAACATAATGTAGCTAAGCAGCCATTTTAATTGCTTGTGAAATTATAACACTGAGAAGGAACTTGGCTTTGGGATCAGACTGATGGGATTTGGCGTATGCTGCCAATTACTCAGGTTATTGTCTAAATTCCTTGATCAAACAGACATTGTATATGTACTTCCTAATGTATATATTGAACCTATGCTCACAGGACAGTATAAAGCAAATACTACTCTTTGAACACACTCCTACTCACTTTACCCTGGGGAAACTGCTAAAACATGCATATCTCTATTTTTTTACTATACTGACGTGCCAATATTCCAGAGTCTGTATGTTCCAGGCTATTTGCTCCCTTCCATTTGACTACCTCTGCACTTCCCACTAGCTTCCTCCTGGGTCAGATGGATTTGGTTACCACTCAGCCCTGATTTGCATGTGGCTTCCTCCAGTTCCTGTGCACCCGTGCCCTGCACAGAAGCACAGCTGGAGGCCACAGGGAGGAGGAGGAGGAGCTCTCCAGGGTTCTATTCAACCTGAAGTGCAAGCATGTGGGGAGAAATTCCTAAAATCTGCCCTTCAATCCAGCCTGCTTGAGTCAGCTTGCAGAAATCCCTAGTGGTATCACACTGGTAAAGGCTCTCCATTGCAAGGTTAAAAATGGAAAAGGAAATTCTGACAACTCCTTATCTACCTGCCTGCATTGTGATGTTCTGAGCAGTGCCCTGCGTGTGGAGCTTGCAGTCCTCCACTTGTTTCTCATGGGATGGTAGAGGAATGGAGGTTGGAATGATGGTTGTGGAGGAGGAGGTGACAGACTTCCAGGAGCAATGATGAAACTGAGCTCAGCAGAAGTGGGTCTGCAGCTGACAGATCCAATTTCTGAGGATCAATTCAGGAGCAATCTCATCATGATGGGAATTGCAGTTAGCCCTGAAGCAATGTGAAACACAGCTTTTAAACAAAATTTTTAAGAGGAATTTTTAAGGAAATGTCTTCAATGTTATCATTCTGGTTTTACTAGACATCTAACAGCATCACCTTTTTATTGGCAGCTTCAGCAGGGACAATTGAAAGAGTCAGCCTCTCTGTGCTACCTGATGGATTGATCTGAACTTGGGCCACACAGGGAAAACATCTGCAGAGTTTTTACACTGCACCGATCCTTCTGTTCCTGAGTGTAGGAACTGAAGGATTATAAACTTAAAGCACAAGAACCACAAAGGCCAGTGATGATAACCACGTGAAAAACAGAGGAGACAGAAGGAATGGGCAAGAGATAAAGGGGCACAATAAAGAAACGAAGTGGGATATTATGCAGCTCTTCAGGAAACAATCGCAGATGTTAAGCAGCTCATTAGGGAGGAACAAATCTCTCCATAACACCAGACTTGACCAAAACCGAATGAATGTGAGTGTGGCTACACACACGGGCTGGGTGTGCCTCTGCACTGCAGAGGCCTGAAGGCAGGTTTGCCACCAGCACACATGAGCAGGGACACAGCGATGTACAAGTAACCTTGGTGACAGAGGCAGGACTGAAACAGTGGATTCACAGCTCCCAGCTCTGTGCTCACTCCACCAGACTCTGTTCTCTGTGTGTTTATCAGCAGTGATGAAATACAAGACACTGCTGCAGGCAGCAATGCTCTCTGCTCACTCTCATTTCTCATCCTCTTTCCCAAAGCACTCATTGCTGACTCTGACCAGAGACTGGATAAAGGGGCTCACAGGCCCCCTTGGTTTAGCCCTGTGCAGTCGTTCTAGTTTCCATAATGCCAAATGAAGCCTTCATCCAACCTAAATAAAGAACAGGATGTGGCACTGTAAGTTTCTTTGTTTACAGTGTCTTAATAAATTCTAGAACAAATGTACTCAATTTGGATGCAAAAGAACATTTTCTTACTGTCAGCTCTACAAGCTGGTCTTGAAAACTGATAGTCACTGAATTCTTTTTGTCCTGTACATTAATGCAAGGAAAGCTGTGGAGACAAAACCTGTACATTTCTTCTTCTTCCCTGCCTCCACATCCTGCCTCAGCACCGTCTGCAATTCTTACCTTCAGCAGGTTTATGAAATGTCTCAGCTGAATAAAATTATGTTGTAACTGATACAGGAGAAGGATTGGAATTCATTTCATCTTTATTACAGTGAAATGAAATTAGTTATATTGACAACTCAGTTATGAAGGGAGGAAAAGCTATAATATTTTTATACTCATGTTAGTAAGATAACTTGATGATATGCTGCATAGAAAAATTATTTTTGTATGCTGCTATTTCAGAAAAAACAGTAAATATATGGATTGCATCGGTGTTTCTAGGAGCAGAATTTGCTCACAATAGATAATCTGTGATCTTACTTTGCTTCAATAAGATTCCAGTTTATCTTCATTTTATTCATTCTCCCTGTGATACCTATTTGCCTGTAATAAAGATTCTTGGGGTTCTAATTAGTCACTTCTGTGAAATACCATTTACCACAGTGATTTGAGAAAAAGGTCAGTGCCTCCAGGAACCTGGAAAATACTTGGATTGGAGCACAATGTCTTTCATGTTGTTTTATTTAGGTAATTCAAAGTTTTAAACAGAAAGGTAAGATATAATGATTAATATGATGCCTACTATCACTGGAAAAATATATTATCAAAGCCTGTCCTAAAAATTTCTTTCAAACAGATCTGCCATTTTTCATTTGGACAATACTGATGTGTTCATCTTTTTGTTTGAAATGTGCTTTACCACACATACACAAACAAAAACCTCCCAGAATAGTCGAAGAAAGGAAATACCTTTGAGATTAATCCCTAATCTATTTCCATTAATCTAAATGGAGCCATAGTATCCAGCCTATATGCTCTGCAAGGAGAGAAATGCAGTTCCATTGACAAAAGGCATGGTCTGGTTAAATCAATTTCTATAGCATCTTGTCTGGACATATTTGAGAGCACCATCCTTCTCAATTAATGTCAGCTCTGCTCTGGGAATACTCTTTGGTAGTTAACTGTTGCTGTTAAGAGAGCTAACTTCAGATTGAACACAGCTGGTTTATGTATTTTGCTGTTGATAGTCTTGGTAATGGAACAACAAATGCAAGGGGAACCAACTACAAAGCAGAATGCAGATTTTCAACCCAAATAAATCAACTTTAAGGATAAGAAACCCCAAATTTAAATTTCCTTTGACTGACTCCTGATAAAAAAAATAAATTACAAACTTAAGGTAGGTCTCATGGTTTCCTTTTTCCCAGATTTCTAAGACTTCAGCATATTGGGGGTTGCACGTGTGCCTCTGTGCAAACACCACTCATCTCTAGAATATTTAATTTTAAATTCATTCTTTGGTGTTTCTTTACTTTCATTTCCACTTACACCGAATTCAAACAGAATCCCCTCAAACAGCCCAATTCCTCACATAACACAAGAATGGAGAAGGAGCAGATAGGATGCTTAGGGAGGGTAGGAAGAAAACATGTAATGCATGTGTGAGAAAGATCACAGATGAAAGAAGAAGAAAGCCAACTGAAGAAAGGAGATAAAGGAAAGCAAGTGCAAGGTAGATTTTTAACACATCTCAGTATTGCTGTGGCTTTCATGGGTAATTAATTACCCACTAGAGGGAGATCGACTGTAACTTCTTGCCAGGTGGATTATGGCAGAAATTGGACTTTGTAAAGTGCAAAGAGGAAACATTGTGGTAAGAAAGCAAGAGAAGATGCAAGCTCCTTTCCTTGGTAGAGTTTCGTTCTGTGTAAGCTACCAAGTAGACTGAGATCTCTTCCCTTTCTGAAATAGCTTTCATTATAGTTCTACACAAAAATCCCCACCTTTATTAGCCTGTTTGTTCTGTTGGTGAGAGCAACACGTGGAGTTCAAGGGTGGCAGGAGGAGTGTGGTGCTTGTCTAGGCCTAACCAAACTGCCACAGGCCCCCAGCATGGGGTGAGCCATGCACAGCTCAGTCAAGTGCCCTGAGACCCACTGACAGGGACCCTTTAGGCCATCTCAAACACCTCCTTAGTTCCAGGTTAGGACTTGCATCCCACAGCTTTTATTAGTTGGCCATGGGTAATCATTTATGGTCTCTTACTCTCACCTCTATTTGTGCAGAACAGAGGAAGCTTTTAACATTCAAAGCAGGCTTAGGCATGTCCTTTCCTCAAGGGAAACCAAGAAAGGAAGTAGTAGTGGATGCTCAGAATTGGAAACAGAGCATAGGAGAAGTAGCTCCCACCCATTTGTGTCATTCCTGCTTCTGAAAATCAGTAGTTTAGGGACTTCCTAATTTCCAAGAGGACATTGCTGCTAGACAAGCATGTGTCAGGGACTTCATTAAGCCTAGCTTCCTTGAGTGTGTCTAGTTATTTCTATTTTGGCGTTTTAGAACATTCTGTGGCAATGAGTTTGTATGAAAATATATTTCCTTCTCTTTAAATCCGACTCACAGATAAATTGGTCTAACTAATATGGCATTATGAGCAGCAATAATAACCATTTTTTATCCACTTTCCTCCCACCTTATTTTCTAGACTTCTTGCATCCCTTTCCTGCTGCAGCACAGAATTCTAACCCCACTGTGGCTCCACTTATACTAGGATTTTTGAATTATAGGAATGCTTTTCAGAGTCAAGCTATTAGCAGTGACAAGAGTCTTAACTCTAACCTTGCCTTTCTGCGTAAGAACTGTTGAATACAGAACAACATTGTGTGAACTTGGAAAAGATGCATAATTATTTCCACACAGGAAGTTTGCCGTTGATAGTTCGGTGTCACAGATAGAAATGACTAGTCTAACATGCCGTGAACCAAGGCAGAGCCAAAACAATTATCTAATGCCTGTGAACCCTCA
Organism: Lanius collurio; assembly: GCA_020086605.1. Classification (NCBI taxonomy): domain Eukaryota; kingdom Metazoa; phylum Chordata; class Aves; order Passeriformes; family Laniidae; genus Lanius; species Lanius collurio. The sequence continues at coordinate 6,299,575 of JACBWW010000036.1, read as the reverse complement.
GGGTCAAATATACTCTGCTACCATGTGCAATGCCAGAAAAGTCTGCTGACAAACACCAGCCATCAAAAACACTTCTTCCTCAAAAACTCCATGTCACAGTTTCCAAAGGGGCCTGTGGTTACATCCTGGTTACCTTCAAATTCCCTCAAAAATACTGCAGGGGGTTCTTGGCACTACTGGTTCAACACTCCTGGTTTTAACAATTATTGAAAATATGGCATGACTTCATTTGTCAGTGCTCTGACACGATCCTTAAACCAATTTAATGTAAATGTAAGACAATGTATTTGCAAAAATCCAAATATAAGCAACACATTTACATTGCTTATCCAAAGCAATACACAGAAAAGAAACAGGGTACACAGGACATTTGCAGACCTAGCAGAGCAGCTGGCTGTGCTCTGTAAGAAAACTAGGCACAGGTGCTGGGATTGTGCCCAGGGCCCTGATTCCCAGCTGGCATGCTGAAAGAGGCTTCCCACTCAGGGAGAGTTAGATGTCTGTTCCTTGGGAGCAGAGGCCTCGCAGAGGGGAGGAGGTTGTTCCCTTGGCACAACAGGGAAGCACTGCTGGCTGAACCAGCTTTTTGTTGATATCTGTTGGGCATTTTTCCTTTTTCAGCTGTTGGATTAGTGATTTTAAAAAAGAAAATTATTGATAAGTGTCTTAGAATGAGTGTGGGGCTTGCCACCCTGAGTGATGAGCAGGCTGGGTGGTGTTACCTGTTGCACAGATTAGTCCCAACGGGCTCCTCACTCTATCCAGCTGATGAGCTGCTAGGTATCTGCAGCCCACAGCTAAGCCTTCAGTTTGTACACAACATTCCCCCTTGAAGTTGCTTTAAGAGGAGTTGCCTGTTTTGGGGGACTTTTCTTCCACTGGATACTGATCAAATCCAATGGTAAAATTCTTTTATGTCAACTTTGTATTTTCTTACATACACGACTTGGAAGCCACTCGTTGTACACATATGTAAGCAGGATTAAAGCATATAAAGTGTTACTGAGAAAATGCCTAATTGCTTGAAGGTAGCAGGATGTTTGGGGGTGAATGCCTCCCAAGTCTGTCTCTAGGGGATACTATAATAGTAATAAAGTGAATAGAAGCCTAAGACAGGCAGGAGAGAGGTTGCTGATTACATGGGAAAGCCCAGACAAAGCGTCTTCTGTTTCTGATGCCTGAAATTCAGCCGCACAAGAAAAAGGCAGGATACTGGCAAAGCACCACTGGGATGTGCTTGTGCTGATGGCTCTTTGTTGTTTTTCTATAGCTTTACATCACATTTTAACAGGTATTTCCCCTCAAGATTCTCATATACCTACAAATCAAGTGTTGTCAACAGAGCTGCCACTTCACTTGCCTTGGAAGTTGCCATTCTTTCTGTCCCACAAAAAAAAATATTAAGATGTTAATTTTTATCTCTGTCCAAGATCTTTATGATATTACCTGGCACGCACCAGGATTTGATCTTACAAATATGTAAGTGCACTGTTCCTTTATCACTCTGTGTGAATGTCTCTGATAGCAAAGGGACATACCATACCATGCATATGCATGTGTAGCATTGGGGCCCAACAGCTTAGGTCCTGCTGAGGTCAAGGCACAGACATCCAGACAAACACTGATTTGGAAAATTTACAGTATAGAGGATGGTTGTAGAAAGGGAAAGCGCACTGGCCATTCTGAAGGAACCAACTCCTTTTTAAAATCTCTTAATCTGCTTTTCATTATCTCTGTGGGGAGGCCTCTTGAGAAAAGCAGCTCTTTGACTTGAATAAAGGAGGGGCTGTGGGCTTGCATGCTGGAATGGGGAGGTCATTGTACGGCAGCACGGAAGATGGGAGTGTTAGTCGGGTCAAGGAGAACGGGATGAAAAAGTGTGAGATCTGTGGTACAGACTTGGTCTGGATTATATGAAAGGTAGAAAGCTGAAAGGTGAATAAGAGAGAGTGAATTCAAAGGTTGGAAAGGCACATTCTGGTAGGGTTATTCAGGTTGACTATAAGGGAGAAGTATGAGCCAGGACTGATAAGCTCATCAGCAAAACCAGCAAGAAAGAGGTAACGACAGCAGAGGCGCAAGAGGGCTAAATTCTACACAGGAATTTTAAGCATCAGGCTTCAGCAAATGAACATATCCATCTTCAATATTTTTCCCAATTGTTCTTTTAACAGAAATGCTTAGCTCTGCTCACCTCCTCTGAGGCAGAGAAAGTACAAATATGCCTGGGGGACAATAGGACTATGTTGCATTTTGCCTGCACCAAGCCATATACAGCTGTGTGCATGTGCTGGCTGTAACCTGCTCCCCTCCAAACCAGTGCTGACCATAAGCAGCCTCAGCCTTGCCAAATTGCTAAAGAAAATTACATTGCTGCCATTAAAATGGCCCTTGGAAGCAGCACATTTTTCTCCTTTTTAGACTACAAATGTAAAAATTCTCCTAAAATGGTATGCTAACCTTTTACTGTTTCTTTAATGGACACAAACTGAAAGGTATCTCTGTTTCCAGGGACCTCCTGTTTTTCCAGTACTCCTGTAACACTGCCTGACTTCACCAGGAATTTTGTGATATACAAGAAGTGCAGGAACGGGTCTACAAAATCCAGGATGGGGTGGGGGAGAGCCTTCCCAGTCACATGTACTTCATGTCTTGCTTCTTGATGGGTGCAGAAAAGCAGAGGTGGCAGATTTAGGGCTTTTATTGACACTAACACAACATTTGGTGTTTTCTTAAAAGCCTAACTCTGAGAAGCAAATGATGACATAAGATCGTTGGCTTTCTGTGTTTCTAATTGCAGGAACTTGCAAACCCTACAGCCTAAAAAATCCTGGAGGCAAAGAATAACTCTAAATGCATAATGTTAAAGACTGTCATTTATAAAATCAAACTGATTCATTTGAAGGCACAACAGGTTACTTAAACACAGGATTGATGATTCTGCAGCAAAATCTCAAGTCTTTCTCATATCAGCTGGAGCTAACAGGTGTGTTTGTATCACTAGACACTCCTTTTTCTTCCCTCCCTCTGTATTTCTCAAAGTCTAAATCAGTTTTCTTTTTATAGCTACATTCACCCTTTTTTTGCTGTGCATACTGCCTGCCCTCCCTCTGCTTGATCCTGCCTTGGCCAGAATCTTGTGGCTTTCTCCCCAATGTGTTCCTGCCATGCCCCAATCTCGCTTTGTGTGGTGGTTCCACAGCTTCTCCACCTGTTTGTTTCACATAAGCTCCATCTGCTGGGAAAAGGGAGAACCTTGGTGTTTTTTACTCTGAACTGCAAATACTTTTCTCTCAATTTGGAAAGATTTTCAAAATTAACTGTTTCAGCTCCCACAGCTGTGCTCTTGCCTGCTGGCATGGCAAGTTTAACTATTGACAACTTAATACGTTATTTTTATGTCATTTTGTGTTGCTAATTTGGGTCAAGCCTAAGCAATCTTTTAAAATACCACTTTTTGACTGGAATTTGAGCTGGTAGTTAATTATCTTTGAATCGAGAATAATGGTTTGCAGCACATTATTGCCATCAAGGCCCTTTCTGTGTGGCTTTTCAGGGCAGTGCTTGAAGAGGCACCCAGGGCAGCCTGTTTCTGTGCTAATGTGTAGTCACTGCTGCTTGTTTTTGGCACATTTACAGACAGGGCTGAACTTGTGACCAGGACCTTCATACAGCAAATCTGTAATCCAGCCACCACTTGAACTTTTACCTTTGGGTATAACACTGACAGAGCAACAGGCTTCAGCATCCCATGAATCTCTCCTAAAAATCTGCAATAATGAATGGGAGGATTTTTTTTTAAAAAAAACTACTAATAATCTGCTGGCTTTCTCCCTGGAGTAGAAACTTAATGCAACTTGCTACACAGTAATGTCTTTTTTTCCCCCCTTTCTTTACATTTACGCTGAACATTGGTGAATAAAGATGAGGTCAATCCCGTATTGTTAAACCTATTCAAGGAGACAACCTGGGGGTTGCCATGGAAACAGATTCGCCAGCCTAAAGGCGTAATTCTACTTCTAAGGCCTGTCTGTGGACCTGCACTGATACGTAGCTTGTAAAATCAAACTGTGTACACAAACACAACGTTGAGCAGTGAAATGGCAAAGGTGCCTCCCAACTCATCACATGCTAATTAAGCTCCCATCTCCTCCTGCTTCCAGCCCAGAGCACCGAGCACTGCACATCCTCCACACCCTGAATCCCATCTCCCAGCCCTTCCTGCCTTTGCTGTTTGTTATCAGGGTGTCCCGAGGAACTGAGCCTGTGTCTGTGTCTCTGGCAGGAGTGTCACAGAATTGGTACTGCCACACAGCCTCTGTCACCAGATACAGGGCACCTCAAGCTGGGAGTGGGGGGAGCTGCTATCCATCACCAAAAACATCAGCAGGGTCTAGGAGTGCTTCCTGGCATGCATCTTCAGGGAAGGAGTGACAAACTTACAGTTCTGCTCCCTGTTCATATTAACATTTGCTCTCCAATTTCTAGATAGATTTCTGAGCTTCCTCAATAAGAATTATGGATTCATCTGCTCCTTTGTTGTGTGCAAGTAAAGCACAGCCCTAGGCATGTTCTGTGTTTTTATAGGTCTTGTGCATCATACCTCCTTCAGACAAGTGAAACAGTCCTGCCTTTGTGATATCACTGGGCTCTGCTCATACAGCAGTAAAATACATATTTCAGTATTCACACAGCCTATAACAACTATCAAAAATTCCTTTTATTTGGAGGTTGTTTTGAATTGATTTAGACAAGTCTTACCTTGCTTTTGCTTCTATTTAATATCCGGGGAAAAAATTGATATTTAATATGAAATAGTAATCTTAGTTTTGTTCAAATGTTACATTTATTTTAGTAATTCTCAGATACTTACATCTGGAAAGAAGGCTTTGTATTTCTTCCTTTTAATCTCTCTTATCCTATTCCTGCTGGAAAATGTATTTTCAGCAAGATGGCTGACAACTTTTCCAGACAACATGGTTGCTTTAAAAAACAGATCTAAAATGGCTGTGTGGCAGTTTTTTTGTTCTTTGTTTTTTTTTTTTTTACAAAACCCCAAAATCTTATTAACTATGTGGTATTGTGATTTATTCTGGGGATAAGTGTTTTCTCTGTGAGCTCAAGGGATGTTTGCCCTGGCTGGAGCAGGAGATGTTTTTCTTTAAAACAAAACCTGACTCCTGTGGAAGGCCCATGTGTCATCTACAGTCACTTGGCCTTTTCATATAGAAGCAACTTCTACAACTACTTGAAAATTATTAATGCTTAGTCTTTTCTTAAACATTACTTCACAATGCTTGGTAAATGCACACAATCAATTAGTATTTTGAAACTGTATCTATTTGGGAAATTTTCACAGAGTGTATTACCAATCCTTTTCATATACAGTAGCAAGCCCTGTAACTTCCAGGTATAAACAAATCTGGAACAAAAGACTGTACAAAAACATAACGAATTCAGCTCTGAAAAGGCCCATGCATCTACATTGTCTGCCACCCTGAATACTAATGAATTTAATGAAACTATTGAAAGGCTGGTTACTTGTCTGCATAAATGTATTGAGACCTCTGTAATCATCTGTTTGCTGTCTGAAATCTCTTGTCAATAGTTTAATGACTTCAGAGCATATTATTCTTCTTGTATAGGCTTCATATAATGTTTCTACATAATTAAGCAGCTTTGTTAGAGGAACTGCCATTAGTTGCCCCGTTTCATTTGGTTTTGTTATCAGCCAACCAGAAAGAAAAAAAAGAATAACAAGAGAAAGATACAAACCCAATCTAGTGAGAGATGTGGAGATTTGGAACATGTTTGTTTGGAGGTTTTTTCCAAGACTGCCATTAACATAAAGCACGACTGTCAAGTTGAACATTTTAAATCATTTTAACCATTTAAATTCACTACATCTTTAAATACTTGTAAAGCAAACACAGCTGGCTAAAAATCCTGCAGTGTATTTGGGAGCCTAACATTTTAAAAGTAGCTCTAATATTAAGGATATAAATAATAATACCCATTAATTTGTTAATTATCACTAGATGTAAACAACACTGGCATTTCTACAGCCATAGTAAAAACAGTGTCTTGATTTTTTAAACCATTCAGTCAATTGCACATCCCATCATTCATGAATACTTTTGAATTAGAAATATAAATAATATAAATTCCATCTAGATTTTTTCATACTTTGGAGAAACCCTGAGGATTTTCTTTAAATACATAAAAGAACTTTATAAAATTACCAATTCATTTCCTGCATTCGCCTAGTCCCAAGCACGAACAGATAAACTGCAGACTCATTTGCTCTTTATTGCTACAAGACGCTGTTTTCAGTCACGTCTTCAGTCTGAAAGCTTCTGCTACCCTTTATGTGTAAGGTTAAGTAGCACCTATTTTCTTTGGGGTTGAGGTACACGTAGAGGTGACCAAATGCTCGCTGTTGTAAGTTACCTGTGAAGCAGGAGAGGTCTGACTCCACGGCTCCCTTGTACCTCTGGAGCCCTGTCCTTGGGGCAGCCATCTTGTTGACAGGGCTGGCAGCCATCTTGTCCACAGACAGTCCCAGCAGCTTTCCCCCCATTTTTTCTGGAACAAGGAAGGCATTAACACCCAAATCTCATGTACATAGTTTGTAAAATGTCAGTGTTCTCGCATTAAATTATAATTTTTTGCAGTTTGATTCTGGTTATTCACTGCATCTGCCAATACAGTTAAAGAGAAAGTACGTACTGCATTAACTGAGTAATGAAATATTTGGTAATAGATCCTACTGCTGGTCACGACTTGACTAATGGCTGAAGAATAATATGCTACTTGTTAATAGTCCAACTATGAACTGGCACTAGTGCGGCACACTTGTCAATTGACTGATTTATGTGCTATTTCCTATCAAAACCATCAAAAGCTCCACCAGAAAGCCATTTCTTCTGTCACATTCCGAGATCCACAAGCAACACACGCGTGTGCAGCGGAACTGTTTCCAACCTTGGGCCGCAGGCGTGCGGAGCAGGCCCGCACACACCGCAGCATCACAGGGTCGTGGGGCTGAAGGGCCCTCTGGGCATCATCCAATCCAACCTCTGCCAAAGTGGAGAGAGCCGTGCCGTTCTGGAGCGCTGCACTTTGTACTGGGGTTATGTGTGCCCACAGCGGTCGGGGCGGCTCCGTGAGGCACCGGCGTCCTCCCTTCACAGCGGGCACGGCCTTGTGGCCTTCCCGGCGTGGCGAGGACCGCGGGCTGCGAGCCTGCCACGCTCGGCGGGGAGAAGCCACGACACCGGGCCAACCCCCAAGGCCTCCCGCAGCTCCAGCCACTCCCCCCGCACCGCCGCGCCCGCCCCTCGCTGACGCCATCCCCCGCCGCCACCGCCGCCGCTCTCACCGTGCGCTCCCGGACTACGGTTCCCGGCGTGCCCGGCGCCGCGGGGCGGTGCTGGCCGAACGCGGGCCGCTGCTGGGCTTGTGGGGATCGCCGCGGCCCGGGCGGCGGGACAGGAGCGGGGCCTGAGCCGCCCGCCCGCCCGCCGAGCGCCGCCATGGCGTCCATGCT
>JACBWW010000036.1:6228436-6291649 GCA_020086605.1 Lanius collurio | reverse complement strand
GGGGGTCAGTGAGGAGCTGCCTGTCCCTGACACAGAGCCCTGAGCTGCAATGGGGGTCAGTGAGGAGCTGCCTGTCCCTGTCACAGAGCCCTGAGCTGCAATGGCAGGGGGTCAGTGAGGAGCTGCCTGTCCCTGACACAGAGCCCTGAGCTGCAATGGGGATCAGTGAGGAGCTGCCTGTCCCTGTCACAGAGCCCTGAGCTGCAATGNTAAAGAACAACCATCCTCTTGGTTACCAGTAGTCACTCAAGTGTGGTATCTTCTTCTAGCTGATGGGTTTTGTTAGCAACTGTTGTAAAATCATTTATTTAGATTGAGCCTCAACAGTGTCCTGAACAAAAAACTGGGGTATCCTAACCATCTAGTTTATTTATAATGGGGGAAAAAGCACATCCATGTATGCTCAAATTAGATGGGAGCTTTGATTCTTCTTGTGGCATAGCACAAAAAGTAGTGCTAATGATCGCTGCAATTTTGGTTATAAATCTTAGACAACCTAAGCTGAAGTGCTGTGATAGAATCAAATAATTAGTGTGCTGTGGTGCACTGTGGTTATGATACAACCAATGCTTTTATTTGGAGTGTTAATCTATTATTAACACGTTCTTGTATAATGTAATTTTTTTTTCTGTACTGTTTTGCTTTACTTAGCTCATCTTCTTTGCTTTATGTGTAAGTAGTCTAAGATTAAGTTAAAGCTAAGTGCTTATAAGAGTCCTACATGTTATTCCTGTGAGGATCAGACTGTTAAGTACTGCAAGCTTACACTTCTCTAGGGACTTACTTTATGATAGCATTTTATTTTTAAAAATTCTAAATTTAGTAACGCTACAGGTATTTTATGTTAAAAACTTGGGGTTTGATGTTTCATTAAATTTAAGTATAAAGTTTCCCATGACTGCTTTTCCATGTGGAGCATGTTAACATACAGCTTTTCTGGCACTACTGCCTTTCTTTCTTACAAAGCTAATGCAGGTTTCTTGAATGAACAAGTGTTGAGCATGGTTAAGCAACATTCACTTTGTTCAGACACTTTTGGATGTCTCTATTATCCCAGAAGCAATGATTGTGGACTTTGCCCCTTTCTGGAGGAAGTATATCTTTTATTTCAGGGCTTGTTTGCTCATAGGTACATGATTATAAGAGACACTAAAAAGCTCTTGTCAGAACTGGCAGAGTTGACATTAACATTTTCTGTGGACCTATTCACACTCTGAACGTGCTGTACAACAAGAAACTTAGTCAGCATGTTTTTTTATGGGAACCTTGGAATTTTGTTCTTTGACCACTTCCTTAACATTTAATGAGCCTGGTTGAAAAGAAGGTAAAGTGAGAGTGTCTTGCTCCTATGGAGTTTTATCTGAGAAACTCCAAGCCAGTTTTGAGCTCCACATCATCCTTAGTTCTAGGGGCACCTGTCCATAGCAGGCAGTGTCCTCTCCTCTTAGGAGTCTTGCTTTAGGCACATGAGGCCTTGTGGGCTTCCTGGCACTCAGATGAGACAGAAAACTGTGCTGTGACTTGTCCCTCTAAACACTGAGTACTGCTCTGCTTTGCTCAGCTGCTCCTTGAGGTCAGAGATGTCCTTCTGGGTTGGCCTCTTTGGTTAAGTAATTCAGCTCCTGTTCTTTCAGTAAATATTGGAGAGTATCATAGTGCCTTCAGAGATTCTCAGGGCTTGCTCTTCGAGCCAGAAGAGACAGTTTTTCCCTGGCTCTGCTTGCAGTGGCAGTGAGTACCTGTTAAGAGTTTGATGTGACTTGAGCCTGGTAAATCCTTTGACTTGATTACGCCACAGCTTTTGCTGTAATTACTTTAGAGCCCACTTAGCATGAAACATCCCTTAATTATCAATATTTCCCTCAGATAAGTTAATTTCTCTTATATACCTTCTGATTGTCCCACCTGATTTTGGCAGCTTCTCTTTCCCCTAACAATAAGGGTATTTTGTTGGGGAAGGCTTTTGGTCATCAGCACTGGGTGCTTTTCTCAGATGCAGGTGTCTGCTTTGGGTTCTGTCGTAGGCTGTATCTTGTCTGTGATGATGGGAAAGGGTACCACAGACTTCTCAAATGACCTTTCTATCCTGCTGGCTCTTAGGATTGACCAGAAATGGTAGGTTCCAGATGGGAGAAACAAACCACAGCATGCCTACTCTATCCAGCCTTCCAATTTTATTTTGGTTGTAGTGAATTCTGCAAAGATTGGCCAAAAAAGTCAAGATGTTTGGAGTCTTGCTTGTCTGATATTTTTATGATCTGTCCAGAGGTCTTTTTGCTCTTGGTAGTAGTGACCTACTGAGTTATTGTAGCAAGGTGTTGATACAAGCTTTATTTATTTAAAGTTGCTTTAGGAAGATGAATTCCTTTCTAGTGGGCTCAGGAATGACTTTCAGTGATTGTAGATTGAGTACAGGCACTAGGTAGCATTTTATTTGTTGATGCTTCTTCCGTGGTTGGAAGACTTTCAATCGTGGTCCTTTATTGAAGCATGTGAGTTAGAAGATTTATGATTTGATGATCTTCTCAATTTATTTCCAGAGTGGATGCTGTTTGTCTCTGTACCTGGATGGAGGTTGCCTGTACATAGGTTTCAGCCCTTCTTTTGGACTTTATTAGCTCTTATTAGGACTGATTCTGAGGTAGTGTTTCTAATGTAATTCATTTTGAGGGACCCTGTTTTCTGGAAAGCTAACTTCTTATATGCTCTGGGTTAGGCTCTCACCCCTCTATTCAAGACAATTTCTATCCTTTGCAGAGAGATCATAGGGTAGAGCTATTTTTACCAGTTGCTAATCAAAATGGACAGCAATTGAAATGGTGCTGTGCTTCCACCTGTCTAGTGAAGTATCTTTAGATTTCTGCTCATGTTTTATTTGTTTTGAATAAAACAAAACACAAAGCTATTTTCATCCTAAACACTTGGCAAGGAGTCCATTTAGATCATCTAAAACTGTGTTGTCATCGAGCTGTTAAAAAATTACATTTGCTTTCAGTTCTTCTGCAATATAGTTTCTTACCTGAGGGATGTGGAAACTTGTCTTCAGACAGTGGAACAAGAGCAAACAAACCTCATGTATCCACACAGTTTGACTCTGTGTGTTAAGCAACATCTTTTTTTTGCTTTCAGTAGTAGCCATTTTTATGTAAAATTCAATTCTCTAAGTCATGTATTTGTGTGCAGTTCACTACACAGGTAAATGTCCTCCTGAATTTCAGAATTGGTGCTAATTATTGGTATTTTTCTAGGTAACTTGGGAGATCGGGCATGTCTTAGCTGTACATCCCTGAGGCTGACAAACAAAATGTGAGTAAATATGAACATTTTTCTGAACTATCAATTAGTATGCTGTCATAGAATGTAGGTTTAAATCTAGACAAAGTGCTAAAATATAAGCTTCAGCTTATGTTATTGACAGAGTAAAGGAAGTCTGAGTGTAACTCACTTCACCTGGTTGGTTGTGTATGGCAGAAAGAAAGTGAAATCTTCCCTTTCTTGCCCACTTCCTCTCTTTTTGTTTCACTTCTGAAGTGAAAACAGTAGAATATTAATCTCTATCTTGGGTGATTCCAGATGTGCTCTGGAATCATAATGGGATCTGATAAGCTCCTTGCATCCTTTCTCCATGAGTTCCATAGAGTGTTCAGTCACAGCTAGTTGAAAATCACAGTTGTCAGATAAAAATGTAGAGCCTCTGAGTGGTATCTCTGTTAAACCAAAGAAAAGAATGTATTGTGTGTTGCAGCCTTGGATGATGGTGTCCTCTTCTGAAAACACATCCAGCTGTTGTGTGCCCTTATGGAGCTGAAGGAGTTGAGTGTTGGCAGAATCCATTCTCTGTTCCTGGCTTGGCTCATGAGGCATACTTGTAGATAAAAATTTCCTAATGCCTTTCCTTGGAATGTTAAAATACGTATTCTGTAGTTTATTTATGATCTGGCTGCTCAGAATACAGGGACTATTCCTCAATTTCCTGAGTTTTCATTTTAGCATAAGTTGTGCCTCTAGACACAACCTTCTAATACAAAACAAACCAACTCGTTTTTAGACATGTTAGTCCTGTATCCCTTGCTATAGAATTAATTATGATTAATTTTTAAAATACATAAAACATTTTCAAATACCTATTTTTAGTGTGTTAGTATACAAGACCTCTCTCTTGGGAAGCTGGAAAATTATGGTTTTAAGCCTGTTAGGCTGGAGCACCTCTCCTGTGAAGATAGACTGATAAAGTTGGGGTTGTTCAGCATGGAGAAGGCTCCAGAGAAGCCTTAGAGCACCTTCCAGTACCTGAGGGGGCTACAAGGGAGCTGGAGAAGGACTTTTGTCAATGGAATGGAGTGATAGGGTGAGGGGGAATGGCTTTCAAATGAAAGAGAGTAGGTTTATGTTAGATATTAGGCAGAAATTCTTTGCTCTGTGATGATGAGGCACTGGAAGTGGTTGCCCAGAGAAGCTGTGGATTCTCCATCCCTGGAAGTGTTCAAGGCCAGGTTGGATGGAGCTCTGAGCAACCTGGTCTAGGGGGAAGTGTCCCTGCCCGTGGCAGAGGGGTTGGCAGTGGATGGTTTTTAAGGCCCCTTTCAACCTAAACCATTCTATGATTCTGTGGTGAAATCAGCAGCAGAATATTGGGACAGAAAATCCTATTCTGTTGAGAAGGTTTGGGGTGGGGTTTTGTTTGTTTGTTTTGGTTTGGGGTTCTTGTGTTTGTTTTTTTCTAACCAAAGCGGCTATTAATGTAATGTTGCTGCTTAAAATAAAACAAACTAATGCCTGCACCCCACATGACCCAGATCTGAATGCAGGGGACGCTAGTGATAAGTACTGAGGACAGATGGGATAGAAATTATGTGTCTGACATCACTCAGACACACATGGTGTGTCTGAAAGTGTGTTTAGAGGGGCATGTTTCTTGCAAAATTTTTATTCTGTGCAGACTCAGAACCAGTTCTGCTGTCAGAGCTCTCTTCCTCTTGGCAGAAGTGTCAATGTATGTAGGTGGAACTTGGTTTGTAGTCCTGGAGCTCTGCTTGTGGGAAATGCCTTAGAGTCAGGATGGATTGATTTATGCAAGTGTTTTAATCTGGTTTTGAATATGTACTTCATTTTCTTAAAGTAATTAAACTGTAATTCTTATTAGTTAATATCTGTGCAAATGTGTAATTTTCTAGCTAACCAAGTGACTGTTTTGTGTAACTGCATATGTTCCAGCAGTTGTCTGACCTCTGAATGATCAGGTGCTAAAACTTCAGTTTAAACTAGGAAATCATGTGCCTTTAAAATGTAATAATTTAGTTGGGGTTTTTTTGTACAAAGCTCTATTTGAATAACCATTAAAGTGAATTAAAACTCATTTGAGCATGTAATAATTAAGTTCTGACTGAAAATTGAGTGAGGTTAACACTTTTAAATGTATGATAAACCTTTTTTTCCTTAAAACGTTACTCAAGCCTGTAGAGCCACTTGCACCTATTTTTTCTGTTCATTGACTGAAGACAAAAACACATTCTGATTTTGTTTCAGTAGTACCAGGGCTCCATGAAGAAAACACCCCAGTCATTTCTGTCCTGTTGATGTCTTAATGCTGGTGTCTCAGTTTGAGGGACACTAATGGAACTCATTTATAAAAAATATTTTATCTACTGTTTTATTTTTGTCCTGTCTTTTAATAATAATATACAATCCTACTTGCTTGTAATGAGGGCCTCTTCTGTGTGTGTAAGGAGTGTTAGGGGTGTTTGACTGTAACTACAGTCTGCATTTACTTGAAGAAAACAACAAAGTTCTGGACAAGGTAGAAGAGTGTTGGTTCTCTCTGCCCCAAATCAGTTCAGTGATGGAAGTTTTTGCAAAAGTTTCTGCTGAATAAGGAAAACTGGATGCATGAAGATAGTAAAGAGAGGAACTCTAATGAAGTTGGATTCCTCTTGATACTAATTCTCTAACTCAGCACCTCTGCCAAGTATACAACTTCTATTTTTTTTGTCTCAAGTGTTTTGCACATAGAGGAGAAGTAATAGAAGGGACTTTATGTTACTTATGAATTTGCATGTTAGTTTCCAAATGTAGCTTTCTAAATGGAAAGCACATGTGGTGGCTGTTCTTTATTTAATTGGAGTAAAATAAACTACCTTTTCAAAGTTTTACAATGGAAAATTCCCTGCAGGTTAATTTAATTTTTGGTCATGAAGTAAAACCAAGTAGTCTTTTCAGGTATAGACATTGGTTTTAAGAGTCAAAAATTATTTTTTTCCCCTTAAATATGCAGTAGACAATTTTCAAATTACGTGTTTTATAAATACATAAGTATATATATCCATGCAAATGTATATATAAAAATAGATGATGATCTGTTACTAATTCTTGGATGCTTTTTTCTTTTGAAGGACTGTACACTTTAAATATTGCACTAGTGTCCCTCCTGTTTACGCCTACTCCAAAAAAGCTCACTATTGTTGTTGGACTAAAGGATCTGAACAAATATACTTTTCTCTTGTGAGCTCTTCTGGCTCACGGACACCACAAGCAACCGTGGGTGTTTTAGGTCCCCAGTATGTTCCAGTTAGGTGGTGGCATTCTTCACGTCCCCTTCAAGATGACTCCATAGTTGAAAAGTCACTGAAGTCCTTAAAGGACAAAAACAAGAAGCTGGAAGAAGGAGGTCCTGTATATAGTCCAACAGAAGTGGAAGTTGTGAAAAAATCTCTTGGGCAGAGGATAGTGGATGAACTGAAGCACTATTACCATGGGTTTCGATTGCTGTGGATTGACACAAAAATAGCTGCAAGGATGCTCTGGAGAATCCTGCATGGAAACACTTTGTCTCGTCGGGAACGGAGACAGGTAACGAGCAAAGACCAGTTTCCTTTGGGTGTCCTCCATGCTTGCTCTGTTTTATTAGAACTGAATTTGTTCTTTCTGTTGTCTTCTGTTCCTAGAATTAAAATTGCTAGGTGTGTTTCCTTCCTCCTTGCTATGGGGGTTATTTTTGAGTATTACCCCTAAACTTTTTACTTGTGTTCCCCAAGACTGAAGATAAATTTCTTATTTTTTGGTTAGACCAGCAGAGGATTCTTCTCTTTTGATGCATGGGCAGCAATTGTTGTTTGTTCTCAAGTTCCCAGCCATGTGCCATATACATGATGACTTTCTCTGCTTTTTCATCCAGCTGGAAAAATAGAGGGAAAACACTACTAGTAAATACCTGTGCCAGTTCTGTTCCTGTTTGTTGCTTCATGGGCTTCTTTTGAATGGGATAAAAGCTGCAGGCTGAAATGCATGATTGATAATATACTATTTCAGTTATAAATATATCTGAAATAATTTTAGCCCAGATACATTTCCTTTATTTGGGACGTGTTGCTTACATTTATGAAACTATGAAAATGCAACTGATAATTTTAAAGAAAAGGGAGATGAAATCTGGAGTACAAAATGTGAGTACTTTCGACTTTGGATAATATATATGTATTTCAGTAGTAATTTCAGGTTTTGGATGAAATGGGCGTATTTAATTAGAATGAAAAGTTATATGGATATTTAAAAACATTAAATGTGAGCTTGTATATAAAAAGACTGCAAAATATTAAGCTGGTGTAGTTAATTTCTTGGTTTGGTAAAGAATGCATTGATATTCAACTTCAGTTCATTAACAAAATTTCAAACATGCTGATTTAACAGTTCTCATTTTACAGTTTTTAAGGACAAAATGTTTAAGTAGTTTATACAGATTAAAAATTCAACTCTGTCTTCTTGCCTTTATGAAAAAAGCTTTTCAGCTGTAACTGGAAGGATGTTCTAGAAGAAATGCTGGAGAGCAGGTGGATGTGCTCTGGGGTCAGAGTGCACAGTGCTGCTTGTGCCACAGTGTGGCTCTCTGCAGTTTGTACCTTGCACACACAATCTGCTGGGTTCACATCTTTGCCCTCAAAACTTCCAGTAAACGATCAAAAACACGAGTATCTGCTCATTGTTTAAATCATTTCCTGATAAAATTAGGTCACATTTGAACAATTTGTTGTGTAAGTAAAACGCACTACATTATAAATGCAGTATGAAAAAGTTCTTCCTGAATTCACAAAGTTAGACAAGTGGCAAAAGTTGTTACAAGCTGCTGGGTTCACATCTTTACCCTCAAAACTTCCAGTAAATGATCAAAAATACGAGTATCTGCTCATTGTTTAAATCATTTCCCGATAAAATTAGGTCACATTTGAACAATTTATTGTGTAAGTAAAACGCACTACATTATAAATGCAGTATGAAAAAGTTCTTCCTGAATTCACAAAGTTAGACAAGTGGCAAAAGTTGTTACAAGCACCTGTGGCAGTTTGGCTGTGGGTAGGTGTGGTCTCCTCTCAGGCAGCCCTGCTTGATGGTTTTGGCATCTTCGTGCTCCTTAAGTTTTGCCATCTTCCTTGGGCTGCTGCAAGAGCCTGCTTGGCAGCTCACCCAGCTGAGAGGTTGCTCAGCAATAAATATAACAGTGTGTGCTGACGTGAAAGGGGATTATGTAGTACCAGAAAGAGTAACTGAGGACAGGGGAAGGTGAGCACTGCAGGACTTTTGAAGTAGCAGCTCTGGCTTGTGCTGGCTTATTGAACTTGGGGGACTTGGAAAGCCAAGCAAGACAAATTAATTCATGGTTTAAAACAGAATTGGAAATTCTCCAGGGAGAACATTGGAACCATTGATTTTCCTGCCTCTTTCGTATCTACTGAGCCATATTTCTGAGAAATTATATAAACAGCAGTAATATTCCATCAATAGATGGATTTATTCCTTTGATTACCTTTTGATTTTGTCATCTAGTGATGATAGGGATGTCTTTCTCATGTTTAAGTAGTGATCTGGCATTTGGCCTTCTTGGATTTGTTTTTTTGTGCAAATGTTCACTTTCTGTGTTAATTTTCTTTTTAAATGAAATAGACATTTATTTGTTTGCAGATATAAATTAGTGTTTACATTGCTGTAGCCTGTCTCTTATATGTACACACATGTACATATGTACACACATGTATATACATATACACACATGTACATATGTGTTTATATGTATGCAAATGCCGTGTAGGAGATGTAGAGAAAATAGTTTTAATAACTACAGTAATGTTAGTTTCTCAGTCTAGGTTTTGTGTTTTCTGTATTTGGGGGAAGAGGACTTCCTGTCTCTGGAATGAGGGCATGGTAGGCTCAGAACCTGGGGACAGTGAAAAGCAAACCAGCCTGCAGCTGAACAAACCCTTTATATGTTGGGTTTTTTTAAACCTTATTTCAAGTTTGTTTCAACACAGTTAATTTTTTATCAGTTCAACCTTAAATTGTAGTATACTGACTGATTTAAAGAAGTCCTAACATTATGGTGCCAGATTACCTCCTGAACTTTTAAAAAATACAAAATAAAAATTGAAGTATATACTGCTTGAAAAGTATTAAGCTGCACATGAGCTGACAGTCCTAGACAAATCTTATCTTCATGCATACTGACAAATGAGTTATTTCTGCCTGCCCTTTCCTTCCTCATTGGAGGCAGTAATGGAAAGATATCCAAGTAATCTAACCACATGAACAAGCAATTCCAGCATGGCTAATGCAAAGGGACCTATTGCTTATGTAAACTAAGTCAGTTCCAAAATTCCGCTTTGTACAATTGCTGGCAGGGTTTGGATTCAGCAGGGCCATTTATCTACACTTAGGAGAGAAGGCAGGAAGAGGTAAAACGTGGTACTCTTTAAAAAGTACCGGCTCTAGTGCTGCTCCTGCAGCAGCAGGTTCAGGCCGTGCCAGTGGGCTGGCAAACAGTGCAGTTTGGGGCAAGCCCACCAGAGCTTTACAGGCTGCACAGGAGGGACCAGTGGAATACCCGATCTGGAGCAGCAGATACAGAGCAGTCACAAGGTTCCCGTGCTGTGCTGCCAAATAATGTGTGTGTAATCGTACCCCATTGTATTGGGTTCCTGCTAAAGCTGTGTGCCTTGAGTCAGTGCAGTTCCCTGATTTGTGAAAGCTGATCCAGGACAGTGCTGCTGTGAAAAGCTTGGTGCTTAAATCAAGTTTTCCTGCCCCACCCCTGCTTGGTCTATCCCGTTCCTTTTTCCCTTGTCTGTGTATGTATTTATGGGTCAGTTTTAGCTGCATCAGTGGTGTCACTGTACACCTTCACTGCTCTTTATACCTCGTCTCAGGTTAGCATTAGGTTGGCTTATCCGGTGGTAAAACTGCTTCCTTGGATATAGATTTTGTAGGAATACTTGCATGCACTGTCTGAGAATAGAGACTGGGTAAAAATAGTAACTCTGTACTCTATAGAAATTTTGAGGTGGTTTTTTTTAGGGAAAATGTACTTTTCTTCTGAGTTTTAAAATTTTCTTCTAAACTTTCTTACTTTTTTTTTTTTTAACTCCATGGTAGTCATTTGCCTTCTTTTGTTGGAATGAATGGAAAAATGCTTGAGCCTGTAAACAATGGACCAAAGCATCCCTTCTGGGAAACTGCATTTTTTTTATATACAAAGAAGAATGCCAAACTTTGAATCTGTAGAGCATATGCATTCCACATACAGCAGTGCTTAAGATTTTGACTGGTTTTATGCTGAGAAAATTCTGAATGAAGTTTTACAGGTTTTATATTTTAGCAAACCAATCCTGAGCACGTGGGATCTGTGCTGGCTCCTGCTGCTGTTCCCCTTGATTACCATGAAGCATGGGGAGGGGCTGCAGTGGGGAGCATGGCTTTACTTTTGTAATAGCATTCATCTTGCCAGTTTTTGCCACTCACAGCTGTGTTTATCAAATCCTGATGTGGAATGACAGTGCTGTGGCAGTAGAGACTGGAGCATACATCTTGATTTAGGCACTGATGAAATTGCGAAAAACCAGTTTTTTCCTTTGTAAAATGAAGCAGAGTCAAACAAGATCTGCACTCCCAATATAAACAGAGTTATTAAGCTTTCAACAATTACTGAAAGATTTGAGAATAGACTGTACAGCCTAATATATATATTTGTGAGTGTACAGAAATCACAAGGGTAGTATTTATTTCCTACAGTTCAACTTTCTGTAACTAACTCTGCCTGCTTCAGAGGATTACTGCTCTGGAAAAGCAGTGGTTTAAAAAAAAAAATCTGCCAAGCTAGGCTCATTACCCTGGATTTGAATGTACATTACAATTGTTATAAGGCAGAGGGGGAAGGATCTTTCATTTTATTCTTGGTTACTTAGTCCATAGTAGCTCATGCATGTAAGAAGTGGTGAAGCACAAATAAAGATGCATAAAAGAAGTTAAGCAGCTTTAATGACAACAAATGACCACCTCCTGTTTTCAGGTGCTTTTAAGAGGTTTAAATGAGATACTTGTCCTATAATCCTATTGAGACACAGTGAGGCTTTTGAAATACTTTCTATAGTGTTGAAAACTGGTGAAACTCCAGCACTCTGTAGTATATAGCAACTTGAAAAAAAACCACTAAAAACTGACTTTATCACATCCTTTTACTGTGTTATTTTAAAATTTCTTCATAGCAAATATGTATTCGTGAGCCTAAGTGATAATTGGATGATGGAAACAAGTATTTTTTAAATAAGTATTTAAACTTTAGCTAATCAATTTTTTTTTTCCCTTCCAGTTTCTTCGAATATGTGCTGATCTTTTTCGTCTGGTCCCTTTCTTGGTTTTTCTTGTTGTCCCATTTATGGAATTTTTGCTTCCAGTAGCTCTTAAGTTGTTCCCTAATATGCTTCCCTCTACATTTGAGACAAAGTCTAAAAAGGTAAGCAGTCTGAATTTATAATCCAGTGATAATTTTTTTAAAAATTAGAAATTTCCTTGGTGAAGAAATTAGAAAAAGTCTTAAGTTTTTTTTTCCACTGTTAGGGAAATGCTTTTATCTTCCTTATCTTAAAGATCTTGCTTTTTAACGTATTATAATGAACCAGTGCCACAGTGGTTTTTGTATGTGCAGGTACCAAGCTGTCAGGGCTGAAAGCCTCTCATCTTTTGTGCTATCCTCATCTCCATTTTCTGACTCTTACAAAGGAAAAATTAAAGCCATGAGATGTTATTTTTCTGGTTGTATTATAACAAACATTGTAACATTTGCAGTCTTTAACCTTGATATAAAATTTGATATTTAAAATAACTTCTTATGCTTTTTTTTGGATTAAACTGTATTTATTTTAGTTAGCTTTTCTCAGAATTGTTAAAAACCCACCAAAAAAGCCCCACAGGTTTCCACTTTCAGAGCACACAGTGAGCTCTTCAGCTTTTTCAGGCTGATTTGGGGATCTTTGGGAAGAGTGAATGCCCCCTTGGAATGTGTGTATTATAGCAGCAGTCCAGAATTACTCCACATAACTTGTCTAGGGGCAGCAGTGATATTTAGTGCATGTGTTTCTGGAAGGAACTTCTAAAACAAAATATTTTTTTAACAGGAGGAAAGATTGAAGAAAGAATTGAGAGTAAAACTTGAATTGGCTAAATTCCTTCAAGACACCATTGAAGAGATGGCCTTAAAAAATAAAGCAGCCAAGGGAAATGTTACAAAAGATTTTTCAACATTCTTTCAAAAGGTAAAAACCTTGCAAAATATATTTTCTCTTCCTACAAAAAAAATAACTTTGTGATTTTTTTGGTCTATGGTAATTATCAGATACCTTTATTTTGTTGGACTTGAAGAAACAGGATGTAGTAGCTTTTTTAGGATAAATTTCTTTTCTGTAAGTAATACTTCAGTGTGATGAAGTTGTCCTCTTACTGACTTTGATGTTCTAGCTGGTGCTTCTACTCTCTAATTCTAGAAGCAGTATATTTCTGCTCATTTCCCTCTTGTTCTAATATGTTAATAACTTTAACATGAAACATTGTGTACTCAGTGGTTACTCAATTAGGTTTTGACCTCTTTTTTAATATTGGATATGAAAACTGGGAGAAGACTTCTTTCGTAATTAACTGACTGAAAATTAATGAGGGGGGGAAAGTAAAATTTTTTTTGTCAAATTAATTCTGCTTAGAAAACAGTTTTTAAGTGCACAGTTGCTATACTGACTAGAACGTGGTATAAGCTGAGGTTTAGCTAGAATGTGGTTGCTGTGCTTGGTGCAAAATTCTTCTCTTTAAGATCAGTTGCTGGCAGAGAGACTTCAGTGTCAGAGTTCTGCCTCCTGCATTGATGGCTTTAGGTTTCACAGCATTTCATTTCACCCAACTCTGGGTGAGAGTAAGATATTGCCTGGAGAGATGAAAAATAGCCTCTTAAGTCTTCTCAGGACAGTAATTGTCTCTGATTTCTCTTAATTGTGGGACTGGTGATTGAGAGGTGGAGTCAACAACATCCCCAGGTGCTTTGTTGAAAGGAAGGCAGTCCTTTGAAGAGGGTGTATATTTGCACAGAAAATAAGCCCAGGTTTTCAGACATGAACTTTACAAGCCCTGTCAAATAGCTTAAGATTTTCCTGCATGTCAGAGCTAAGAGTAAAGTTTTAAAGTATGGGGTAGGAAGATGGTGCTGATAATGCCACCCAGATCACCTCAGATAATCATAGTGGTGAATTTTGCCAGTCAGTAACTGCTCACAAAGTCGGTGTACTTTGAAGCCTCTGTGCAGTCATCTGTTTCTGTTCTTTTAAATCTGCAGGACATTGTAAGGGGTTAGTTACAGCACTTGGTGGCTGAAGCACTGGGCCTGTAGCTCTGGGAACTTGCCACTGCCATGCTTCATGTTTGGAACATTTCATTTTCTTCTGAAAGAACTGCTACTGAGAATTTGCATTTGGCCGTTAATTTCCATGGAAATAAATGATGTTTCACTCTGCATTTGCTGGAGGAAGTCCTAAGTTCCTCTGATGACTAAAAAAGAAGTTTCAAGCCCTGCATTTCTTATGTGTGGGCAGGCTTCTTACAGCTTTGTATTTCTCATTTGTGCCACAGAGGCAAACTTCATTGATCTCATTTCACTGCACCGGATAAGAAATGTCAGAGCAAGAAGAAACATTTTTAAATGTTTCCCACCTTTTTGCTATTCTTTTCCAGCTGCCTCTGTGCTGAAGTATTTGATGCTGCAAGAACCATTGATTACAGGCTTAACATGTCTGCTGCATAATTCCAGATTTTCTCTCTGTTGCTTTGTAGTTAGTGATGTACTAGAAAGCTTCAGTTTGTACTTTCAAGAAACACATGCTTGGCTATGTCAAAATTCATCTTTAAACAAGGGAGAAAATACTTCCTGTATTTTTTGAAGTGCAGTTTTTGGCTCCTGTGGTGAAGGCACTGGCAAAGTGGAACAACAGGGCCTTTTGACCTTTCTTCAAGTTGGTTTCTCTGCTACAAAGTTTCCTGGATGGTCATGGACTCAAGGCCATCTTGTCTCCCAATTTTTACCTTTTCTTGCACTCAGTAGCTGTTCACTGAAATATTTGAGTTTGCAGGTAAAACAGGTAGGCATGATAAATTAGGCAGAACAGGTAATGTTAGCTTTTCAACCTGTACTTGATGTCATGTAGTTTTATGTTTTATTTACAGGGTTTAAAAAAAAAATAGAGGTATTGGGAAAAGGTTTTTTTGGATATCTGTGTACTTCCTGTTTAGACCGAATGTGTCAAGTGACTGGGAGTACTTAGTTGTGAGTTCTGTAGATTTTTGATGCAATGATGTCTCTAATAAGCTTTTGGTGGCATACTTAAAATAAAAAATCAACATCTATACAGGTGATAATGCTTTACTGTGACCTGATGAGCCTAGGGAATTTTTCTCCTACTTCTTTGAACTGTTAGTTCAGCTTCCAGTAGTTGGATTTAATGACTGGGAAGTCACTGCCAACACATCACTGAAAACCTTAACTTTGCCTTTGTACAAGCAGTTACATAGAACCTTCATTGCAAAGGCTGCAGAGTCCTTTCCCAAACAGTGGTTTATCCTTTCCCAAACAGTGGTTTATCCTTTGTAATAATGTCAAGTACAAAAACATTTTCACTGAGGTGCTGCAGAACATCTAGGAATCGAAAGCAAAACAGTATTGTAACAAATGTGATGGTGGAGAGAAGTAGGTAGGTAAGTGTCCTAAACTGCATTTCAAAGGGACACCAGTGTTCCAAAATTTTTGCCATTGGATATATTTCTTACTTCATCTTCCTGTCTTTATCTTATGTGTTTCTGTGTTGAGTAAGTATGGTACCAGAACAAGTACTTGCCAGTGTGACTCCTGTAGCAGCTATTTATTAACTCAAAGTGTTTTTTTGTTTTTTTTTTTTGAGTATGTCACTTCCGTGCAACTTGGTCCTACTCCTTAGTGTACCAATACATCTAATTTTTGTTTTGTTAGTTTTACCTTAAGTACATGATGCAGTGTTGATGGAAACTGTAAAAACCATCTTTTGCCTAAATAAGTAAGTTGTTCGTTTTTTTAAAAACTTCTTTTATTCCTTCCTTGTATGCTATTTCTTATCCCAAAACTGCTGCAAAGTGCTTGACAAATGAGAGTATTTTATTCAAAATAATGCTTGACCATAACATTTCCTTTGAAAAGCTTTGTGTGTGTTTGGTTTTTTCTCACAGATCAGGGAAACTGGTGAAAGACCCAGTAATGAGGAGATCTTAAGGTTCTCTAAACTGTTTGAAGATGAGTTGACACTGGACAATCTGACCAGGCCTCAGCTGGTGGCACTTTGTAAATTGTTGGAACTTCAGTCAATTGGGACAAATAACTTTCTCCGCTTCCAGCTGACCATGAGGTTGAGGAGCATAAAAGCAGATGACAAGGTAAGTCATTCTGAATAGGCACTTGGTAGTAATTTTGACACAAAAGATTAGTGATTGTGTGTGGATATATGTATGTGTTTTTTTCTAGGCATTTTCCTTTTTTTATCTTAATTGTCTTGTTCTTGAGCTAACTCTGAACAAAAAGGCTTTTGAACAGCTTGAAATCAGAAATGTCCTTATTTGTAAGATAAAACAGACCTTATTTTAATCTACCATTACTTGCAATGAAAGTAATTATATCACAAAGAAAAACATTGCTGTGAAACTATAATTTGTAAGGGAGCTGATAGAAATAACAGCTTAGAGAGAAGGAGCAGCCCCGGTGGCCCTGCTGGAGCTGTGTGAGCCGCGGGGGCTGTTCTGTGTTACCGCAGCAGCCTCTCTAGTGGCTGGTGTAACTCGTGGGCTCCTGGCTCTGCAGTGCCGGTGGTGCCTCTCTTTGGAGCTCTAACACGGCCAGATTGCCTTTCCCTTGTGCAGATGATTGCTGAGGAGGGAGTTGATACCCTGACTGTTAAGGAACTGCAGGCAGCTTGTCGTGCCCGAGGGATGAGAGCTCTGGGTGTGACAGAGGAGCGGCTCAAGGAACAGCTTAAACAGGTATGCTTTTGCAAGACTGAGTGCACACACCTAATCCCAGTTGTTAGCTCTGATGCTCTGATTTTTGTCTTGACTCTGAGAAGTCGTTTTGATTCTATTCTCATTAAGTGGTGGTTAAAACAATTTTTCTTCTTAATGAGCTTTTATCACAAGTACTTTGTAAGTATGTAGTAGCTGTGGGTTGCTGTCTTTTGAATGGACCATGATGTTTTTATGATGCAAATAGATACTTAAACATACCCAAGATATGTTTGCAGTTCTGAACGTTTGTCTTGTTAATTATTGTATTGCTCTGTAAAAAAGTTTTCACCAAGTAGATCAGTTCTTTGTCTCTTGGTGTTGCCTGGTTTTGGGGGAGGTCTGTTGGAACACAACCAGAGGAGGCCAGTAAGTTGATCACAGGGCTGGAGTAGCTCTGTTATGAAGATGGACTGAGAGAGTTGGGGTTGTTCAGCCTGGAGAAGAGAAAGCTCCAGGGACACCTTATAGCACCTACAGTACCTAGAGGGGGCTTTAATGAAAGCTGGTGAGGGACTTCTCACAAGGACATGTAGTGATAGGACGAGGGGGAATGGCCTTAAGCTGAAGGAGGGCAGGTTTAGATGAGATATTCAGAAGAAATTATTTTCTGTGAGGGTGGTGAGACATGGGCATGGGCTGCCCAGAGATGTGGGCTCCCCATCCGTGGGAGTGTTGAAGGCGAGGTTGAATGGAGCTCTTGAGTTTAGTGGAAGGTGTTCCTGCCCATGACAGGGAGTTGGAACTAGATGGATGATCTTTAACCCAACCCAAACCATTCTGTGATTTTAAGATGCTTGTGAAACAAACCACTTGTTCAAATATTCATTCAATACTTCTTGAAATACTTCTTCAAACAAAATACACTTTCCTATATTTTGTTGCAATGGTTGTAATTCTTAGCTGATTATAGCCTGTAGTTACAGTACTAGGATATTGACTAATAAGAAGTGGTTAAAAAAAAATTGGTTTTGCTTTTTTGTGTGTGCTTGATTTTGTCTGTAAAAAAGAAAAAAACATCCTGAAGCTGAAGATTTGTTTTTTGTATTGCACTTATAGTGGTTGGATCTGCACCTGAACCAGGAAATACCTACTTCATTGCTTATTTTATCCAGAGCCATGTATCTTCCAGATACCCTTTCTCCTGCTGATCAGCTCAAAACAACCCTTCAGACACTACCAGACAGTGCTGTAAGTAGTGATGGACACAGTGTGTAACTAACTTTCAGTGTCATGACTGAAAATCCATCCAGAGAAGCAGATGTTCTTCTCAGTTTGCTGCTTTGCCTTGAAAAACTAAATCTTAGATAGGTTTATTTGAGTGACCTTCAAATGCAGAAGTTGGGTTGTATGTGGAGAGGTATGAGGATAAAGCAAATACAGGGCCATATTGGATTACATGACAGCAGACAGTAATAGCATCAGAAGATTTAGAATACACCTTTCACTTGCAAAAAAACCAGTAAATGCTTCAGGCCATATAAAGACATTAATACTTGAAAATACATGATGTTATGTAGAGAGAGAAATTGTCAGAGTGGATTGTTGGTAGTCTTGAGAGAAAGAGAATGAAGAACATGTATGATTTCAGGGTGAACAATTCACATTTCCACTATTGAGAAAGAGAGTCTTTTCTGAGAAATGCAAAAATAGGGTAACATTTGGAGGCTTTGACTTAATCCATTAGCATACCTGTACTACCTCTCTCAGTCAGGATATCTGAACTTACATTATGCAGACATACCCATATGTATATATACACAGTTTTATTACACTGCTTTTGTTATTTTTAGGCTAAAGAGGCTCAAGTGAAAGTGGCAGAAGTTGAAGGTGAAAAAATAGATAACAAAGTGCGGCTGGAAGCAACACTTCAGGAAGAGGAAGCCATCAGAAAAGAAAATGAAGAGAAAAAATTGTCTGAAGCTGCAGAGAAAGCCAAAGAAACTCTTGAAGTTGCAGCCATGGTAGGTTCTGCTCACAACTATTGAGAAGTAAATGTCAAGTGATGTGAAAACTAGCTGTGTTTTGAGTTATTGCCTCTGCTCTGGGTATTGTCTGCAAGAAACTGGACTTCAAGTCCACGTATGGAAGATGTGAGAGAATATTAAAACTGCTGCAGCACAAGAGTTTACTCTGAAATGTTGGCTCAGTCTTACTTATCTTTGATTTCCTTCTTAATTAGAGCAGTAAGCAAAGACTTCTTTTTCTGTAGTGGTTTTGTTTGGGTTTTTTTTTAAATTTTCTACACCCCAGACTTCAAATGTTCTTATCTTTGGTTCTTTCTATTTGTCATTAACCTGATAATGTTATTGTATAATATTTGAAATCACTCAATATGTTGCAGTTTTTTAACCTCTTCTCATAAAAATATGTGTGTCTACTTTGGCAACTATTTCTATTTTGACAAATAATTTTTTACTGATGCTAAAACAGATAATGTTTTGATATTTTTTTAAATGAAACCTAATGAGGTGTTTTAAATTTAGAAGGCCATGGAACCAGCAGCAGATCTTGAAGCAACTGCTCTGCAAGCTAAAAAAAGCCAGGTGGCAATGGAGACTGAACCAGAGGTGGCACGGGCAGAGGCAGCAGTGCACTCAGAGGCACTGATAGATACAGCACCAGTACTGGAAGGCATTAAGGTAATCTGGATAACCACATGTTTTCATACTTCTGAATGTAAAGAGTCAAAGCATCCCTGTGAGAACTATGATATATTGTGTGTCTGTCCTTCACTTTTAGCTCTCACCACATTCTGTCAGTTGAAAACAGCTACTTAGTGGATTGAAAGTTCACCAGTGCAAAAGCTGAAGTCAGCACAAAACATCTCAGAGCATCTCCTTTATCTATCTGCATTATTGAAATGAATGTACCTGTTTTGGGGGGCATTTACATTATCTGTAGATTGAATGGGCCTGTGCATTATTCTCAGCTTTTCAAAAGATAAGTGTACTTCACAAGCTATAGATGTTCATCCTCATTCTCACAAAGGTTATTGAAAATAACCTGATAACTTTGCTACAGCTCAACTTTTCAAACTTCACAATTTTTTTTGTGTAATTTATCTTTTCTCATACATAGTGAATTGTTTCTCAGTTGTTCTAATTGCTTAACCCAGGAATGAATGAAGTAAAACATTCTTAAATGAGATGATCATTTAAGATGAGTTCATCTAATGGCCAAAACTCACATAATCAATCACATTAGCTGAACTTACTACTGGTGCACTTCAAAAAAATTATGTACTGTAGGAAACTAATTCCCCTACCATTTAAAATCTTTGCATTGGCCTCAAAATGACCTTGTGATAGTAGTGACTCCAAACATGGAAAAAGAATCTAGAGTTTCTCTTTTCTGCTAAAAGACTGAAAATCTTGGAATAAAATCACCAATGTGCCTTTTGCTAACACTTTTGTGTATATTTTCTTTTACAGGGTGAAGAAATCACCAAGGAGGAGATTGATGTGCTGAGTGATGCTTGTACCAAGCTGCAGGAACAGAAAAAAGCACTAACAAAGGAAAAGGAGGAGCTTGAGGAATTGAAGGATGATATCCAGGAGTATAATGAGGTGAAGAGTGGGGCATGGAAGTTCTTTTCATGTTCATGTTTTAGCAGAAATGATCCACAAATTCAATGAATTATCTTTCTTAGTTGTCTGTGTGCCTGAAGTTGGAAGCTGAGTGAATGGATTTTGTGTGTGACAATGCAGAGCCTCATTTGCATAACATGTTCAGAGCCTAATTGTTATCACTGGAGTAGTTCCCAGCAGACAGGAGTGCTGCTCCCAGTTTTGTTCCCAGGGTGACTGGGGTAACAGGAGCTGACTGCCTGCTGCAGTTCTTTCTTAGCAAGTGTAGATGTCAGTATTACAGAAACTTCCAAGATAAGTAAAATGAACCTTATCCAGTGCTGTGAAAGATATGGAAAATAGCATTTAAGGGGTGCATGAAAAAGGCAGAAGTGTTAGAATTTATTGTTCTAATGCCATCTAGCTTTGTATGTCTCTGCACTTGTATTTCATTTACAAATGGCTCCTGTCTTGAAATGGTGGTTGAAGTCAGTAGTGTCTGTTTTTGTGAATTCACACCAGAAAAAGCTTTTCTCTCTCTTGACCATTTCTTTTAGGATTTGCAAGAGATAAAGGAGCTTTCTAAAACTGGTGAGGAACAGGCAGTTGAGGAGTCAAAGGCAAGCAAGCGACTGACAAAGAGAGTGAACAGAATGATTGGCCAGATAGACAAAATTATTGTGGAATTAGAGACAAGTCAAAAGACAGTGGATGCAAAGCTGGATGGTGAGGATACTCCTGCTGGGTAAGTGACCTGAGAGCACTGGGTGTATCTCTGGCTGTTCACCCTCACTCTTGCTTTTGTCTGATGTGTGGTTAGAAGAGAATTGGTGAATAACTCGTTATTTAGAATGTTGAAATAATTGGTTTTAAAAACAAAATTAACATAATTGTGCTGTAGATGTTCTCTCTTCTAAGGCTAAATATGGTTGAACTGATGAAGCAAAAAAGGATGTGTATTTCCCCAGCTGCTAGTCCTGAGGGGGTTCTGAAAGTCAAAGTGTTCATTAGAATCTTGCCATCTTGCCCATGCCTCTGGCACTAACAGAATTGCAGGTGAAACCTTCCTTTTAGTCGAGCTCCTCACACAGTAATTTTTCCCTGTGCCATTGACTGAAAAAGTGCACAACAGTGTGTGAGTGTGTCCATATTTGTTGTTATTTAGTAATAAAGATGTTAGTGAGGAAAAAAATTGCAAGGACCTATGGTGTCTGGAGACAAGTGAGGAAATGGGTCTAATGGAAGTGAGGAGATCATTTTACACAGTCCCTTTTCAAAAAAAATACTTCATTTCAATTTTTAACACAAAGATTTTCAAAAAAAAAGATCTTTCCTGATAGTTTCATTACAAAATTCATTTATCAACACTTATGCAGGTCCTGATATTATTGGAGAGTCCTTCAGGCAATCCTGTGTTAAATGGTCATACACTGCTTGTTGTAGATGCTGAAATACCTGAAAACTGAGACACAAATTCTCATGTGATCACAAATGCTGTTATTAATCTAGTTTTGCATTTTGTGTGATTCATTAAGGGAGTATCCCAGCTCCCAAAGAGCATAACTAAACAGAAGTAAGGATTCTGCTTTTGTTGCTTCTGAGCTCTGTGTTTTCCAGTCCCCAGGGCAAACGGTCATTTGGTACAGATTTTGTGTAATAGCATTAAGGCAGCCATATGAGTGGTGCTAGAAAGAAGCAGTTGATCAAAACCATCTGAATTTGTAAACTGACAATACAATGCAGAATCTGCTTGTACTCACTGTAATCATACTTTGTAATGGATGATTTTTTGGATAATTTTGTACGTGACTGTGGATGATTGAAAATTATACGTTTGAATATTGCTGAGTTGTGAAAGGTTTGTCTTCTAACCTTCAAGTTGGTGCAGTCATTACCAAGCCATGTCCAGGACACTTAGTGGCAGCTTGAGAAATGCTCCTTGAGTGAAAGTCTGTGTCCAGAGGAACTGGGACTATACTGATAAAACCTTCTGTTCAGGATTTATTTGCTTCGCTGTGTCCTGCATTTCAGCTGGATCTGTGCTGGACAATGTTTCTTTAAACCAGTGAAATGCAGAGGCAAGCAGAGGCTTTAGGTTGCAGCAGACAGGCAGCTTGAACTTCATGAGATGAGTGAGCAGAGAGTGTAACATCTGAAACCTGCTAGTCCTTCCTTCCACAGAGTCTGGTCCTTGACACGAGCAAATGAAGCTGATTTTAACAAAACAGCTCAATTGCTCAAGTAATTAGTTCTCAGCTTTTGTTTTCCTGTGACTCATTGATTTTCTGTCAGCCAGCCTCTAAATGTAAACAGATGACAGAAACATGGCACTACATCTTTGGTGAATGGGGAGTGAGGGGACAAAGGGCATTAGATACACAGCCTGGGAAGCACAGAAACCTTTATTTCAAATGCTGCTGGATACTTGTATTTGTTCAATAAACATGTGGAAACTAAAAGCATAAGATTCAATGGGAAGATAAAAATCTTGCTGATCACTAACTCCTTTTTGCTTTTTTGCATTCTGTTCAGGATTATTAATAATCAATTAATAATTTTGCAAGCATCTTGTAGTAACTTCCAGTACTGCCTTTTGTCAGCTGTACTCCTTTGGAGTAACTGCTTGTGATGTAGAGTTTGTGCTTTCTGTTCAGGAAGAACCTCATCAGTATTGCTGAACTAATTAATGCAATGAAGCAAATTCAGAAGATTCCAGAGGAGAAGCTGACAAGGATTGCAGAGGCACTTGATGAAAACAAGGATGGCCAAGTTGATATAGATAATGTTGTTAAGGTAAGTTTGTGGACTTTAAGTTTTCTTAAAGAAAATAAGGCAAAGCATCCTTCAAACATTGGACCTATTTTGACATAAATTTGCAGTTCAGTTTTTTGCAAGAGTCTTGATGCCAGTGAGGTTTTTCATATGTGTTATAGATCTTATATAACAGCATCTTGAGAATCTGTATGGCTATTTTTGAGAGGGTGTGGGGGGAAATTCATGTCTGTTACCACATTACCTCTAAAGCTGTAGGTTTTCCTGTGTCTCTCTGTCAAATTCTGTAAAATATGTTAATTTTGTTATTACTTACAAATGGGATGGAGTAGAAGAACTACCACTGTTAGCAAAACTCTTGACATAACATCCACAGATGTGTTTTATATCAGCACAGAATAGTAGCTTCTCCTGCCTACTTGGTATACTCCAGATGTTTTATTGAGACCTGTATTTCTGGTACTTGAAAGACAACAGACCACCAGCTATCTTTTAAGTCTGCTGTAAATGACCTGTGTTTGTTGCCTGATTTGTCCCATTTTCTCATTTTGCAGAACATTCTCAGGTTTTCTCTGCCTTTCACCTTCATTTTCTTGTTTGTTCATAACTTAGTAAATGTAGATATGTCCTGAAACTTCCTTCCTGCAAGTTGTTCTGCTACCCGATCCAGAAATAGCATTTAAACTGTGGCCAGCTAGAAAATACAGTATCAGCCTTTTGAAACACATTTTTCCTCTCTCCTGCCCCAGGGGTGATTATCTTCCCTATTGCCCTAAACAGCCGTTGCACATTTAGCAACACAGATAAAATACACTTCTAAATTCTGCATATATTGCAGAATAATTCTAGGAACTTGAGGAGATATTGGGGAGAGTACGTTTGTACAAAAAACTATTTAAAGGAATTTGGAATAATTTACTGGATTATTTTTTCATTTGCTTTCTGAAAGGCCCACCCCCTCTGCTTTTAAGTTTTTCTAAATTTGCCTATCTTGTACAATAGGTCCTTTTTAATAAAATCAAAATAAAATTAAGCCTATAAATTATTGTCTTAAATACTGTTTCAGCAGGTACTAAATCTCAGTTTTCCATTGAAACAGGTAAAATAAATGGATCTCTTTTACTAATGCTTTAAAGTGTCCTTGTGTGCTGCACACACAAAGGTCAAAAGTTCTAAGTAATTTGGTTTACATTTTAGCTTTTTTTTAATATTCTGGATATGTTTGAGGTACTGGTTGTGGTTGAAATTTTTCTTCCATGTAAGAAAAAAAATGCTGTTTTTCTTGAACATGAGAACTGAATGCTTTTGTTGTCTTAAAAAAAATTATTATAGGAAACTGCCTCCATCATGTGAAAACTAAATGCACTCTCAATTTCATTTTATGTTCATGTAGGTAGTAGAGTTGATTGACAAGGAGGATATTGATATTGGCACCAGCCAGGTTGCTGAGATTATGTCACTGCTTCAAAAAGAAGAAAAACTGGAGGAAAAAGAGAAAGCAAAGGAAAAGCATGATAAAGAAGCTGCAGAAGCAAAGAATTAAGCTTCAGAATCTGAAGCTAATCACAGTTGTAACCAAAATCTTGTATATCTTTCTGTGTCTAATGGCTTCAATATTACTTGGGCTTTGTGATTATGGGAAGTGTTTTGAGCTGATTCTGGTAATAAATCATAGATACGTTTTCTGACATATGGAATGAAATTTCTCTTAGTCAAAGAAGTGATTTAGTACCATTCCATACTGATGAAAACAGAATATGCTTCTTTAGCAGTGCTCCTGCCCACAAAAACATGTATTTGCACTCATTGTTGTGGTACAGTGATCCATTAAACTTGGAAGTTTGCTGTATAAATTAAGTGTATGTATCATGGAAAAATGTTTCCCATTTATTTTCTTTCATCATTACATGGGGCCCACCCTTGCTCTGCTTCTACCATTTACCTTCCTCAGAACTTAATACAAGCTTTTTCTGTTCCATCACCATATTATATGTTTTCTAATGTGCTAGGGAAGATTCTGTGGCTTCAGTAGTAGCTCTATAGATGTAGAGTTTTTTAAGCTAAGTATCACTAAGCTGTTGTCTCACTGACAGAGAATGTGGCATTCTGATCACTTTTTATGAATTCATGATTATTATTATTTTCTGTTGAAGGGAAAAATCAGATTTATTTTTCCCTAGAAAGAAAACTTGGCATGAAGTTTGCTACTTATGGGTGCCTTAAATTTCATATGACTAGGGAGTAGGGTGTGTTGCTTCTACTCAAAACTCCATAAATTATTAAAGCATTGGAATCACAGGGGCCTTTAAAATCGTTTCAGAACACAATCTGTCACATGGTAAAGTGAGTTAAAAATATTTGTCTGAATAGCAGAATGAAAATAATCAAAAGGGGAAAATGTCAGTTGTGATCTTTTTGCATATATTTTTTTAAATGTAGCTATCTTTGAGTGCTTGTTTTTCATCTGATAATTATTTACACCATAACTAGTTCTCTTACCTCTCAATTCTCATCTCAGGTATAAAGTCATTAGCCAGGTATAGTTGGAGTACATGTTCATCTCATGGCTTTGCTTACTGTGCAGTCAATAAGTCATTTCTGATATTGCCAGTGTGCTGATGACATTATTGGTTTTCTAATTCCTTATAGTCACTGTCTTTAAATGTGTGACTACATACTGGCAGTAGGTCAAGGTTTTCTCCTTAATATTTCTTCTTAGTAGTAAATTTTAAAGTTTTAAAACTAAGATACTAACTTTGGGATGTTCCATAATTCATGGTAGCCTTAATTTTACACTTTTCTTAAAATCTGTTATGAAATACGTATAGTGTGGCTTGAACCAGCAGGGTTGTAGTTAGGGTTTTTTAATTTAATTTTATTTTGCACCCAGTATTATAAAATGTATGAACATTCTTGATTTTGTGTACACTATAGAGAGCACATCTTACAATGGCACTGTACATTATGATATTGAGGTGGGCAGTTAGTACTTAATGCTTTTAGTCATAGTTGCTTATTTTCATAGAAAATGTCAACTCCCAAGCATATTTCAGCATAATTCCATGTGTGGTATTTATCTAGATTGGCTAAATTATTTGTACAAACTTATTTGAAGTTAGTGGAACAAAAGAAGTTTTGACAGTCTCATGGCTTGCATGATATGGACCATTGTATTTAGTTGTTTCCCAAGCAATATGTACAGTGAGATGTACAGTTCTAGAAAAAGTCAGTGTCCAGTTCAACTTCTGAATTCATGTTCTGTACAGTTTGCAGAGAAAGCTGCTTCCAGCAGGATCCTTCTGAGAATCACTGTCCTTGTATCTGAAGTGTGAAATTGCTGTGATGAAGCTGAAATTTAAATCAGTACAGTGTTTATGGTTCATGGATCCCTAAACAAGGGGGCTGTTCTCTTCCTCAGAAATTGAGATTACCTTGGAGATTTCAGCATGGAAGTCACTTTGTAGGTTTTTGAAGGTCTGACTTCATTAGGTGCTTTTTTTTTTTTAGGCCAAGGCTTGTGTTAGATGAAAATTCAATAATAAAACTGATTTCATAAAAATACAATCTAGAAACTAATTTTACATTTTACAATTTACAGCTAGGATTTATGGGCTTTGAAGTACGCTAAATTTTTACAGTGGCATATTTTGGACTTGAAAACAATGTATAAGAATATTACTTGACATTCCTGAAACGTGGTAAAGATACTCTAAAATTGCCTGCTACCTTTCATGGAATATCAAAAACCTAAGAATTGTATTCACTTGAATGCATGCATATTTAAACCAGGAAAATAGCAGAAAAAGCTGTTTTCAAATATTTATTGGTTGAAGTTGTACAGAGCTTTAACTGTCCTGAAAGCAAATTGTCTGATGGCAGAATTGGGGAATTTAAGACACTTTGCTGCTGTTCTGTGTTTACTGTTCACTTAAATTTTCTGTGGATTAAATAAGAAGGGAGCCAAAACCAGCCAATTTTTTGGTTTAAATGCCAGTCACAAATGCCAGCTTTGTGCTGAGCCCTGAGGCCATCTCAGGACGTGCACACCAACCCTAGAAAGGACCTCCATGGAGAACACCTTCCTTCTCCTGAAAGCAGGCAAACCCCTGACAGCTGAACTCGAGCAGCACGTGTTCTGCAAGCTTTAAAGGATTAGGAAGCCCTCAGTGATCCCCTTTTCCCCAACTTGGAACCTCCCAAGCAGCTCTGTCTCTGTCCTACAGGCAACTGCAGCAGATTTTAATGGCTCCAGGTGATGTGCTTGGTTGCCTTTGGTGTTGACCAAAAATCCAGAAGCTGTGGTATGGTCAGAGAAGGGATAACTTCCAAGTGTACAGTAACTGGTCAGAACTTATTCCTGAATGAATATTTAATCAGGAGATGTAAATATTTCTTTAAATAATTTAAAGGATATGCGAGATTCTGATGACTTTGTGACTTACACAGGCAAAGCCTCTGAGCTCAGACTTAGGTAATTGGTGGGGTTGTTGCAGATGCAAATAAGACAGATTTTGACTATAAGATATTCAGGGGGAAAATGTAAAACACACAAAAAGCTTTTTTAAAAATCCATTTAGCAACAGGGAAGAGGAGTAGGATGCAATTTCCCCCTTCAAAACAAGTGTGTTATAGGACCTATTTAATTGAAAAACTTGTTTCCATTTCATCTTAGCCCAAAAGATGGTTTTCACAGAGGTTTTTGTCACTGACTGCATGCTGAGAGTCAGTCTGCCTGCAGGTTAAGTGCCAGAAAGCTGGTTCAGTTGGAGTTTCCAGCAGGACTGCATGCAGGTAGATGATAGCCTCTTGCCAGGATAGTACTTTACACTTCCATAGGCTTTGTCTGGGGGAAGAAGTTAGATCTTTTATACAACTCCAAAATACTTCTGGTAACTTTATATCTGCATACCTTGCTACTAATTTTAACTTTAGCTACTTCAGCATGTATTTAAATACTTTTAAATTGTTAATATCAAATAATTGGGTATACTTAATTAGAATAATCCCATATTCTGTTCCTTGTATGTATTCCAAGTTTTGCTTTTCAGTTGATGAATTTCAACCTGTGTTATAAATTTAAGTTGAAAATCATTTGTCTGTGCTCTGAGCATACTGGTCCTGTGTTTGCCATAATGCAGTATAAAATTTTTATGTTAACTGGAGCTTGTGTCCTTTGTTCAGTTACAATAAAAGTATCATTTTGAAACTTAGTATCTCCATTTTTTTTAATGTTAGTTTTGTTTATTTAGTATTAATTACTTGCTCATTCGATGAAAGGCTGGGCACAGGGCTGGATGCTGATGAGCTGTGTCCTTGAAGGTGGGTGCTTTAAAACAGGATATGGGAACATGCAAATGTTGAATCTGCTCTGTAGTGTAAAGTGTTTCAAGAGGTGGCTGAAGACAACCTTCTGCCTTGATATCTTTTTAAAATAATAATAAACCAGGTTGGGTTGTAGATTTTTCCTTTTTCTGCTTAAAGCCAAGTACCAAATAAAAAGCTTTAAAGTGGCAGAACTTGGTCCTTTTAAGCTTTTGCTTTAAGAATTTCCTTTAATGACCCTTCAATTAGGGTGAAAAGGAGTAGTGTGCAGCAGCATGGTCAAACTGACTAACAGAGGAGTTGGGGTTTGAGTTTGGGAATTAAATGTGGACATCAGCAAGTGCCCTTGCTCATATTTACCTGAATTCCCAAGAAAGACAAGGACTTCTGGATCCACTGTTGTCTTTGTTGGGATATATTGGTTATATCAGTGAAATGACACTCTTTAATGAATCTTTATGACATATTTATAACAATAGTATGTAATTGTTAAAATCTAAGGGAAAAATGGGGACAGCTCATAGGCTGAGATAAGGCAGTTTACTAAGGCAAAAGCAAAAGTTTGTGCATGCACAAGCAAAGAGGAAGAAAATAGAATTTATTCTCTGCTTCCCATTACTGAGTGCTGTTCAGCCCCTTCCCAGGGAGCAGGGCTGCAGTGGGTGTAGGGGCTGCTCTGGCAGTCAAACACTGTAATGAATGTCCTCCTGCCCTGCTCCTTTCCTTTCCATCTGAGCTGGTGCCATACAGTGGGGAATATACCTTTGGTAAATTGTGTCCCCTCCCAGCCTGTTGATGGGGGTGATGCTGTGCTGGTGCTGTGCCAGCCCTGCTCAGCAGCAGCCAAATCACAGCTGTGTTATCAGCACCTTTCCAGCTCCCAGTGCAAAGCTCAGCTCTGTGAGGGCTGCTGTGGGGAAATGAACCCCAGCTCATCCAGCCCCAAACGTGGATTTGTGCACTGGCTACAAACACAGAGGGAATGGCAACTGCCTGCTCTAATAGCAGATAATGAACATGTGGCTGTGATGTCACAGATGGAATCTCCTGCTTCAGGCTGGTGTTGCAGGCAGAAAACTGGTTGGGAAAACCTCTGACTTCATGACACTGCAGTCTGAAAAGGATTAATATAGAAGCTTTATTGCAAACTATTTTGGTGAAATGTCATTTAGAGGGTGAACACATCTGCAAAGTGGTGGTGAGAGATTGATGGCCTTGTGGTTGTTTCATCGACCTGAGGCTTGAGAAATCTGTGTGCAGTTAATGCCCAGTCTATCAATAATACATGGCTTGGCTCTTGTGCCACTGTGACATAAAACTCCTTGACAGTGACTGGGCAGACAACAAGTTCTCCAGGGCAGAGTTTCTCTGTGCAAGGACCTAGTATAGCATTTTGTAATAGCAAGGCCTTTAAATACCAAATGCAGACAGTGACAGATCAGACCAAGCAGTTTCTCTGGCTAAGGATTCTCACTTTTCTCACTGCTTATATATTCGGTATTTATTTGAATTATTTCTCAGTGCTGAAATGAGCAGGAGGATGTCTGTAGTGTGTTTCTAATTCCCAATACCCTCTGTTCACTTCCACTTTTGTGTATTATTGGGTATAAATCTTTCACAGTAGTTAAATATCCTTCACAGGTCAAAATTCTTTGGGGGCTCATTAGCATGTACAACTTTACCCTTGCCAAACCTTCTGTGGTTTGCAAACATCAGTTTCTCTCATCTAACTGGCATGAAGGATTTCTGCCATGCTAGAGATGGATCTAATGCAGATTTGCTGCTTTCCTATTTCTCTCTATGTATATTGGCAGAGCACCCCCTTCATGAATGGCCTGATTTATGTCCCAGGGAATGCTGCAGCCAGCAATTTGTGATGTCAGGTCTCCTGTGCATGTTGGGAGTGTCTGTGGATTCTCCCTCCCTCCTTTTGTCTTAGCTCCAGCCCAAGGGCCATGCAAGCTTTTTCCTAGTATTTTCTAATTGCATTTTCAGGTCCTTGATTAAACAAGATTTTCAGGGTCTGTCATAAGGAGAGCTTCTGCAAGGAGCTGTAGGGCAATTGGGAGATGAGCAATAAAAAAAAAAAAACAAAACAGAAAGAAAGAGAGAGAGAGAGAGGAAAAAAAGAGAAGTCTTAATAGTCTTACTAAATTAAGATGGGAAGTAACAGTGTGTTGTGCAGAAAACCTGGGGATCTCTGCAGCCTACCCTAGATTTGTACAAGTGTTTGCTTCCACAGATCTAATCCCAAAGGAGTGGGCCAATCAGCAGGTTTTTCTTCTCCATCCTTCCCAACCTTTCCCTTTGCTCTGTCCCTTACTTAATATGCAGGACCAAGTAGGAAAGATATATGGAATCTTTGTAGCAATTCAGTTCCTCCCAACCTTGCTTTGCCCTGGTGAAAGGGGAGGTGAAATACAGCAACCATTTACATTTCCAATGAGCATCTCCTCACTGGATGATGGTCAGTGCTTGGTCTATGCAAACTCCAGTCATCAGCACCTTCATCAAGCTCTACTCTCACCTGCCTCAGTCATAACTACACCAGCTCCTCTGTGGGCCCTGTGCAGTCCATCCTCTAAAGCAGGATGCCTTTATCCTTCCCCTCAAATCCTGTGTGCCCTTAGCACTGGGAGCTGTATAAACCACAACATTTTGGTGGAAAATATATTCTTAGGAGAAGTCTTCAAAATCAAGAGTGACATTGAGAGGAAAGCATGCACATCCCTACTTTTAGACCTACCTTCTACAACCATCAAATTATGTGATTGAAATAACACTGCCATCCCTAAGTGACTCAGAGTGATTTAATTTGAGGTTTACCTGGGATCTTTTTCCCCAGAAAATCCTTTGTACTCTGAAAATGAAAACCTCTTCGGTATCCAGGTTTTGGACTTTAAAATTCAATAATTGATTTGTGTCAATCCCAAAAATCCATTTAAAATAAATGACAGGGGAGATTGCACTAAGAGAAAACCCCTTATTTGTATTTTTTTTGGTGCCTTTTGGTACATAATTTGTAGCTT
The DNA here is from genome assembly GCA_020086605.1 of Lanius collurio. NCBI lineage: Eukaryota > Metazoa > Chordata > Aves > Passeriformes > Laniidae > Lanius > Lanius collurio. The sequence continues at coordinate 6,260,586 of JACBWW010000036.1, read as the reverse complement.
TGTGCTCAAGAGAAATCTGATGTGGAAAATAGCTCACTTAGCCAGGCTCAAGGAAGATTTGTAACTGTGAATAGAAATACACAGGGAGAGCTGATAGCAGCATTTTAGTTGTTCATTATTCCATGTAATTTGCCCTGGAGTGAATGGGAGAGTATAATATTTATTTGTTTTAATTTTGTGAATATAACACATCCTCAGTCGAGATAAATGTGGTATAAATATAGGATATAGATTAGAAAATCATAGATGTAGTTACGTATGTGGCACCAGGCCTGGTACTCTTCCTGAAGCTGTTGCTGGAACCTGGACGCTTGAGAAAGGGGGGAAAGGCTTTGAAACTTCATTTCGGCTTTGAATAAGCGATGCCACGGTGGAGGAAGAAGCAGAAACGGCCCCTACGTTTTTCAGGAGACCAGAGGCAGAATAGGTTTGCGTGTCCGAGCCCCGGGACCATCATCCCGCCCGCATCCCGCTGCACATCGGGACCCCCCAGTCCTCCGGGGCAGCGTGGCGCCGCTGGGGGGCGCCCTCCGCCCGCCGGGAGCGCCCTGCGCGTTCCCGCCCGGAGCCCGTCCGATCCCTCCTGCATCCTCATCCCGCCCGTCCGATCCCTCCTGCATCCCTCCCCTCCGATCCCTCCTGCATCCTCATCCCGCCCGTCCGATCCCTCCTGCATCCCGCCCGTCTGATCCCTCCTGCATCTCACCCGTCTGATCCCTCCTGCATCCTCATCCCGCCCGTCTGATCCCTCCTGCATCCTCATCCCGCCCCTCTGATCCCTCCTGCATCCTCATCCCGCCCGTCCGATCCCTCCTGGATCCCGCCCGTCTGATCCCTCCTGCATCCCGCCCGTCTGATCCCTCCTGCATCCTCATCCCGCCCGTCTGATCCCTCCTGCATCCTCATCCCGCCCGTCCGATCCCTCCTGCATCCTCATCCCGCCCCTCTGATCCCTCCCGCATCCTCATCCCGCCCGTCTGATCCCTCCTGCATCCTCATCCCGCCCGCCTGATCCCTCCTGCATCCCGCCCGTCCGATCCCTCCTGCATCCTGCCCGCATCCCACCCATCTGATCCCGCCCGTCTGATCCCTCCCGCATCGAGCTCGTCTGTTCCCGTCTTACCTCGTCTGTTCCCGCCCGGAGCCCGTCTGATCTCGCCCGGATCCCCCCTGATCCCGCCCGCAGCCACCCCCGATCACATCTGCATCCCGTCTGATCCCACCCGGATCCCGCCCGCATCCAGCATCCCCTTCGTCCCCAGGCGCCTGTGCGGCCCTCACGGGCTCTGCTTCACTCTCACAGGATGGTCTGGTTGGAAGGGACCTTTCAGATCACCTCGTTCCAAGCCCTTGCCATGGGCAGGATCACTGTCACTGCCTCAAGTTGGTCCATCCAGCCTGGCCTTGAACTCTTCCAGGGGTGTGGCATCCTGGATAACCTCTTCCAGTGCCTCACCACACTCCTGGTATCACAGAATCAGAGTCTTTTATGTAGGAAAAGACTTACAGGATCATCAAGCCCAACCTTTAACCAATCATCACCTTGTCAACCAGACCATAGCACTAAGTCCTAAAAACCTACTTTATATCGAATCTAAATCTACTCTCTTTTAGTTGAGAATGATTATACCTTCTCCAGGCTCTTCTGCAGGCTCTGCTGAAAAGTCTGCCCCAGTCTTTCTTATAATGTCCCTTTGGGTACCTGAAGGTGCTGTAAGGTCTCCCTGGAGCCTCCACCTTTCTAGGCTGAACCCCCCCAGCTCTCTAGCCTGTCTCCACAGGAGAGATGTTCCAGCTCTCAAAGCATCTCTGTGGCCTCCTGAGGACCTTCTACGACAGGGCCATGTCTTTCCTGTGCCAAGGACCCTGCAGCTGGACACAGCACTGCAGGTGGAGCTTCATGAGAGCAGAGGAGAAGGGCAGAACCACCTCCCTTGCTCTGCTGGTCACACTGCTTTTGATGCAGCCCAGCACATGATTTGCTTTCTAGGCTGTCAATGCACATTGCCGAGTCATGTCCAGCTTTTAATCCACTGTTTCCCAGCTTCTTGTTTCTCAAATCTTTCATTCCTCCCCCTGAGTATTCTGCTTTCTCAAGGGGATGTTTTGCTGTTTCTGCCTCAGTGCTTGGTGCCCTCACACTCCCTCTTCTCATGTTTCATCTCTGTGTCAACAAGATAACCTTTTCTCATGAACCAGAATAAATCTTTGCTATCTGGTCAAATGACCTAGTATAATCAGACACTGGATTTCCCAGAATTAATCCCTCTTTAAAACACAGCATCAGTTTTAAGAAGTTCTCCAATCTCAGTTTAAAATTTGACAGTGAAAGAGAATCTGCCACGAATATTTGGTGAGCTCTTGTGCTCATTTATTGTTGTCACTCTGTGGTTTGTGGGGGTTTTCTTGCAGAGGGAAAAGAGTCTTTAAAAATAGAAAAATAAATTAGCTCCTCACCCTTGGAAAATCAAATAACAAAAAGCCAAACTGTGTCTAGTGAATTTGTCTAATGCTGGTTTCTATTCACTTGGCTTCAGCTGGTTTGGTGGAAAAGCCCCTGACAATGTTTTCTTTGTGGGGCTGCTCTGGGCTGCATTACCGTGGGTAACTCCAGAGCTGCTCAGCTCTTCCAGAAGTTTCCTGACTGTCATCAGTGACCTGTGTCCTGCCCTCCCCAGAGCCCTTCCCTCTGCACTGGTGATGTGTGGCATTTGCTTATTAACTCTTCAGTAGTGAGAGCAAAGTGTTCAGTCATACCTGGTGGGGTTTTGCCTGCCCTGACTGCAGAGCAGTCAATGTGACACCACATGGAGAGGTGACATCTAAACCCCCCAGGAAAATATCCATCCCATTTGTGATGGATTAAAGTGTTAATCTGGGTTAGCACGGATTAACAGAGCCCAGCACCTTCCTGTTGCTGTAAAAGCAGCAGTGCTGGTGTGCTCTCCTGTGCAAAGGCAGATTCAGCTCTTGTCTTAACAAATGTAATACTCAGTGCTATAAACACAGCCAGCAAAAACTGAGAGTCCACTCCCATTTCTTTGCTATGAGACACCTTCAGGAACAAGTGGTAGGTCAGGTTATACAGATGTGATTCAGCATCTTCGATGTGATGCTTCAGGTGACTTGGATATGCTATAAAAAATCATAGCTTGGTGAAAAGATGTGAATCAGAGAATCAGAATAATTCAGGCTGGAAGGGATCCCTGGGGTCATCTAACCTTCTGCTCAGAGCAGGACCAAATTTAGATTAGGTTTCTCCTGGCCTTTTCCAGTCACGTTTTGCTCGTCTCTAGGGCTGACAATTACACAAATTCCCAGGCCCTGTGTCTCACCAGCTTCATGGTGATAATTTTTTCCTAAAATCTGGTGAGTGTGTCCTATGTTGCATCTTATGTCTGCTGCCTCTTGTCCTATTTCTGTGCCACCCAAGGAAAAGTTTGGCTCCATCTTCACCACAACCTTTCACTGCAGATTGCAGTAGGGTGTCCCTGAATCCTTCCCCTCCCCAGGCTGGCTCAGCCTCTCTCCACAGGCTCTGTGCTCCAGCCCCTGGCCATCCTGGTGGCCTCTGCTCCATCCTGGTGCATTCACATCTGCCCCGTGCTGAGGAGCCCAGATTGGACCCAGCCCTCAGGCTGTGCCTTCCCAGTGCTGAGCAGAGGGGAAGGACCACGCCTGTTGTGGGCATTGTCCTTCTCCCTAAGGCAGCTCTGACCTTCCTTGCTGCAAGAGCTCTCTGCCAGCTCCTGGCCATCTCCAGCAGGACTTACTCTGCAGAGATTCTGTCCAGCTGCTCAATGACCATCACGTGCTGCTGCTTGGGGTTATTCCTCCCATCTGAAGGGCTTTGCATTCAGCTCTGTAGCACTCCATGATGTTCCCATTAGCCAGCTCTCCAGCCTGTTGAGCTCCTCTGCACACAGCTCTCCCTCCCCTCCTACACAAGGACTGCTCTGATCACAGTGCTGAGCACTCCACTGAACTAGAAGGGTTGAAAGGAAACAAGGAGGTCACACAGTTAATGCACAATGTGGAATAGCTGAGTCTCACTTGCCAAATTCAAGAGGTTATTTGGGGTAAACCCTGTTTAATGACAGGCATGACAATTTATGAAATTATTATTAAGTGAATAAACTAGCATGTGGTGTTACAGAAGGTCTGAAAAAATATTAATAAGCTGTTGGTTCAAATGTGAAAGTGCTAAATTCATTGACTATTATGTGCTCTAAAAATAAAGACTTGAGCCTTCACATCAAAAAAATAATGCTTCCCTTAGGAAGACTTAACCAGGTCCAAGCAAAAAGCTTTCTGGCTGAAGTCCAACAACTATTTTTTTGGAAGTCCTGTAATTAACTTTCTTTTCATTACTTTCTGGTGGGAAATTTCTTTTTTTCCCCCCATTTCTGTTAAGCAGTAGTGTATGTTCAGTTGTTAGGATGATAACAACAATGACATTCCTATCACAGTGAAATGTTTTAAGTTGAAAAGTTTATGTGATTTTTGTACAGACTCATCTTACAAGTTAAAAATTACCTGTTCCCCACTTATTCTACATGGAGTGAAACTTTAAACAAAGAGTTGTTCTTCAATTCATTCTCTAATTGTGTTTTCAGTCCTACATGTTTTCTAGATATGTACTATAACAATACAGATTTTTCAGTTTATTTAACAGAGCTGCTAACTGCAGTTTAGAAAATGCTCTGCAGAAGAGCTGGAACCTGACAGACCTTTGTCCAAAGTCAATGGGTTCCAGGGTTTTTGTTTGATCTGTAGATAGTTACACTGTTTGCCTCAGGTTTACCTTCCCTACAGAAGGGATTTAAATGCTGCCTCAATAGTTCAGAGTTGCAGTTTGCTGAAAAGGGCTCACAACAATAGGCACTGTTGGGTTGTTTGCTTCCCAGTGGTACCCAAGGTTCATAAAAAAATTACTAAACCCCTAAACTGTCCAAGTCCAACACAAACCCGAATGCAGGTGAGGATTTCTTTGGGTTGAGAATCACAAGGCAATGGGATGACTGCAGATCACAGTGAAAGCAGTGGGTTAAAAAGTATTTTCAGACTGTAATAAACAGAATATAAAACATAATGATATCAACAAAGAGTACAGTGATATCTTCCATATTGTGCTCCACAATCCTGGCTGCCAGCCCCGGAAAACTCAGTTTATGCAATGATTTTGCCTATAGCTGCTGTCGAGCTACCAAGTCTTTACATCATGCTGCAGCCTCCTGGGTATCCCTATGAGCTGAAAAGTGGTTAGCTGGAAGTTAACTATTGAAGTAACCCCCAGGCAGTGGTGGAGTCCCCCTGCCTTGCTGCCTTCCACCTGAGGTCTGGTTGTCATTCCCTGCATGGGAGGCACATCTCCCTGGGGAGGAAATGCTGCTTTTCAGGAGTTAACCACAAACCTGCCATCAGCAAGATGTGAGCGAGAAGATATGATCCAGTAGACAAATTCCTAGAGGAGGCAGCAGCTGGTGGGGCTGCAGCATGATGGGGAAGCTGTGGGAGCCTCTAATCCAAGTGGGATGGTGTGACACCTTTGTCTGCCCCCAAAGAGCTTCCTGGGCCAGCTTCCTGGGAAGGCTGGACATGAGATAAGGGAGGTGGCTACACTGGGTGATGGTGGGTGTGTTGAAGGCAGGTTTGGGTATTTCTCCTCACCCCTAATACCAGTGAACTGGAGCAGGTCCAGATTGAAGAGAATCACAAGCTGTTGGTTGCTGTGAGGAAGAGTTAACAGCACAGAATGGCTTTAATCTAGAAAATACAGGGCTGGAGGCAGGGAACACCCACATTTGGAAATGTTTGCTGCATGGGCCCCAGTGCTCCATTCTCCTCAACAACTGCTGGGGTGAGACAAGAGCAATCAGTTTAATTTTCAGTGAAATTACCAGAACAGTGGGGCTTCCACAGACTCTCACTGGCACAACTGGAGGCACTGCAGTTTCTGCTGCTGGCTGGAGGTTGCTGGGCCTGTATCTCACAGCTGTGACAGCTGCTGCAACTCAGCAGTTGATGTGTTAATTTAAACCAACAGCACTCATGGTTTAAGTTATTGTGCCAGACTACACTATAGAAGAGTTTGGGATGAGGCCAGGGGACCTCTCTCACCCAGTGCCCTGCACAAAGCAGCTTCCAGCAAGACCAGGTTGCTCAAGGCTTCATCCAGTTGAATTCAAGGACTCAGCTCCAGGATGAAGATACCATAAGCCCTCTGGACAACACATTTAACCATCTTTATAGAGACTTAAAAAAAAATTAAATTGTTATTTCCCACATTGCAACTTATGTCCATTGTCTCTTCCCTGTCACAGGGTAGTTAACACCGTTAGCTATTACTTAATACATCCCTAATTATTAACTTGTTTCCTGGTAACCTGGTTCCATTTCATGCTGCAGAAATGGAAGAGGTACCATTCCTGCTTTGGCCAGATTTGAGCACCCAAACAGGACTTCTGTTCCAGCTGAGCTGCAGAGATGCTGTTCCTCCCTCGCTTTGAAGCCTCTCTCCTGGCATGGCATGGCTGGCTGGAGCCCTGGGAACAGCCACCTTTTCACAGGGCAATGGATTCATCCCTGTCTGTAACTGATGTGCAGCAGCTTCAAGCATTCTGGGATCCTTGGGGATGAAAAGCTCTGTAAAGACTGGAATTGTTTATTATGATGATTACTAAAATAAAACTTTAAAATGCCTTAATGTAAGGAGTTCATTGGAAGGTTTACAATTTGGGGTGTTTTATGAGGGGAAAAGTTATTTCCAAGAACCACATAGGATGATGCAAAAGGAGAGTTCCAGTGTAATACAAAATTAGCATGGCTATAGCTTTCTAAGCTTTTAAGATCCCTTAATATCAGGGGGAAAGGGGAAAGGAGAGTCAGGCAGCCAGAACAGGAATCTGCTTCTATTGGGAAACTATTAGAGAGATGCAATGTGATGGCTGGGACCCAGACAGAATTTAAATGTCATCCCTTTCCTATAAATAATGAATAAGCATAATTGTATTTTTTAATGCAGAGCCCAGAGGAAAAGAATCTCTCTTGATTGAACTGAGATGTAACATTTTGGACTGGAATTCAGAGGTCCCAAGCCCAGGGGTTCCCAGTGGTGTATCCCAGCTGCTGGGTGCTCTCCACTCCCACTCAAGCATCTCAGGAACAAAGGGACAAGGATCCTGTGCAAGAAACAGATGAGGGGCTGCAGCCTGTCATTTTGAGGGTTGTCCCAGGTGCACTGCAACTCCCACCAGGAAAAAAGGGATGTTTATTATGAGTAATTTTTCATCTCTGGAGCCTGAGTTTTACCACCTACATCCAGAGTCACAGGGTTGTAAAGTCACTGCTGTGACTTTGCCCTGTTGCAGGTGGTAGAAAATATCCCAGTTCATTTCTGCTAAACACTGGAATTGGAGACAATGCCCTTGTTTGGCATTTATGGTGTGAACAGGCAAGGCAAGAGCAAGAATTTGAGTCCAAAATACAGAGGCTAAAGCAACGTGGCAAGTCAAAAGACATGCAAAGGGGTGAATGACATGTCCCACATCCCTGTCAGGTGTCCCATAAGAGCCACTGTCCTGCTCACCTCTTACCTCAGTGCCTTTGAATTGCTCTACATGCAATACATTTTTATAGGAACTGACTTATTTACACAGCCTGCCCTCTCTGTTTCTGAACTAGAGAAGAAAACTGATGGAAGAAAAATGAAGTAGCTACTGATTAGCAAACAGTTCATTAACAGAGGACATCTGCTTCATATTAGGCAGGGAGAGGTGAAGGCTGAGTCTCACATCCCCAGTGACTGGCTGGTCATGGAATTGGCATTAAACTCGAAATCAGGCCCTTTTTAAGGCTGCTTTTTTTCCACCTTGGAGATGTATTGAGGGCTGAGTGCTGTGAGTACCAGCAGAGAGGCAGGGCAGCACACAGCACAGGGAACCTGTGAAGGACCCCATATTCTGCTGTGTGAGGGGTGATCCCCCTGCCCTGCATCCCTCTTCTGCCTCCTCCAAATTTCTTACCTTGGTCTGGGAGGGAACAGGTAGGAGGCTTCTGAATTTGGAAGGAGAAACTGGAATTACTCCTACAGTGAATTCAAACAGGCTTAAGCCTTGCCTTTGAAGTAGAGATGGGAGCAGTCTCCTGTACCAGGTGACCAAAACTCCTCCCAGCACACACAGCTCAGTCCAGGGAGGTGATGGACCTGAGAGTTTATTTGCTTTGGTGAGCTTTGGATGCAACAACAACAGCTGAATGACCAAACTGTTTTTAAATCTGTTTGAACAATCGACTTCCTCAGCCCCCCAGCTGCTTTGGGCAGTGCCCATCACTGCATTGGGTGAATATTTCAAATAAGGATCAGGAAAAGCTACCAGTTCCTCCAGAGCAGCAGTGGTTTTCTCTGAAAGGACAGGGAGAAGGAGGATGAAGAACTTCACATGGGATAGCATAGAACTGAAATACCCCAAAGTCCAAAAGTGAGATTGTTGTATTGGAAAGTGAGATTGTTGGCCTGGAAAACAGTAGGCAGGACATATCCAGGAAGTTCTTGTAGTTTTATTTTCTGCTGGAAAATTTGGAAACTCTGTGTGAAGAACACATAAAAAACATACAACATGCCTTTTTCCCTTGAAAATCATGCAATTGCCATAATCAAATCCTCCCCTATAAGAGCAGCAAAATTCCCCTGGATTTCAGGAGTAGGGGGATGGGTCAGTAGATTTTGGCACCAAAAAGAACAGCAGACTCCTGACTGCATTAGCTACAAAACTCCTTTTCCTTGTCTCCACATGGATTTTCTGCCTATGTATCAAGAGTATTTGAATTTTGAGGCTTGTCTACCGAGCAAAATTGCCAAGAATATTCTATTTTGCAAGAGCTGCTCTGGAGCTGCTGCTCCTCTGAACCTTGCTGAGGGAGTGTATTCCAGAGCAGTTATTTCTCCCTGGAAGGGAGCTGTAGTTATTCCACCCTGAAACGACTGCTGCTGTGGAAGACAGTCTGAGCAGGGAGCTGCTCCAGAACAGTCACTGTGGAATGGGTTATTCTGCAACAACCCTTTTGGTCAAGTTCCTGGTGTCAGCCAGGTGTGAATCCCTGCTGCAGCACGGGTGGGAACACGCCTGGCACACACAGCCCTTGTCTTTGGAGGCAGCTGGGTGGCTGTGAGGGTATTAACACTGCTGCCTGCTGCATTTTCCCCTCTGTTACACTTAAGAACTCTTCCATCTCAGTGCAGGTATGCAACCCTCCTCCCCTTCCCTTCCCTTCCCACAGAAAAGCTGACTTGTTTCACTGATGTTTCTTAACTCCCTCGACCTCTGCCCAATTGGATGCAACCCCTTTTTGTTTTAACTGCATCTGGGACTTCCTGTCAGTGCTCCTTGGAGTCCCCTTTTCTCTTCCCGGATGTCTGATGAGGTTGAAGTGCAGCAGGCAGCTCTCAGCCCCTTGGTGCTGCAGTGAGAGCATCTCTGCCTGTCACAACCCCGTGTTTACAGCCATCTCAGGCAGCTTTGGGTCAGTATGACAGAATTTTCCTGCCCGAGCCAACTTGAATTAATTTGGAGCATAAGATTCCAGGAGACAGCATTGAGTTCTTCAGTGAAATCCAAATAGATTGCAGCTGCTCTGCGCTCTATTAACCCCATTATTTTGCAATTCTGTCCAAAAGAACCAGAGGGAAGGGCATAGAAAGCTGGAGTCTGGAAGGATTTTGATTTCACAAAATCAAAATGCAAACTGGAGGGAGTGTAAGAAATACTTTCCTGGAGCAGGGCAGCAGGTCAATGAGATGGATTTCTTCACCTCTGCACGCTCTTTCATCCATAATTAATGGTTGTTGTATTCTCCACTGTGGAAGTATGTGTGTCCCTCAAGGGTAGTTTTCTGAAGATCTTGTGATTTTGGTGCTAAGGTTCTTAGCTTTTATCAGCTGCCAGGGGGTCTTCTATTCCTCAGAGATGGGTTCTTCAAAGTAGTTACAAGAAAAAACTAATAATAATTAAAAACACCCTCTCCTCCCATTCCTCATTAACAAAATCTTCCCAAGACCCAACACTGACAAAATCATTGGATGCTGTTTAGGGCTTTGAAAAGCTGCTGACCTCAATAGTGCTGTGGCACAGAAACCAAAGTGAGAATCTTGCCCCAAACGCTCTATGTTTGGTTTTGTTTTGTTGTTTTTTTGCTGTTGTTTTGGGGTTTTTTTAACATTTTACATTATGTTGGTTCCCTGTTTTCCTCTTGATGGATCCTGGCCCTGTTGTCCTCCAGGTGTTTAATGGTTCCTTTTCACTCAGTCATTGCCATCTTTCTTCTTCCCCCATTTTATGGGACTTCTATCCTTGCAATGATCATTGGTATTTGCTGCTCACCACAAGTAAGTGTGTCCTGGTCTTCAAACACTTGACAAGAAACCAAACCAGAAACAAACATCTTGGTGGTATAAAAACCAGCCAGTTAATTGCCTCACTGGAAAAAGAGCTGAGCAAGCTCATTTGTGCCTGTTCACTTTTTCCATTCACAGATTTCTCTTCCCAAACTACCAAGCTGCCTAGCAGCTTCTCACCCTTCCTGCTAAAACATCCCAGTGCTTGTGTCCTCCTTGCTGGAGAAACCTGCAGCCCAGTGTGGGTGTGTCACCCTGATTTTTAGAAATCTTTTAGCCTTCTGATGTTTTCATTCTAATTGCAAACTTTCCCACACATTTTCTGTAAATAACTCAGTTGTTTTGCATTCCTTCATAGAGGTGGAGAAAGTTGATGGATTGGTAACTTGTCCAGTGTCATTGGAGAGGTGGCCCTTTCACCCTCCAATCCACTGTCACTTTTGTAAAACTATAAGTAGTGGAGTCAGAAAATAAACTTTTTCCTTTTGCTCACCTTCAGTTGTGGCATTCATGTGTGTGCTCTCGTGTCCTACAGTGACAGGGGTGTTGCCATTGTGGCTTGGCAGCAGCAAGGACAGGAGTGAAGCCAGAGCCTGCTCCAGATGCTGCAGGAAATGAGATATTTCTGCTGAGTGGGGACAGGATGTGGTTCCACCCTTCAGCATCAGCCCAAAGGCTGCTGTGCTCACCTCGGGATTCCCTCCATGGAGTTCATATCTCAGTATGGAGGGAGGGAGATAAAGCCCTGTGGAGATTGTTCCTGGGAAGCAGCTACATTGGTTTCACTTTCCTTCCAACCACATCATCTCACCAAAATGTCACAGGGGTGTGCTGAGGCATCTTTGCCACCTACTGCTATGAGATAGCCTTGACAGCCAAATCCTTCTCTCCTGCTCATTCTCTCTTCCTCTAAAGTAAACAAAACAACTAAAAAAAATCAAACTAACCAACCAAAAAAACCCTCATGAAAAAAAAGCAGATTTTTCTCTTCCTTCTCCTGCATCCAATGTTTTGTTTTAAGGTGGAAGAGCCCTTCTCTATGTTACTTTTCAATAAAGTATTCTCTGTTAGGACATTTCCTTATTAATATCCATAATGCATCTTAATGCAGACTTCTTTTTCTCTTCAAAAAGAAATTATTCCTGTAGGAGTAATTCTGATATATTTGAATAATAAAGGGTGAAATAAATTCCCCATACCAGTGTCAGAGCAGGAAGATCTGGGATGCTTTTAAGCTGTCTCTAGCCCTGGTACTAACTCTGTGGGAGCCCTGCCTAGATAAGACTCTGTAAAAGAGGATATCCCTCTACCTCAAAGGTCTTGAAAAACTCAAACTTACTTCTCTGTCTCATTTTTCCTGTGCTCACAGCATGGGTTGTACCTTAAACCCAACCCAACTCCAGATGTTCAGCTGATGCCAACCAAAGCAGCCCCTTCACAGCTGGCATTGGCCAGAACTCCTGTGCTTGTGTTGCTTAGAGCTCTTGTGCTTCCCCATGTCTCCTCTCTCCTAGTGATTTATTTGTCTCTTCATGCTGTCACATCTTGATTTATTCCACTGTTGCTGATGACAGGGCCTTGCCTGGATTCTCTGCTCCTGGTGCACTCTACTCTGTGGCAAAGGTAATTACCAGTAGCAGAGAGCAAGAGGTTAATTCCAGGCATAAATTCTCTGTAGAATCAACTGTGCAAGCAGCTGCTACTCAGTACAGCAAAAAATAATTCCATTTTTAAGAAAACAAAAAATTTTATGTGGTGCATAACAGGAGAGGGAATATTTAAGCCTATTTCTGTGGGTTTGAAATTAAACCTTCTATGTAGAGGTCTAAATACTGGTTATCTCAGTCCATTTTCATTCAAAACCCAGCATGGTCTGAAGGAAGCAAATATTTCTACAAGCATCTAAACATTAAGTCTGATTTTCAGACTGATGGAGAAACATTAAATGTATGTTTTCCTCTTTCATTACACTTGCTTTAATTACTATTATGTTTCTAGTGAGGGGAATGAATATTTCCTGCTTTGGCACTCTGTTTCATTAAGCAAATTGCTTGCTATTAAATCAAACTTAGTTGGGTCCTTGTCTGATTTAAAGATTTTACCCACAGTCCATGAAACTGGCTGGTGGTGATATCAGAAGGGGGCAAAATCTGTATGATGGAGGGAGGTTTCTCCTTATACCCATTAGAGTTCCAGTCCATCAGCAGCTGGCTGTGCACACAGGCTCCCAGGTAACACATTGTTGTAGATGGGTCAAAATTCATAAGAAATTAAAACACTATAACTGGAATAAGTTATTAATATGGGATATAAAATATAAACTATATCTTGTAAATTGTGTATATGTTTAAACTTAGTTGTGTTCAGAGTACACCTTGGCAAGTCTCATGACATCTTGCTCAAGGAAGGTACAAATTAACATAAGAAGTGCAGGCAAGCTCAGGAGAGATGACCTCAGACCCATCAGCCTCCTATGATTTCACCTTACCCAACAAAGATCTTTTTCCATCTGAAAGAAGCAAGAGATAGGATCTGCTGCTCCCTGGACATTGCTGATGAGTGGACCTATTGCTCCAGACACCTCATTGTAATCATATAAGGATTTCTCGGAAAGATCATCATACATTGGGATGAGTTACTGGAAACCATCAACCAGAGCACAAAGAGAATCCTTGGACACATCAACATCTAAATGGACCACTGAGCACCAGACCTGAGTATCATCAAGAATGAAAAGGACAAAAGATTTCCTAGCCAGGAGCAAGAAAAACAGTATAAAAACTGGACTCAAACACCTCAAAGGTGTGCACTTACCTCTCTGAAGTGCTGGTGGTCAGAGCTGTGTATGTGTCACCCAGAGTCAAGAACCTGGGCTTGGCCCTGCTTTCTTATATAGTGGCTGATTTTGATTGTCAATTTGATTGAAATAAATTTTATTTGTTTTTATATTAATAATTTGGCTTACGCAAATTATTAATCCGATGAAATTGACACTTCATTTATAACAACATCAAATGGGCTTTGAATGCTTTCAGTGATTCCACCACTCCCTGGACAGTCTTTTCCAATGTTTGACAAGTCTTTCAGTGAAGAGATTTTTCCTAATATCTGATCTAAATCTCCCTTGGCACAACCCAAGGCCATTTTCTCTCATCCTGTCACTCATTATCTGAGGGAAGACACCAACACCCATCTCACTACAGCCTCCTTTCAGGCCTGTCTTAGGTGGCAGTCACCACTTGCAGCAGCTCATTAATTAGTGAGATTTTTGCATAACTTGGTGCAGCTGATTATTTCTAAGACACCAGGAAGAGAACCAGAACACAGACTGCATAGTCCATGGCTTACATCTGATGGCCCAACACCAGGGTAAGGGTGCAAGGGTAGCACCCCCAGGGATCTGATTCCTGAGGGGAAGCTGAAGAAAAGCTCAAAGCAGCAGCCACAGATCTCAGGAAGTGTTCACCAGAGCTGCAGCTCTCAGCAGCAGAGAGCCTGGGGGACTACCCAGCTGAAATCTCTCATCCATCCACTAATTGCAACTGGGTTCACCTGGAGGAAGCTCTGCTCCAAACCCCTGAGCCCCAGGGGTGCAGTCAGGACATTTTTCTTCTGCAGAGCAGCCCTTAAAGGGAATGTTCTAAAGCAGCTGCAAATGTGCATCAAAAGCAGATGAGAGGTTGCTTGAGCAGAGGGCACCTGGCCAGGCACAGCATGGGCTGGCACTGCTGGATTCTTGTAAGAACAGGAGTTGTGACAGTGATGGGGGGAGTTTAATGTGAAAGTTTTTGGAAGCAGAGCTGGGGGGTGGGTTAGGAGTGGCTGCTGGGGGTGCAGAGGGCAATGAGGGACAGTGCCTGACTGAAGAGGTTCTGCAGAAGGTTCTGCATTGAGGAATGCACCTTTTATGAGTGGTTCCCTTCATGATCTTGGTATGAAAAGCTGAAGTTTGTTGGTGGGAATTTCTCCTGTTCCCTCCTGCCCTGACTGCCCTTTGGTTGGACTGTAGTTAGCAGTGACCTGCCTCAGGTTGGGGTGTCCCCAGAGCTGCAGAGGGAACAGAAGGAATCTGAATGAAGTGTGGGGGGTATATACCCTCAGAAAAGGGCAAGAAGTTGTTCCTTGAGCCACAGGAAGCCCTGTTCCTGGCAGGTAATCTCAAAGATAACATGAAGAGCTCTATTCCCCAATTTTTTGTGTTGATGGGTTGTCTCAGTTGAACAAGCATGCCATTAATAAAACCTTAACTTCAAGTTTGTGCTTATTTGTCCTTTGGGCTGCAAGAAAAAAATATTGAGATGTGAAGATAAAAATTTTAGTGTATTTGGTTGAAACTTCCAGTGTGGGACTAACGTAGAAGGTAGCAGGAGGGGCTTAGGTCAGGGAAGCAACAAGGCAAAGCCTGGTGGAGGAAAGGAGCTTCCTCAGAAAGGAGCTGGGGTTGGGGGGGTGGGCACTAGGTAAAGGACCAACAAGAGAATCCTCAAAGTGATCTCTCTAAATAGTTTTCTTAAGTGCATGTCTGCCCAGGCAGCTCACACTGACTCGATTCTGAACAATTTTTCTCATTTTAAAAACTGCAACAACTCACAAGCAATTGCACATGTGCTTCTCTTGAAACACTCATGTAGCTGCATGTCTGATTATAATTACACTCCTGAGAAAATTTTTGGTGGACCCAAGGACTTAATCCCACAAGCCTCACTGATCACATCACTGTACGTGAGAATTTATGCTTGCAGGATTAAATGCTGCCTTCAGCAACGAAGCAATTAATTGTTACAAGCAGAAAACATGCAGGGGTGGGGGAAGAAGAGACAGACTAAAACACTCTGTGAGTGAAAGGAGATCTTTTGCTGCTGTGGGTGCACATCCCTGTCACTAGGGCTCGTTGCTGGGCAGGTGGCTGGCTCAGGCTCTGTGCTCATCAGGCCAGTGATGGTTTACTCTGCTTGACCCCGAGAGGGAAATAAAACCTGATTTTAATTCCAGCTGTGTAAGAATGTGTGGGTGTGCCAGAAGTGCTTTCCCTGGAGAGTTCCTACAATTCTTTGCTCTGGTTTGTGAATCTCCTGATAGCCAGAGAGCTGCTGGGGCTGTGCATGGCTGCAGGCATGGGAGCAAACCTCTGCCTCAGCCAGGGAGTGCCCACCCACCCGAGACTGCCCAGCCAGCTGGGCACATGGTGTGAGTTAGTGAGGAGAAAGAAGGGCAAGGGAGGCTTGACTGAGTTGGGGACTGAACAAAGAAAGGATAAGTTTGCTCAGACACTGAGCTCTGAGCACTGCTGCATGGGAGGTCTTTTTGCTGAGGCTCCTTTGGAAGACCACGGTGCTGTGTGAGTGCTCAGAGAAGGGATTGCACAGCCCAGAGAAATTGCCCAGTTTCCTCCTGTGACCTCCGCCAGTTCAGCTGCAGAGTTCAGCAGGCTTTTGTCTTACTTGAGGCTGCATTCAAAGCCTTACTCCTGTGGAAAAGATCTTTCTCCTTGTGGGAAGGAGAGCTTATTTTCTTAGTTACTCTTCTGAAAACCTTCAGGAGGATTCACCCAATCCCCTGGTACACAACCACATAAAGGTGAGGTTTTACAGAGGAGCACACCTTCTCCTGTTACTCTAGGGTAAATTTGAGGTTCAGAAGTAAAACCACCCTGAAGTCACCTGGTTTTTGAGGAGGCCACCTGCAGAGGGTGAATCTCATCCCCGGTGTAAATCAGGAAAAACCTGAGTTCCCCTGTTGGTGGCATTATCTCCTCTTGTAAATGATCACTGTCCCATTGAAATCAGCTGAAGGTCTTGATTGAACTCTTTATCCCTTTCTTCTTTCCTCCTAAACAGGAGAAAAGTGAGGGAGTGAACTGAAAACAGTGAAGGAGTAAACTAGGATTTCCAAGAGGCAAGAAAAGCAGTTTGGAGCTGACATTCAGCTCTTTCTTCTGAGCAGAAGGTATCCTTTTCCTTCAATAGGTGTCAGAGCAGTGAAAAGGTTGGTTACTGGCATTGCAAATGGATGGAGCAGCACTAAGCAGCTGCAGCCACAATGGTGTGAGGTCACTAACCATGTAAAGTTAGATTTCTCCTCACTCACTTCATCTGAATATTTGGGGTAGGGAGGAAAAATGAACTTTTGCACACCTGGACTTTTCTTCCCATCTGAATATGCCTGTGTCTTCAGAAATGGTCTGTAGCCCCCTTGAAGTGGCAGGAGGGAGTGGAGCAATGTCACTTCCTGGGACAGGAGGGTGGGAATCTCTGATATATTTGCTACAGAATTTGTCTCCTCTGTTTTCAGTTTCTCTGCCACAGCTGCCTTGGGCCTGAAGTTCACCTGCAAGGGCAGCAAGAGGCAGCTGCTGTCCCTTGGTCTTGTGTGAGTGCTGACCTGCAGGGGCTTTCTTCCCTGAGAAGTTTGGTGCCCACATTTGAATAAGTAGATCACAGACATTCAGGATGTTCTGCCAGAAGCCCCAGTGGTTTGGCAGATTTTCCAAGCTCATGCCCCTTCTTGCTTTCATTGATGTCCGTCTTAATTATTTTATATAAGCCATTCCTTGCTGCATGAAAGAGTGTTCTGAGTGTGTGAGAAGGAGACTTTGTTGTCTCTTATTACTCATGTAATTAGGCAGAACTGGTAACTTTATGTAAAGGAATATGAAAATATTTAGGTTGCTTTTGGCCAAATGCCTTGCAAACTTCAGAATCCCCTGAATTTAGATGGGTTTCATATTCTTCTGTGGTTCCTGTAATCTCTAGGGGAGTTTCACCAGTAAGGTACAGCAGGTCTCTTGAGGGCTTTCTGTCCCTTTGTTGTTATATATCAACCTCTTAAATCATGAATTAAGCCACTGCCAATGACAATGGCTGGGAAACATTCTCACAGTTAAAACTAGACCAGCCTGCAAGCTTTAAACATCTGCAGTGAAAATTCTTGTCACCAGCTCTGCGAACACTGGAGTGTGTAAGTCTTAAAGAGGAATGGCTCTATAGGACTGAGGAAACAAATGGAAGGCTTGCTGTTTTATTAGCTCAACAAACTACATTTCACTCCTGTCTCTGTTTCCCTTCCTGCATAGCAATATCTGCCCCGTTCCCAAAACGCTCCTGTAAACAATGGGGAGGGAAGCCTTTTGTGTGGCTTTTGCTAAGATTGCAAGTTGTGTGGGCAATGCAACTCACAGAATTTCAATGAGATTTGCAAGCCTGTGTGCTTATGCAAAGGGAAGTATTTCATAATGCCTATTCTCTCTTAATTGACTTATTTTTTTGCACGTCGTAATTTATATGAAGGCAAAAAGGGAAAGTGCTTTGGCAAAACAGTGAAGGCTGTCTTTGAAGAACCCAGAGAAATTTTATCTGGGTAGATTTATTCATTCTGTAGTTAAAACTCTTTGACACATAGATGACATACTCCAGAATTTGTAAACTGCTCTGCTTAGTGCTCCAAAGGTCTCCTCTCTTTACATTAGTCAAAGTTCTGCTCTGAATTGTATATTATGCATTGGTTTGTGGACCACTTGAATTATTTTTATATGGTTTTTAAAAATTTTTGAATCTAAGTCTGCACCATTTGGTTCCACCTGTTACTGAAGTAGTTCAAGTTCCTGTTGTCTGTCCTGTATCCTCATTCATTCTTGATGTCTCCACAGACATCACTTAATTATGACAGTGAAGAGAGTTTTAAGTACCTCTTGAAGCATCCAAATTGGTGTTCATAATGGGAAAATCCAACTGATACCTACTTCATATTATACAGAGAATATGTTGGGCAAAGTGTACGTGTGGGAAAGAGTCTGAACTTAAGCAAAGGAGTGAGGCTACAGGAAGTTTATGCTGGCTGCTCCAGCAGACTGTGAGTGCTGGTTTGCATCTCACTGGTTGCAGGGAGATACAACCACATTCTCCCTGCACTGGGTTCTACTGTGGTGCATTTGCTTATGAATATCAATTTTGTGCTACCACTGTAGCAGCAGAACCAAGTCAGAGAAACCTCTCTGGCAGACCCACAGGTTTGGGGTGGTCCTTGGCAGTGGTGGATTTAGATATGTTGGAGGAGGTGGTCATGGTCAGAGGAAGCATGGGGATTTCATAGGGCTGAGGGTGAACTGAGATTCCCTGCATGGTGGGGGTGACACATGGAAAATCCCTTGGGAAGGGCAACCAAACAGGAGAGCAAAACAGCTCTCCTGGATCTTGAGGGGCTTTGTTCTAACTTCATCTCCTTTCCTGATGTGCTGGCAGTGGAGGGGCAGCTCCATGGGACCTGTTCTGGGAGTGAGGGCCGTGCTTATTTGCATCCTTTTGAAACAGGCAACAAGCATTTCTAGTTCAACAGTGAAGAACAGAGCCATGGAGCTTGAAATGTGGGGTCTGTGGGGAGTTTCCTACAGAGGAACCCAGACGCCCAGCCTGGTGTGGGAACTCATTTTTCTTGGGAAGATACTTAGAGTGATGGGAAAATGGGCTCTGGGAATCTGGACATAGAGACTGCTCTCTGTTCCCTGCCCTATTGCAGAACAGCTCATGGTGCTTCATCCTTGTTCTGAAATCACAGGTATGAACTTTCTCAAGGACCATTAACCAAAATATTTGTGGAATAGTGTGGGACTTCTTGTCCTGCTGTACACAGGAGTACTCAGAGAAGCTGCCGTGGGTAGAAAGGTGAGTGGCCCAGGAAGCCCCACCAGCAATAACAGAGGCACCACTGGTGCCCTTGGCATCCACAGGGCCTTTTGTTTTGGTCTTGGCAAATGCCAGTGGTGCCATTCTCCTGGGTGAGAGGGTGGGAAAGGGAGCTCTACAAAGTGGAATATGGGGTTGGGGTCCCTTGATCCCAGGACAATTCCTTCAGGGCAGAGCCTCTATGCCCTTGCTCCCAGCTACACTACTGCAATCACTGCTCTGGAGCATTGGGTAAAAATACTGCTTCCAGTCTTGTAATGTGCTGCCCAAGCAAATGTAAAATATTTAATCTGGCATTGCCAAAGGGGTGCTTTATGACTTCTGCCAAATTACGTTATATAAACATAATTAAAGGGTTAGCTTTGTTTGAATCTGTCATTCTAAGCAATAAAGATGTCAGGTAATTTATTGTTGCATTTTGATACCCTATTAAGCTAATAACCATTTTTGTGTGTGCACATATGTATATGAGAACAGTGTTCATGGAGTTTGTCTTTTTGAAAGGTAACTGAGTCTGAAGACACTGCTGATGGAGTCCAGGGATATTTCTCTGCTACAAAACTGCCTTTCAGTTGCTTTTGAGCCTGGATGCCTGTCATTCTCAGAGCTGCTTGGGAAGGCTGAGAGGGACAGGAATCAGAGCATCCAGGGCAGGGAGGATCTGCACAGGGGAGCCAGGAGAGGCTGGCACCACTGCTGGGGCAGAGCTGGGATTGTGCTGAGTGAGCTGCATTAAAGGCAGGACTTGACCCCTGCAGACCAGCAATTGCCAAGCTGTGATGGGCAAGGATTCAACAACCTGAAACATTAAAAACACATGAGACTTCACATGAAGGGAAGGATTTTTAATGACTTATTTCTCCAGCACTGTGAACCCTTAATGCCCAAGAGGTTTCATTTTGCCTACCAGCAGGTGCTTCACTGAGTATTCAGCATTTTAGCCAAGTCCTGTCCTTGCTTTAGGGTGGAGGAACAGAGGTGTGGCTACCTGGCTTATTGAAGATGGGGGATGATTTGGCTGGGCACATGCCTGTGCTGTGGGTACCAGACAGGAGCAGCCCTGGCACAGGATGGAACAGAGCAGTGGACAAAGCCCAGGGCAAATCCATCCTTATCTGGCAGGGAGCTGGGATGGGTTTTGTTCATGATATCAGGAGCTCTGTACAACGGGGCTGATATGCTTGGTACACACTCAGCTTCTGGAGAAAAACAACACTCTCCCTCCCCCTCTATTTTAAGAACTGTGCTACAACCACTAAATTGATAGAAAAACAAGCCCAAATCCTGTCGAGTACTAGGACAAATATTTTTAAGGTTATTTTAGGATTTATAAAAATATTAAACTAGAGGGTAAAATACACTTTATTAACTGTCTTAATTTACAGTCACATACATGGACTCTCTGCTGGGATACAGAAAGATGCCTCTAAGACTTGCATTATCAGATTCTGAGAGCACTTATAAATTAGTAAGTGCAATTATCCTCTTGAAATCTGCTGTTAAGATAGGCTTTCTTTAAAGTCAGATTTTCTTATGGCTGCTGCTGAGTGCACACATGGAGTGGTAACATGCTGTTTGTTCACCTCTCCAGAACAGCAGGTTCACAAGGAGCTGAGTTTGTCAGTCACTCATCACTCCTACAGCATAAAGTGTCCTATTTAATACTGAGACATTACTGGTGGATGCCTGAAGAGCCCAGGAATACTAGAGGATTAAAAAAAATAGTTCAATTAAACACCAGGGCAAAAATAGTTTCATGGGTTTTCTGTTTCAAATGAAACTCTTAAAAGCCTCTTTCCCAAATTTCTTCCATTCGAGTTTTGGATCCAGTCCTAAATGCTGGGCCTAAAACCCCAAATTACACCGCAGTTTGTGCCCACGTCAGTGAGGGGCTGGATCCAAATAGCAGAAGTAACCACACTGAAATCTAGGGAAACTTGGGGTCCCCTGCCCAGCTTCAGTGGAGCCCCTTTGCCTTGTGGATCCTCTGCCATGCCAGCCCCCCCTCTGTCCCCCTACAGCCTGTCTACCCCCATCCAATCTACACAGGGCCAGGCTGGGTAAACATAACCTATGATATAAATATAAAAGGATCTGTGTTAGCTGTGAGAACTGGCAGGGGTTAAGTCTTTTATAAGTTCAATTAGGAAATTAAACTCGGTGGGAGACCTGCAATTCTTTCCAGTTGTTCTCCAAGTATCACAACAAAACTCCTCATTTTAGGCATGGTATCTAGGGGGGGTATCTGGCTTTCTAATCTGGGGTTTGGTTTGGGCTCATCTCTACCCAAAATATTATTTTAACCACTCTTTGTATTTCATTTCCATACTTTTTCTTCGGTATGCTTTGAGAAAAGATTCTGCCAAAGACAGAAATGCTTTGAGCCTGAAAAACATTTTTTGCAGTGTATATGGAAGGCGGTGTTTTGCTTGGCTTAGCTTGTGAAATACATGGCACAACCTGCATGAAATATTTGAGGCCATGAGGAGACATGAGCAATTCTTGAAGGGAAAAAAAAAAGAAAAAAGTTAATTTTCATTCAAGGGTCTCATTTGCTTAGAGCCACACCCAGACAGGAGGTGCAGGGCAGAGCAAGGAAGAAGAGTTGATTTATAAACTTGTAAAGTTAAAAAGAAACAAAGCAAACCCCCCTAAAAGTTCAGACTCATGGCAAGGTTTCTACATATGTGAGAAGGAATTAAACCATTAGCATTTGATAAAAATTCATGAGACTTTAGAAGCACCAGGGGTTGAGATGAAAGCTCTGCCTCATATACCCAGGCTGTGGGGAAAGGGCTGCCAAGTGCCCCTGTCCTCACCTGGGAGGGCTTTTCCTGCCAAGGGTGGCAGTATGGGGCAGAAGACTAATGGGGAGTTAATAGAATTGTAGGATAATTTAGGGGACCTACTGGAAGGGACCTCTGGAGTTGTTCATTCTGACTTCCAGCTCCAAGTGGTCAACAGCAAATCTCTACCTCCATGGGTTCCTCTCTGCCCTCGGAGTGTCCATGCACCTCCCAACAAAGGTGTGGAGGAGAGATGGCAGAACTGAATCTGGCTCAGCCTGCTCTTTAGCAGGGAACTCAAACCAGAGAAGCCCCTGGATTCCCCCATTTCATACTGCTGCTCCTTGGCTGTCCCAGCATGAGGATGGGCTTGTGGGCAAGGCAGCGTTGTGGCCAATCAGCCTGTCCCCATGCCCGTTCCTCCATGGTGTGGTGCCACAGGTTGTTTGGCAATGTGTCTGAAACGTCTCAGCTTGATTTCCATCCATTGTCTCTGCCAGTGCTGGCATTTTGGCTCCAGGAGGAGTCTGTGACAGTGACACTGCTGCAGGTGATGTGTTGTCCTGCTGCCTGCCAGCCACACGTTGGGGCAGGGCAAGGGGAACTGGTCACTGTTTGTATCTGAATATTCCAAAGGGCCCATGATCCCACACTAGAGCAAACCAAGACAATAATCCTACCTCTGAGATTTCCAAATCCCAGCCACAGCCCCATGGATGTGGGCAGAGGAAAGAAGAGGAGGAGCTGGGGTTGCTGCAACACACAGCAGATGTAGGATATTACCTGGCTCCTTGACACTGCTCCTGCTGCAGCTGGTGGGCATTTTGCACTCTGATTTGCTTGTTGTTCATTGCTTAATGCCTTGCCTGACAGTTTTGCTGACATGCCTCCAACCAGCTTGTCCTGCAGCCCCTGGCAGAGCAGGCTGTGTCCAGACTGGGGAAGTTTCCCAGTGAGATGCCAGGACTTGGGGGGACCAGCTGGTCCTTGGACCAACCTACTCTCTCCATCCAGGCACCTTTCCACTTGTTAGAGGAACTTTTATTTATCCAGAGCAGACAAAATTATTAGAAAGGCAATAAAAGAGAAAGGCTGACGTTCTGTGGGCACCTTGTGGGTTGCTGCTTGCTTGCTTTTAACAAGGAGTGGATTTTTTTCTTAAAGTGTACATTGAAGGTGCCCTGGGGTGCTGCCCAGGGCAGTTTCATCAGCTCAGGGGCAAGTGTGTGGATCTAATACCCTTGGGACAGATGGTATTAGCAAACTGATAAGCTGATGGTTTAGGGAAGTTTGCAAAGCCAGTGGTGGCATGGGACATCCCATTCCAGTGGCCTCCATGACAAAAGCATAGCATGGGCTCCACACCAGCAGCTCAGTCATGTCCTGTGTCTCTTAAATGCCTCTTCATTTTGCTGGTTGCTTGCAAGGGTTTGATAGGCAAAAGTGATGTTTTGGAGGCAGAAGAGATTTATAGACTTCTAAACTAAAAAACCAGACACTAGTCAAAATTTCTTGACACATTCCTCTGAGTCACCCCTGCTGTGGCTGGAGCTACAGCTTGTCCTTCACAGCATGCTGGTGTGAGGTCCTTAACATGTTCACTTGATATTTCTGAAGACTTCCAAGACTTAAATTTCCTCTTCCAGTCTCTACAACCCCAGTGCAAATCTAGTCAATTAACCAAAAAATATTTGGAAACTGCACTTCTAGCAGAGAGTGCTGTTGTCTGGATGATGTCCACCATTGTTCCTATGTCTTCTCTCCTCAAACTTATCTTTCCTGTCTCTGGAACAAATCTTGGTAGAGCCACAGATGTTGCACAGGGATGAGTGAGAGTAAAACCACCAAGAGGAGCTTTCAGGACAACCTGATCAAGTCTATTTGTGCTGGTTTCTCCCAGGGTGAAGCAACTCCTCTATTCTATCAGCCTTTGAACTATTCAGCCCAATCTCTGTAGCTCATCTCCAAGCTGAGCTTTCATCATAGCTAGCTATCCTTTTGATTGGAAGATAAATTCTCCTTGTAGACTCTGAAAGTGAAGCACGTGCCCATGGCCCTGCCCTGGTGCTTTGGCTGCAGGAGTCATTAAGTCATTTTAATTTGGCTGTATCAATGTGCCCGATGCACGGCAGGCAAGCATCAACACACCAAAGCTTGGGCACCATCCTGCAAGAAGGCCTGGTCACCCTCCCTCTGGTGCTGCCAGGCCTCCAGGGAGAGGATGGAAGTCATGGCTGACCAGTGGAGGGACCTGCATGCCAAGAGGGCTGAAAGCCTACGTGGAGAGATGTGGAAGGGCTATACAGGTACACCAGATGACCTTGAGCCACACCACCAACTCCTCCCCTCCTTTGGTGAGGAGGGTCTTGGGCCTGCTGTCCTGCTCAAACCTCCTGTTGAGAGCTGTGAGGGACAGGACTGGCAGGGCACAAGGTTTTGTACCACAGATATGGAAAGCCCTGATAGGTCTTGGGTAGAAAAGAGCTTGTCCTGTACCAGTGTGATCTCCTGGGGGCCCAAAATGTCCCCCAGGAAAGGTGTCAGCCTTGCCCCCACTGCTGGCACAAAACTGTCTTCAGGAGACAGATCCAAGGAGGTCTGAAATTCAGACTGCCATCTTGGGTACCTGTCTGCAGGTCAAAGCAAGAAGGATGGCCCTAAGAAACAGGGAGAGGAAATGTTCCTGGGATGGTCCAGTGCTGGTCTCTCTTCTCTGTAGATATGTCCTAGCAGTGCTGTTAAGTGATTCAGCTCCATCTTCCCTTGCCTTCCTTTCCCTCTCTATGTGCATGTGTGCAGGTGGGGGAAACCACCAGGAACGTGAAGTTACGAATCCAGGGTCTGGAGATAAACAGCAAACAGAGAGAGGAGAAGATGAAAAAGAATGATGAGCTTTTGAGAGCCAAGATGGAACCTGAAGCCCTCAGAGAAAAGCACTGGAAATGCTGCAAAGGAGTGCAGAATTATTCTATCTTCAAGGAATACCTGGAGAATGTGGTGAAGGTCTCACAGGTGAGTTTGGATGTAAGCAAGACAGATTATGGCCTTGAGGAGGGCCATAATTTATAAATGGGCCATATTTAGATAAATGCTAAAACTAGAGAAGATAAGGCAAGTCCAGAACACTGGACACTTGGTTGAACCCAGAGACCTGTGATGGGATGCAGAAAGATTCCCTGCAACCAAGGTGAGCCACAGGGAGTGGAGTTAGGGTAGGAGGACCAGAACAGGAAGTGAAAGATTGAGAAAAGAAAAGAAGAACCATGAGAAGGGGGAAAAGCTCAGGGCTGGGGGGAACAGGGACCCCTTTGTGTCACTCTTTCAGGTCAGATGGATGGTGTGGGAGAAATGAAAACTGCCCAGAAAGTGCCCTCAGGCAGTTGTCAAAAAGCCATGCCCTCTCTCAAGGCATCACTTCACGTATTGCACCTACTCCAACCACTCCAGTCATGGCCTCCCAAGCCCTGGGGATGTGGCTCTGGAAGCTGCAGTTGTGCTCTGTGTTTTGTCAGGGCACTGCTCACCTGGGGATACCTCCCCTTGCTGATGGCAGTGACAGCTCTGGCTGTGGCACAGTGGGAAACACCACACAGGGAATGCTCAGGAACCAGCTGGGGCAAGAGTCTCATTGGGAAGGACAGAATCCCAGCACAGTTAGAGCTGGAGAAGGTGGGAAGATCTTTCAGGAAGGGGAGGCATTGGCCCTGGTAAGGGCATGGTGCCAAATGGTATGAGAGCTGCAGTTGGTGAGGGGAGGACAGAGAGTTACTGACACCAGGAACCCTGTGCTGCAGTGTGGGGACATCTCAGTAGTCACTTCATGGTACAAGTTGCTGGTGAGGACACAGAAGGACCTTCTGTAGTCACAATGGGGGCACAAGCAACTGACTGAGCAAGACAAGGTGTTACTGGAACAGTACAGAGAAAGAAGCTGAGATGCTTCAGTACAAAAATGAGCTGGTGCAGTACAAACTACATTTTGGCCGGGCCCAAAGTGACATCCCCCTCTGGGTAAGGGATTGTGGGGTGGACAGGGGAAGATCTCCAAGTCTGGCTCTGTCAAGACTGGCTGATGTCTCGTCCTTCAGACATGGGGTCATAGCAGAGTCCAGTAACAGTCTCTAGGATTGGAGGAGATTCCTAATTTTTTTCTCCCTCCATGGGGTTGCAGAAGGAAGAATGGCAGACCAGTATGGAGTAAGGGGCTCTGGTGCTGAAGACCTGCCTTTGCTGGGGCATGTCCCCATGCTGCCTGTGTCCTCTCCTTCCAGGAGGCTCACTGGGCTGACACCCAGAACGGGATTTCCAGGAAAACCAGGAAGCTGTGGGCCATCAAGCTGGCCATCCACAGCTTTTTCCAGTCCACCAACACGTGTCTGCAAGTGGATTGGAATGTGTGGAAGTATGGCAGCCACAGACAGCTGAAAATGGTAAAGCCCAGACAGAAAGCAGAGCAGGAATGAGTCTCAGCAGCCCAAAGGGAGGGGAGAGCCCACAGACCAGACAGCTTCCTTTTCGTTTGGGCTCTCTCTCAGGCATGGGGAAGAGGCAGGGGACACCACACAAACCTGTCTCTTCTGAGAAGGTGCAGCAGGGTCCTTGCCTGGCAGAACAAGTGGGACCCAGGCAGGCTGAGGCAGGGGATGCAGATCCAGCCATGGCCAACACTGGTTTCATTCACCCTTGCCCTGAACTCAGACTCCCACCCAAAAGTCCACTCTGGTGGTGCAGATCGAGCAAGGCAAATGCTTTATCCTCCTGCTCAGTTTGATTGGTGTCATTTGCCATCTGAAAGAGCCAACAAGCCTCCCTCTGACTCCTGTTCCCATCCCTGCACTGAGCTCTGCCATCTCTCTTTTCCACCCTGGATACTGCAGTTTATCCAACACCTTGAAGACATCCAGTTCTATGCAGGACATGCAGAAGCACCAGAGAGTTGCTACCCCCTGAAGACAGAAGGGATATGGCAGCATGACCT
Organism: Lanius collurio; assembly: GCA_020086605.1. Taxonomy (NCBI): domain Eukaryota; kingdom Metazoa; phylum Chordata; class Aves; order Passeriformes; family Laniidae; genus Lanius; species Lanius collurio. Next base: position 6,233,751 of record JACBWW010000036.1, on the reverse strand, counting down.
GTCCTGACAGTGAAGGTTCAGTGGGTTGGGAATGCAAAGAGGAAGACAAGAGAACCCTACAGATACCCTAGGCTAAAAGAAATAATAAAGGTATTTCTTCATTTCCTGGAGGATTGGACACATTAGAGCAACTCCATCCCACAGCTTCACCCAGACACCATTGGGTGCCCTATCTCAGAATTCTGGTTGCATGATGCAGGTTCCTACAAAGCAGGCAAGATCATGAGAGCAGACTGGGACAGAAATATGGTTTCAAACAGGGATCAGTAATACTGTTCACATCTGGACATCCCACTCAGCCTAAGAGCCTAGATATTGAGAGACATGTCATGACAGGGTGGGGAGACTGTGCTTTCAGAGAGTTTCCACCACCACACTCAGCACTTCCATGGGTGTGGATTTCTCTGCACAGCCATGTGTTAGGCACTAAAGCCCACCTTCTGCTCAAGCTCTTCTGGAAAGTGTGGACAATGGGCATAGGTGACAGATGAGCCAAACCCTGAGCATTCAGCTGTTCATCAGAGGTGCCACTGTGATGAAGGCAAAACAAGGGGACTGACAGTGGCTCTGGGGACACACTGTGGTAGTCAGGTCAGACTCCAGAGTCTTTTGGGGGGAACTTTTAATGCAACAAGGACCCAATGACATAAACTTACAGATTTTGCTGTGAGAGGCCGTTGATCACATGCTCTTGCTTCCTCCTGTCCTGAGCTAGGGGAAGAAGAGGAGATAAAACTCTGAGACTGGGGAAAGGGGGCACAGTACAAAGCAGAAATGCTGTGTGTGATGCTCAGCTGTCCCCGTGCTTTGGGTGGGATTTGGGAGGAGCAGAGCTGAAAATGGAGCATCTGGGAATGAGCTTTGAGGACCTGTCCCACAATACCCACCACTCATTCAGAGAGATGTTTCATCTTCCTCATCCTCTCCTGTTGCAGACCTTGCAATTTCTGTTTTTTTGGGTTATGGCCTAGATATAATTTGGAAGAAGTAAAAATTGGTGGAAAAAAAGCAGTTCAAGTTCAAGTTCTTCAGCATAGTGAACATTAGTCCCAAATTGGTGCTCTTTTTAGCCAGGCAGGTTCTGCCATCCACTTGGTTTGATCTTCTGAAAAAACAGGGTGTGAACTTTGATATTTCCACGTTGTATGGCAAGAAATAACGTGTCTGCAACAGTTTTAATCCTGGGTATTACCTCTCCTCCAACCTTCAGAGATTTACTGATATACACACCCTGGCTTCCCGCATGCGGGTGGGTAATTAGGAAGAAAAAGTCCTCCTTGTGTGTTGGGACATGTCCTTCTGAGCAATCCCAGCTTCCACAGGGATCACACGTGGCTGAAATGCAGCCATTGCTGCTATCCTGTGTGCTTTGCAGGGCATTGTGCTCAGAAATAAAAAGTGGGACAAATTTTAGTACCTTGTCTTTTACTCAAGAGAACTAAGTGAGGGCTGCAGAGTTAACCACACAGGGGTGAATAACATGTCTGAATATTCTTACAGGAAACTTCAGAATGGCATAAATTGAATATATTAGATTGAATGGTCATGTGGATTGTTACCTTTGATTTTTTAAAAATATCTTTTCATGGTATGTGTTAAAACCAACAAATTAAATCCTTTAATTAAAACCCTCTTCGTTGGGAATATGACTATTATGGAAATATTTCCATTTTATGGCTATACTTTTAACATGAGGATACAGAAATATAGAACTTACATCTCAAAAAATATTATTTCTTTCACTATCCTCACAGGAGCCTGGTTCAGTTGCCTGCATCTCCCCAAATCAAACTGCCATGAGTTAGGAAATAAAGCTAAAATCTAAGGATGTTATAGAGAATCAAGTTTCTTGGTTTGTTTGTTTTTAGGTTTTTTGGGGGTTTTTTTGTTGTTTGTTTTGGTGTTTTGTTTTTTTTTTTAATTGTTTGGGTTTTGTTGTTGGTTTGGTTTCGATTTTATTATAAATTCTTAAATGCCTCTTTTTCAATGAAAAAAAATTTCAGGTGAATACCAGCTATTAACTGAGACAAGACAGCGCAATGCCTTTGTTTCTTCTTTAAATTCTAGTATAACCAAGTTTTTTTGACATTAGTTGGGTTACTAATGGTGCTGGACACAGGCTGAAACTGAAATCTGAGTGCATAACAGGAATCCGTGCAGTGGTTAAGGAGTATCAGGAAAAATTTCTACTTGGAGTTATATTGAAATAATTCCAGTGTATCTTCACTGGAATTAATGAGTTTATTTTGGATTCATTCTCTTGTAAGTAGGATGTTGGCAGCAAGAAGGATAAGAAAGTGGCTTTCTCTGGAATAGGAAAGAGGAAGAAAATGCAATCTAGGAAATGACACGGCATTGGTCTCCTAAGAAAAAACTCTTTCTATGACTTTTTTGCCTGATTGTATATTTTGCAGAAGAAAAAATTGTAAAACTTAAATGGAATGGTAGATGTGTGTGTGAGAGAGACAGGATGACTCCTGTTTAGAATTTGGTTTAAAATGTGAGATTATTTATGTGATTATTCCTCAGCAAGGCTTATCTTTCTCATGGGGTCAGGCAGCCACTTGGATCCACTGCCCTTCCTGGTGCCACGTGGCACTGGGTTGTGTGCAAATTAAAGGCCAACAGACCATGCTGTCCCCAGGCTGGCCTTGGGGTCACTCTTTCATTAAGAGCTCAAACTCTGGTGTGTGACAAATCCTCTGCTGTTACAGGGAATTGCAACAAGTGCAGCCCAGTCACTTCATGGGAGGAAATTGGGACAAATTCCCAGGATTACTGTGATTGTGTGAGGTTTGTCTCGTGTTTCGTGCTGGCCTTCAGGGTGGGATGTTCCCTGTGCCCTGCTGGAGCCCCAGAATTCCTGTGGGCCATGAGGCATTTGGGGTGAAACATCTCTTTTTGTGCTCCCCAGCACCAGGAGCCATTGGATTAATGTGGAAGGCTGTGATTGGGCTTGTCCTCTGCCAGGCTGCCACCTTCCACAGTTGCTATAAAATGCTGTTTTTAAGTGCACAAATACACCTGGATCTCTGGTGGGATCCAGCTCTGGCATCTCCCAACACAAGGAGGACATGGAGCTGTTGGAGCAAGTCCTAGAAGAGGTCCCAAAGATGCTCCACGGGCTGGAGCACCTCTGCTATGGAGACAGGCCGAGAAAGCTGGAGTTGTTCAGCCTGGAGAAGGCTCTGAGGAGATGTTACAGCACCTTCCAGTACCTGAAGGATCTCCAGGAGAGCTGGAGAGGAGCTTTTGACAAGGCCATGGCATGATAGGACAAGAGGGAATGACTTTAAACTGACAGAGTGCAGGTTTAGATTAGATTTTGGAAAGAAATCCTTTACTATGAGGGTGGTGAGGCACTGGAACAGGTTGCCCAGAGAAGCTGTGGATCCCCCATCCCTGTAAGTGTTCAAGGCCAGGCTGGATGGAGCCTTGAGCCACCTGGTCTTATGGAAGATATCTCTGCCCATGTCAGGGGGTTTGATGATCTTTAAGGTCCCTTCCAACTCAAACTATTCTGTGACTGTGTGAAATTCAGTCCACTGTGGGCACAGAACGTGCTCAATGGTAATGGGACTTGCAATATTCTTGGCCTTGGCTGTGAAGTATTTGCAAGATGGGGGTACAGCAGAAAGAACACTGCTGTAATTTTTGTTCAAGTGGCTTTAAAGGAAAAAAAAATAAAGCACTCAATCAGATATCAGCTCTGAATTGGTCAGTTTATGTAATGGCCAATGGTTAGTTTAAGGCCAGAGAGGGGTGCTGTAGAGCAGAGCTAATGATGAGATAGAGTTAAATCTAAATATATATATATAAAGTCCTGGACAGGAAAGGATGATCTTTCAAAGTGAGTGTGTGCAGCTGCTCACACTTGCTCACTAACCTTTCCAAAACATGTCCTGTGGGAATTCCCACACAATACCAAGTAAATTGCAGATTCAGGAGGAGGCCACACTGCTGAATAACAGATGTTCAAGGCACCATTCACCCTCTGCCCCTTGGATGTGGTCTTGCTCCACACCTGCCCTTCTCTCTGCCAATCCTCTCCCTCACACCTTGCTCAATACAGACCCTTTGATTCATTTCTCTTCAATACAAATGTGTGCACAAAAAGTGCATGGTGAGGAAAGAAGGAGGTTAGAAACACCTGGTGGGAGATTCTGGGGGAGAAATGCCTTCCAGAAGGTGATCCCAGAGCATTTTTGCCTCCACCATGTATCAGGTGATGAGGGTGGGGCTGGGGGCTGTGCATCCCTGTTACACCCTCCCCCTGGAGCAAATTACCTTCATCTTAGAGGTATAAAGTGCTTCCACTGGTGCCAGGGAAGGGAGGGACAGTGAGTGGGACAGGAGCCCTCTGGGGAGCAAGGGAAGAGGAGTGCAGAAGACGTGCATGGGAACATTCCCTCAGGGAAGGGTGAAGGGGACAGGTCTTTGGGACTGCACCAGTTGGATTGTGATAAACCAGGATTTGCTTTTCTCTGTGAATGTGGCACCTTGGGTAGATTTAACCTACTCCCTTCCCCCCTCATTGCAGTTTATGTCCCAAGATCCATCTGCTAAAATGTCAATATAAGGTATGTAGTTGATCCATAACATGTTGTTCACTTCTGACTGGTGCAGTTTTCCTCTCCATGTGCAGCTCTTCATGCCATGCCTCAGTGGTGCCTACACAGCCATGCAAGGCTCATGAATTCAGGGAAAGACAACTTTCATGGAATGTCAGTCTGGTGGCTCTTGCTCTTCTAAACCACGTTACAGACAGAGGAGTTGAAGCCATGGGGTTTCAAAATTGAACCAAAATTCACAGTATCACTTTTGCATGATGATATCTGAATATGAGGACCAGAGGAACCTCTTGTCCTGGGAAAAGATTGGTAAAAAACCAGAATTTGGCATTCTGCTAGGCCTAAGGGAATAGTAGCTGTAAATTAACACAGCAAAGATAAAATTGTATAATGGTTTTCATCCTAACTTGGTTAGCAATTTGTTACAATTTTCAGCTTTTGGGATGAAATTTTCTGGGCTTGTTTTCAAACTGGATAAAAAAGCACATAAATGTGTGTAAACTTGTTTAAATTAAATATTATTATTTAAATGTTATTAAATAATCTCTGTATCTAATGAGAGATAAGAAACTTTCCTCCCATTATTACTTCCTATAATTCCTTCAATGAATGTTGATAGAGCAGACACAGCTGGTGTTATACACTGAAATGTGGGCCAAAGGTGCCTGATTTCATATGAGCTATTGCTGTTCTTTTTGCTCTCATGATTTTTGAAGGTTTTATCTTATTTTGTTCTCAGGCCTG
>JACBWW010000036.1:6206989-6225504 GCA_020086605.1 Lanius collurio | reverse complement strand
TGGAGGTCTTGGTAGGCTGAATAGTACAGGCACACAGCAGAGAAATAGGCTACAAGAGGAATATAAACCAGGAGAGTTTTGGTGGGCTTGTTCTGTTTACCATTGTATGAAACATCTGTTTCATTTCAGCAGCAGTAACAGGCTGGATGTTGCTTTGATCCACTACTGCAATTCCTATTTTTGTTACTGTAAGGGCTGAAGGTTGATGGTGACGTCTCTCCTGATTGCTGTGCACGTTGTTGCTCTCTGGCACTGACACCAGCAGCAAATCATTCCAGTCTGACTGGCAAATCTGCCCAATCTCCTGCTCACGAAACGGCTCTGAAAGCTGCTGTCCCCTGGGAATGCCAGTGTGTTTGGATTTATGGGGCTGCCTTGAATAAAGGACTGCAAATGCTGCTGTTGAGAAGAAAGTTGTACTGCTACTAGGCATGGTTTTTGGTCCCAGACTTTTTGTTTTCCAGAATTATAATTTCTTATAATTTCCCTCTTTGGTAACTGTGTTATTTTGGTAGGAACATTAATTTTGCCTTTTCTTGGCAATATTATCAAGATATCAATATCATAAGCAAAAACTTTGGTTGAGATTCACAAGGAGCATTGACATTACTCCAGCAGTGGACAGCAAATGGTTAAATATATTTAATTTGCTTGTATGTTTCATAGCAGAATAACTGCCAATTTATACTCTACAGACTACTTCAATTGCACACACAAGCTACAAGAATACCTCTGATAAGCTTTATCTTGGACAGTGTTTTGGCGAAAAAAGCAGCTTCAAATGAATTATTGCAAGTTTCCTCCTTCCCTGAGTAAATTACTCCATTCATTGTAAATTATGTCCCTGCAAACTGTGAATTATTTGTGTTCCTGTGAAAAGGTTATTCCTCTGTACACTTTGTGCATTTCCTATTATTCCATGGCCAGAGTAGTCCTTCCTGGTGGCTGGGTTCATGCTGAACAAATCTGTGGCCTGTGCTGAAAATTAATCATAGTAAATGCTGAGATTGTTTCAGCTGTGTTTCAAGTGTGTGCTTATCCAGCACTTGGCTGAACATTAATACAGATGAAATGGAAATGGTTTGTTTTCCTGTGACTGCATCCATTCCATGGATACTTCCATGTCTTGTTGACTTGACTCTGGTTGAGTATTTTATTGAAGTAAATACTGATGAATGTTGTATTTTTAGAAGAATCTGACAAAATAATGGTTCATTGCATTCATGCCCAAATGAAATAAAACCTGTGTTATAAATAGCACCTGCAATTATCAGAAACAAAACCATTTTACAAATGTAATGAATTTGTTGCTGATTAATGCTGCTGCTGCAATAATACATTTCTATTCCTGATTTTTGCTGATTATTGTGAGCACCACAATCATTTGGCTTTGTACAGTACAAGGAAACACTAAAGCGGAAAACTGCAATTCCTAAAAGCTGTCATGAAAATACTTCCAGTAGTGGGTGGTCAAATGAAAAGATGTTTAGTAAACTTGAAAACAGGCATCCAAGGACATGCCTGGATGGATGGATGCAAACAGATGTGAACTCTCTTGCTCTCCAAGCCAACTGGGCACAAGCCAGCTTCATCAAGAAGCCATGAAGCCATGCTCATGCAGTGCTGGGCTTAAATATTCCAGCCTGCCTGTTAGGAGCCTGTTTTAGTTCCCTCAAGCAGCCAGAGAGCTCATGTAAGCTCAGTGTGATGCTGAAGCCAGCTCGAGTCAAGCTGGCTTGGAAGGCAGACAGAGGAGCCTGCGTGTGTCTGCTCCCATCTGTGTAGACATGCCCTAAACCAGGCTGGTTGAAATTGGGAGACTTAATTAAAAACTATGTTAATTAATTCAATAGGCCAAAATTTTGCCTGCTGCTGGCATGGATCTGTATTGGACAAGAAGAATGTTTTTCCACTTCCCAAGCAGACAAAATATTGGAGCTTGTATCTTTGAAGTTGGAAATGACAAAAACTGACATAGATTATTTCTGCTTGAAAAAGCCTTTCTTTGTGTTTCCATCTCGGGTTGGGTGCTCACGTGGTTCCCATCCCCACAGAGCCTGGACACTTTGTGTTTTTTGATGTACAGCCCCAACAACCCCTGTGAGAAGGGAACGTGCTGGTTTTTCCCATTGGGTAGGTGGGGAACAGAGTCCAGAGACAAAAGGGAGATTTCCCCAAGGCTGCAATGCTGCCTCATGCAGCACCCTGGACCAACTCCTCCAAGGAGTCATGAAGTGTCTCAAGATTCCTTTAGAACTTTCCTTTGGGCCTTTTTCATGTGGAAAATGTGGCCTCTTTACTTTTCTGAACTCTTACAAGTCACGCACTGACCTGGCAGCATGAGGTCAGCATGGGCAGGTCCCACGGCTCCCAGGCCACTGGTGGACATGAGTGGCCAATACCATGGTCTTTGCCCTGGCCTGTGACCATTCCCAGCACTTCAGTGTAAGTAAATGCCTTGGCATGGATTTGGTCAGCATTAACTCACTCTCTCCAAAGTGTTGTCCTGGCACCATCTGGGGAACACTGAGCACAGAGCTGTTTCCAAAACTCATCCTCTTGGGGTGATGAGAACATTCCCTCATCCAGCCTCTCCTGTGTGCCCAGGCCTGGGGGACAGCCCCTTGTCCTGTTTTATTTGGATTTTTAGGCATCAAATCATTTCATTTGTAAAATGCTCCCATGAACTTCCCAGGGAAATGAGGACGCTGCTTGACCTCATGCTCGGGTGGGACAGGATGTGGGAAGGAACAGCACACGGTGGGAAAACATCTGAATTACGAGCCCCTTTGGGGGAGAGTGACTTCATACTGACGACCTACAAGCAGCAAAGCAGGCCAAATTACTGCAATAAACTATTAATTGAGAGGAGATTGCCATAACGTTACTAAACTATTTCTGTGCTGTTTTTAAACCACTGCTGTCAGGGAAGCTGAACTATCAAGTCATGCATCCTAGACAGGATTCCACCTTTATTCAGGTAAAGCCTTTGGACCAGCACAGCTTTCGTGGCAGTGCCCAGTGGGAAGAGCTGGAGCAGGATGTGGCATAGCAGGGACTCAGACATCTGAGGACTGTGTAGCTGGCAAACAGGGCACAGGCATTCACCTAATCCCAGGCAGCACGAACTCTCAGGGCCTTGACTGCTTTGCAGGTGCAGGGGCAGGTGTGTTTTTAGGGCATTTCTTAATTCCCAAGGTAGGTAGATGTGCTTTGAAGCAGCTGAGGTTTCTGAGCTGTTCTCATGGCTCCTCCACTTGCCTAAGGACAGGGAATGGGGCTGGGCTTCAAAAGATGAGTTGAATCCTGCCCTCTTTGAAGTCCCTGGCAGAAATTCCCAGTACCAACTATGAAGTGTGTGTGGCTGAAGGGGCGACAGCAGAGGAAAATTCCTTGTTTGGCCAGTTTAACTGGGGAGCCTGGGACTTCTTGGTCTGGGGGGACATGATGGGGCACAAAGCTGGGTTGGTCAGGTTGGGGTGCAAAAAGATTCATGGATCCATGCCCAGAGGACTCATTAAAGCACCCTGTTAGAATTTAATATGACTCATCCCCATCTCTTTTGTCTCCTGAGAGCCCACCCTGCTGTGACCAGCACTTCAACCCCAGGATGTACAGACACAGTTTAACAGGCTTCGGGCAGGACTTGCAGTGTTGAAAATGAGAAAAATGCAGTATCTCTTAGAGACAGAGCCAATTGGATCTGGAAGCCATGGAAGAGAGGGAAGAAACCTTAACTGCCTCTTGGCATGGGGATGCTTTTATGTGTGTTAGCTTGGCTGTGCTTCTGATGGATGCCTTGGGCTTCTGTGCACGGTGCCTGGCACAGCTGGGCTGGGGAGATGGGACAGGCAGAGGAACACAAGACTGCTGCTGGTGAGTCTTGGCAGGTAAAGGGGCTCTGCATCCTCCACCCACTTCTGTAAACTTGCCCTGTGCTCAGTTTGCACAGTCTGGCACAAAGATTTGTATAGGTGCTAATAAACCAGGGGGCTGCAGCCAGGCAAGAGAAAGGACTGGATCACAGCCCTGGATTTATTGCACTGGCCCAAATGTGTGAAAATTATTGTAAAAACTGACTTTACTGTGTAGTCACTGGTGACACCAATCAAGCACCCCAGATGTTGTGCCTGGCTCCCGCCCTTTAATATGAAGGACACCAACAAGAATCTGCCCAAGTTTACCTTCATTTCTCAGAGTTGTGCTGGCACAAACTGCCCTGGGTCCCTGCTGGCCAGCATTTGCTCCAGCAGCTGCTGTGTGTGCAGTGCTGCTCCCAAGGAGAGTCTCTGCTTTGTCAGCTGGATGGATGGTCCCAGCTGGCTTGAAAGGCAATACCACAGCTCCAGATTGTGTCCAATTCTTTTTAATTTGTTTCTCATAATGCCAAATTTCAGGCAAATGTCTAATGCCATCTTACATTTAGACCCATATAGTAGATGTTTGCAGGACTGTAAAATCCATGAATCTGTGGATTTTACCCCCTGCCTATTTGACTGCTGTTGCTGTTCCTCTCTGTAGTCTATTCCTCCCCCTGCCAAGACAGATTTGCTGCTATCAAAGTCCTGCAGCTGATATATTTCTAATCATCCCTTCATTGCAGTCTATCTTCTGTAAACAATTAGTGAACTCGTTTGGGGATTTGGAGTCATTGTTCTAGCTTCCTAATTATTTATCTTTTTTTGGCTCTTTTATTGCTTGGAAAGAAAGATTTAGTGTCCAGGAGACATTAATACACTTGCTCTCCAAGTTCCTGTACTTTGGTTAATCACTCCAGCTGAAACCTGTTGATACTGGATGATTTCTGTAACTTTATTTTGTGTGTCTTTGCAGTACATTCAACAAAGGAGCAATAAATGAGCTCAGTGGCAGGCATATTTCTGTGATGGAAATTGCTTTTCCTTTTGGCACAGGATCCAAAGACCACTGAAGTGAGTGAGACTCTTTCCAGCAGCTCGGTGGGTTTGTTCTGGTTGGTGATGGAGGGACTGTCACCCAGTCACTGATGGCTGGGACTCCTTTGCTGTCCTTGCATCTTTGGTCACATCTTGGTCCCTGGCAAGAACTTCTGGTAAAAACCTGAGTTACTGGATCTCTTAGGGGTGTAAGGGAAGCCAATCAGTGTGAGCTGTGCTCAGTAATTTTACTTAGAAAAGTTCTCCCCTGAGGAACCTCAGTATTTACATTGTTGTTCTAGACTAAGTTGTACAAAGCAAAATTATTTTTGATGTATTTTTCCTCCTGATGCAGCTGTGATTATTAATTACCACTTGCACAAAACCAGAGCACAGCCATTAGCTAGGTTTGCTGCATAAGAATAATTAAGGATTCTCCCAATCACCTGTGGTTGATCTCAGGTACATCCACCATAATAAACTGACTCAGACTGGCCTGTTTTGACTGTTCACATTGGCCTTCTCCTTTTATCTCCTCGGGTTGTGCCACCCTTGTATCTACATGCAGAAAGCTTTCTTTGTTAAACTGGTGAAAACAAATCCCTCATCAGACTTGGAAAGGTTCTGCTGTCCTCTCCTGGCAAGCTGCCCCTCTCAGCTAGTCCTGGGCACCATCTTTTGAACTCTGAGGAGAAGGGAGTCCTCCCACCATTTTTCAGGCATTTCAGTGTCAGCATTACATAATTCATGTATTGTTCAAGCCATGTTAATATGGCTCTTTTTCTTGATTACTCCTTATTAAAGTGCTATGTCAGCATATTAGTTTGTTTTCTTTCCCATTAGCTTCCAAGAGCTTGGCTCAATCCTTTACATATATCAGTGCTCTCCCCCAATCAGTTATGGGTCAGTGTGTGAATAATCCTTATGCAGGAAAGCCAAACATCTACACACTGCACAGGGAATTATACAGGGTGGTATTAATGAATTTCATGAGGGGAAGGGCAGAGGAAACACTGAGATTTGGCACCCAGATTGCTTACTTCCAAACAAAACCATTTGATGAATCTTTGTTGCAGCACCAGAGAATGTTCCTTGCACTCTGTTCCTTGTTACCCCTTCCTTCAGTAAGAGGAGACACATTCCTCTGGAGGAAAATGTGCATCTTCAGTGGTTGTACTTGCCTTCTGGAGAAGCCCATCTCTGGCCACTGACCACAGGGGAAGCTAAAAGGGACCCTTATCACACTCACCACCTCAGAGAAGCCTGACATGGCCTTTGGAAGTTACTTCTGCATGGACTAGAAGTGTCTGTTATGGCTGGAGGCCCACAGTTTGGACTTGGTCTGATGCACAAGAAGAGTTAATCATTTCTGTCCGTTGAAAGACTGGAGAAAGCAGTAATGCTGTGCTTTCCTCACTCCTCCCCATGCCCAGCCCTATAAAGTATCCATGTGGATTATGGGAGACTCTCCTGAGTGATTTTTCCTGTGCTTGATGGGACTTGAACTTGCTTTTCCCAAGGAAATGTCCAAACAAAGCTCTTGAAGCCTCTCCCAGACTCTGAAACTTTTAAAGATGTTCCCATTTGTATAAAATAATTAAATTGCCAGTGAAATGGTCCAGGGCTCTCCCCTTCCCAGCTGAAAGCCCTAATAACAGGGTGTAGTGATTCAGGAAACCTGCCCACACAATCTGTGGCTTTTGTTTGAAAGTCTGAGATCTCAAAGCCTACCTGCACCAAGAACCCATTCCTGGCTGAGTTACCAACCCCCCCCAGGCTCTGTCCATCAAACTGGGTCTGGTCCTCCCTTCCAACAAAAGCATCGTGGACAGCAGCTTGAGAGCTCCAGAGAAGGACTTTACCCAAGGAAATCACCTTGCCAGTGGACACACCAGGCAGTTCTTCATATTGGACAGTCCCCATTTAAAGGGAAAGCTGGAGAAAAGGGGCTGGTCTGAAGGGGAAGCTTTTCCCAGATCAGGCTCAGAGGAAACTGCCTGGCTCTGAAGTTTCATGAGGACAGAAGGATCCTACTAGGAGGGTGAACTTTGGGTGCTCCAGTTCAGTTTTGATTTTTAAGGTTGCATTCAGTGAGGCCATGAGTTTTCCACACCCTCTGTGCCATAGGTTTGCTGCTAAGAACAGCTTGGTGAGCTGTGAAGACTTAGGCCTATTCTGTAGCAAGTATAATATTTCACTCTAGATTATATTTTCCTATTAGAAGTGATATAAATAAACAGTAAAATTTTTTTGTGCAGTCAGTAAGAAACCTGTATTTCATCAGCATTTGAACAGGGATTCATTAATGTTCTAGTTATATTTTAACATATTTTCCTAAGCATTAAAAAAAATCATTCCTTTTGCAGTAAAATATTTTATTTTCTGGTTGGGGGTTTCTATTTTAAACACACACATTGTGTGTGAGTTTATGTATTTTTAAATACATATGTATATGCATATACATAAATTATGTGTGTGTGTGTGTATTTTATATAATATAGGCCTGTGTGTGTCTATATTATATTTGGCCTGTATCCACTCTGGCCTGACTGCCCTGAGCTTAGAAACTAAACTGTTGCAGGCTTGGCTGGTGTGGGATGGGGGACCACCTGGGAACCTGGGTGCTGCAGGGACTGGCCAAGGAGTCGTGGTTAAACACTTGGTGAATTTTAGACCACAAAAATTGCATGAGTGGAAAGACTTCATTTGGCACCATTTTTGCTGTTGAGCTGATGGATGGGAGATTAAAAAATATATATATATATTAAAAAAAAAAAAAATCCCTCCTCCTCATGGGTGGGTGTGGTGGCTTAGATGTGTGAACAGCAGAGCCTCCCTACCCTCCAGAGCTTGCACTCTGAGGCCTTGAACCTGAAAAAATAAAAACAAATATGCTTAACAGTGTGCATGTGAGAACTTGTATAACTGTTCACAGGTCTGGAGCCCGGGGGAGCTCTGAGAGCTCCGTGTAGGGAGCCAGAGCAGGGCTGGGCCTGGGCAACCAGGGAGGCTCCAGTGGGGAGAGGGCTGTCTCCTGAGTTTTGCCTTCCTGACTTGAGTGTGGTGAGGATGCCACTGGTGCTGGCACTGAGGTGGAAACATGAGGCCTTGGAGCTCCTCTGCTTTTAAGAACTGAAGCTATTTTTACTTTTTTTATATGTATTTATAAATATAAATGTGAGCGTGCCTAAAGACCAGCGTGTGCATGTTTCCTCCCATCTTGTCCCTTTACAGGTACCAGGGGAAGAACACTCAGAAGAGGTGAGAACATCACCCCAGGGGGTTCAGCAGAAATTCGAGGGGAGCATTTTGCTTTGGTTTATGTCATTCCTGGACCCCTTTCTCATTCTCTGCAGGTAGGAGTGTGCCTGCACTCAAAGGAGCCCAGGGGACAACAGCACACGGCTGTGGGACAGCCTTCCCCTGGCCAGCCTTTGGGATGCTGCTCATCCCCCTTGGAGTCACCTCTGGGGTCAGTGGGGGGTGGTTTGGGGATGCTTTCTGTTATAAATAAGGGACCAGATTATCAATTTAACAATAATCCATTTATTTTGTACTACATTGTAGCTTTGTTTGAATGTAATTTTGTGCTTTGTTGTAGCTTTGTAAGTTAGGATTTCTCTTGCAGTTTAAGAAAGAAACCCCCACTTAGTTGTGAAGAAACCAGCTTCTTATCAGGGCTTGCATTTACAACCCCCTCCTTACCCCTTTCGAAGCTGGCCTGCTGAAGAGTAGTAGATAAAGAAAAAAGACAGAAAGAAAAAAGAGAAGAAAAGGGGCTGAATATGCAAACTAGAGCCGAAAAGACCCTTGGGAGTAAAAAAATCCCTAGAAAATAATAATTTAAAACGAGCCAACAAACTTTTAAGAAAAATGAACCAGGTTGCTCTATCGGCAACTACTACCTGGCCAGCTTTTGAGTTTCTTCAAATAGTCACCCTAATGAAAAAGTCTGCTGGAGCCACTGCCCTGAGGACGGCGAATCAGCACCATCCCCTCCGTATCCACCTTCGTGCACAGCCACGGCCCCTGAGGAACACTCGAGGGCCCGGCTCTATCACAGGGAGTGGCAGAGCCGAAGTTCCTCCTCCTCCAAGTCGAAGCTGGGGCAACGAAGCTGGGCAGGGCCCCCACCCGAGCTGATCACTTTTAATAAAGGCTTAAAAAAGACCATCAGTCCTGCCCTTCTTTATTTCACTTTCCAGAGCCGGGATGCATCTGCTGTGTCTTGGTGAAACCTTTGGCACAACCTGCTACCCATGCCCAGGCAAGGGTGGTTTCCCAGCAGATAGCCCACAGCTGGTTATTTATAGCTATTTACAGAGCAGGGGCTGGCCCTGGTGCTGTGTCTGGTGGGTTTTCACCCCCAGTGCTGTGCTCACAAAGGCCCCTGCACAAAAGCAGAGATATGAATAAGGGCCAAGGATCATTACCTTGGGCAACAAAAGCTGTCCCGGAGAACAAAAATAGCACAGAAAGAGCCCACAAAAGGCAGAAAATCCTTCCTTCCTGCCAGCTCCTCTCCGGGCCTTGCCTCCAGCGCAGGGGAGTGCAAGGGCAGGCGATACCCGGGGCTGAGGAGCTCCAACAAAGAGCCATCGGCCAGCCCCGGCCCGGGGCTACCGCGGCAGCCCCGCCGTGCCCTGCCCTGAATGCCGCCCCTTTGTGCGGGGACACAATGGCGGAGAACCCCACGGTGACACTGAATGAGTGACAATGCCAACAGCTGTGGGACAGTTTCTTTGCCGGGTGATGGAGAAGGGGCAATAAATTCCTGATGGGCTGACTGCGGAGCGCAGTCACCCATGGCAGGGCCGGGGCACGCAGCGATGGAGCCGCCTATTTAGGGCTGCCCCAAATGTCCCCAGCCCTGCCCGAGCCTGGAAACGGGGGGTCAAACGCTGCAGCCCCCCGGGGACACGGCACTGCCGAAAGTCAACAGAGAATTAGGGACAGGCAGCAGCCACCGAGCCATTTAAGTCAACTTCTTGTTGCCGTCTGCTCTTTGTTCGGCTTAATGTGAATTGACCCAGCGATTGTTGGACTGTCTAATTCTTCAAGCTGGAGCCTGGATGCCTGTTTTTTGGTTTCTTGTGGGTTTTATTGTGTTTTCTTATTTTAATGAAATGACTTTCTCCAGCTGCCTCATCTCCTCTGAAGGGGTGAAGCAGCCTGCAGGGGTGATAGGAAGTATTGACAGCTGGAAGTTTGAGGAATGTGAGTGGAAATAAAATTGAATCAAGTTAGATCTGGCTGGTGCAGATATCTGAGCTCCCCTCTGCTTATTCATTAGGGTGTGTAGCAACAAGGAAAGGATATTTTCTATTTAAAAAACAGCTACATATGATGTAAAAATGTTTCTCCTCTTAATACAGCCTATTTCTCTATGTAATGCAGGTTGTGTGGGGTCACCCAGTGACTCCTGCAGCCAGGCCATTCCACCTGGCTGAGATATATCAGGTCTTTAATAAGAATGAAGAATTTCAACCTTGGGCTGAGATAGTATTTTCTTTTCCTGCCATATGTCACGCTATTCATTATCACAGATGAGTTGCCTGCTAAAAATGTCCTGGCATTTACATTTCCCAGTTTCCTGAAGATCTTGTAAAGAACACAGAAGCACTGATTAACTATCCTGCTGCTAATTAATTATCAGACTTTTAAGAGGCCATGGATATCCGTACAGCAGCATGATCCCATGTATTTTTAAATATTCTTTCTGCTACATTATACATCATTCTCTTGGGACTACTCCCCATCTGACTTGGGAAGCATTATAACTTTCAACTCTAGTTTTTTGCAAAGACCAATCTCTCTTTTAATGGTAGAAACTTGTACAAACTTGTGGGACAGCTAAAGCAAGTTTGCCTTCTGAATTCAAACATCACTATTTAGTGATGTGCAAAATTGTTTTTGGCAAAGTTCCTCTCCAGTCAACACGCTATCACAAGTTAATTATTATAATTTGACCTAAAACTGTTACATGTTCTGGAAACTCTCTGAGATTGAAGGGAAATCCTTTGAGTTCTTAATCCCTTACCATGCCATCTAAAACCAACTAAAAACTGATGCATTGATTTATCTTTTGATCTTTTCTCTCTGAGACTATACTAAAACTGCTGATCCATGACCCCCTCAAATTGTCAGCAAAACCACTGCATATTTGTTTATTTGTTGTCATATGGATCGTTAATTCATCTTGGTCTTCCTAAATCTCTTATCTCCTAGGAAAGATGCAAAAAAAATTGCAGAGGATCCAAAAATAAAAATCACTTCTAAAAAGTCATTGATTGATGACAGCCAGTAGGACAAGCAGGGCCCATTAGATCATCCAGTCTTGTCCCCTATAAAATACAGAGCTCACAGAACTTCATCTGTTTACTTTTGTATGAAGCTCAGTACTTTGTATTTCACTGAATTGTATCTTTCAGAGAAGTATGCAGTCTTAATGTTAACATGGAAAGAGAGAGATAATCCCCCTGGGTAAAAGGCTGAGCATGCACAGAAAGCAGGGATGAAAAAAGAAATAACCCCTTCACTCCCTTCTATTAATATGAAAATTTATTTAATATATATTTTGTCTTCTTTCATCCAGAGCCAATTCTGAAATGTGACTTCTTTAATTTCCTTTGACAAATTATTATTAAAGGAATTGTGGAAACAGCAGCTGATATTCAGACTAAGCAAGTTATATTTAATTCAGTTTCCTTAAAATGGCCATACCAGTTGTTATTACTCTCATTTTATTGCATAAATTCTTATATGTGCCTGTTAGGAACAGTGGTGTCCTGTACTGTAGTGGAACTATGGAATTGTAGTCCCCCACAGGAGTTGCAGCCCTCCTGCACTGCAAAAGATGATCCTTGGTTTAAACAACTCATGCTGCATCATTTTCCTCATTCTATCCCAGTAATTTCTGTCAGCAATGAGCCCCTCAGTCTGCCTGTTGTGGCTCCACCTTGTAGGAGCTGGAAAGGACTGAGCCACACAAAGGCCACAGTAGCTGCAGGGCTTGTTCAGTTTTACTCTGGGGGGTACAACTTGCTCAGTTATGCCCTACAGGGCTTGTCCTGCACCTGGGATGGTAACAGGGTTTGCCCTTCTCATGTCCCAAAGTGGTGGACAAGCTGCTTTGCCTTGCCACAGAGCCACAGAGATGACACTGTGGCTTTGTCTTGCCTTCTCCACACATTTTAGCTGTCCCTACAGAGCTCAGAAGGGCTGTTTGTCTCAGGGGAAGGAGCTCCTGTTATCTGCTTGAGTCACTGGACTTCTGGAGGACCAGTGTGACCTCCTGGGTGGGACTGGTGTTTGGGCTGACTAACTTAGCCTCCCACCATGGACCTGCTGTGCATTCTGATGTGAAGCTCACCCTTTGTATGGTGCATTTAGGCAAAAAAACTTGAAAACAGGGGTTCTCTTCTACTGAGAACATATTCAGTGTGTTTCAGGCTGCCTGGACACGCTGAACTAATGCAGGAGGTCAGAGTGTCTCATCATGTTTGGAGGGAGAGGCAGTGGGTCTTTTGTTATTCATGAATATATTGGTGGGTTGGTATCTGCTCAGACTCTTCTGTAGGGTCCTGCTTTTTGGCCTGGATCTATGTCTGAGCTTGCACTTCTGTGTTATTTCATCTGGCCTCAAGTTGATGGCATGGTCCTCCTTTTTTCCAAAATCCCTGAAAAATTTCCTTGTGTGGAGAACAAGCCATTTTGGCTCAGAGGTAACCACAGAATTTTTTCTCCTCTCCTTCACAGTGTCACTAATGGCCTGTCCAGAGCTCCCAGGGGATTTCTTGGCCAGCTGTGGGCTGCAGACAGAGGAAAGCCAGCATGTCCAGCCTGGCCCTGCTCTGCTGGTCCCTGTGGCCACCCTGCTGTGCCCTGCAGTGACACTGCTGCCATTGCAGCTGTTGGAGTCGGCCCTCCATAGTCCTGGGAAGAAGAGTTTTCTTTAGGAGTAGCTTCATTGGCCTCTGAAAGATGTTTTTTGCTCCTAAAAGCAGTGGAAATCAGACCTACTGGAAAGGGTTAAGCACCCAGTACACTCACTGCCAGTTCTTTGGAAACTGTTCCATGCATTACCTTTACAAAATATTTCAGGGGATTTTGGTGTCTGCCTGAGTCATTCTATTAAAACTACTGCAGTAAAGAACTGAGAGCATCTTGTATTTCCTAAAGGGCTGGTTTTTTTAAACGATTTTGATTTTCCTTTTCTTCAGGGCTGAGTGCTGCAATCAGGAGGCTGCAGTCACTTCTTCCTTCCCTGCTCTCATTTGTGGTGGTGACTTGGAACTCCTTGGCTGCAGAGAAGTCTTGACTGCTGTGCTGGAGGTTTCTCCTTTAGGTTTTTCCAGGATGGTGGTTGAGTCAGGCTGATGGAAGCAGTGTCTTTAAGTTCCCTCACCCTGAGGATGCAGCTGAATCTCAGTCTGTTATTTCTTGGCTGTGTGCCGTGTCTGCCATGAGAGCTTCCCTTGGGATGTGTTTTTGGTGAAGGTGCCAGTGGCTGCTGTGCATCATGTTGGCACACCAAGTCCAATTGGCCCTGACATTTCATGCTGTTAGAATTCCCTGCTCAAGGAACTTGTGTATCCCAAGTGGATTTGTGCAGGAAATTGTTTTTTCCTGTTTTATCCAAGGAGGAGGTAGCTCTGGGCATGCACAGTAACAGAACTTTGATCACCCTCTTAAATATGATGAAAATGTAATTGACTTCAGCAACTATTTTTTCATCAAATAGGAAATTAAAAACAGGTTGTACCTTCAGAGTCACCCTGCTGGTAATCCAATATTGTGGCAACACAATTACAGCTGCCCCAGTGTGGGGTCAGCACAGCAGGATCCGGATACTTGTGGCATTGGGGATGGAGAGGAGGGTCAGGAAACCTGGCAGTGCTGTGTGGCAAAGCAGGGAAGGCTGCAATGCTTGGGAAACTGTGAGATATTGTGCAGACCTGGAAGGACAAGCTGGACTGAAAGCTGCTGTGACAATAATTAGTGCTGTGCTAATTTTAAGAGGACTAATCAGGGCTAATATTCTTGTAGTTCTGCTCAGTCTATTCTTGAGTTAAATATTTCTTCCTGCATCTGTGGGTTGGGATATAGCTCTTGAAATCTGTCCTGGATACTGGGGCATTGACTTCTGCCATTTATTACTTGTAACTCCATTCAGACCTCAAGAATGTCTTTAATAATCTCCTGCCTGATGTGTTGCACTGGATTTGTTGTGATGGGATCAAAACCATGGGAAATAGAACAGAAATCAGAGCATCTCAATTCACAATGTCTTTGCTACTGTCAGATGCCTCTGTGCCTAGGGTATATACCCATCTTTTTTGTGCCAAAGAGAGAGATAGCTCAAAATATACAAAATCTGGTTGCAAGCAGCAGATTGGGAGCTGGCTTGGGTATTTGGGAATGTCTGCACAGAGGGAGTGTGGATCCAAGGTAGGAGAGCTGTTGTCTTGGAACACTGTCATGAAAATACATATATTTGAGTTCCTCAGGGATCAGATTAACTGGTCCCTCGTTCCCTATTAAATAGCATTTGTACATTTCCCCTGCCTTTTTATTGTGTCTCTTTGGGGCTGTATCAGCAGCTGCTTGGGTGAGTTCCAAGTGAGTGGGGTTGTGCAGCCACGATGCACGAAGAAAATCCAGCCAAGCAAACCCTGTGCCTGAAGGTCTGCTATGGATATTGATGGAGGGACATGGAGATGCCTAGGCTGGGATTTGCTGTTATTGTGTAGGACCCAAAATGCCAGCTTGGATGCCAAAGCAGGTATAGCACCAGGTTCTGGCAGGACTAGTTTGAGCCCTTGGGGGGTGACTGCTTTTCTCTCTGTCTCTGGGTCTGGCTCCTGTAGTGGTCCCACTGCTGCTGAACCCAGTGGGATCCACAACAGCATCAGCCTCAGCAATCCTAATGCAGAAGAAACTCCACGTGGCCTGCCTCAAACAGGATCTTCAGATTTGCTTGGGGAAGGTGTAAAAATGTTGGCAGTTGTGAACTCCTTTCCTAAATCCCTTGGTTTTCAAAATGCTCCCATTAGAGGATAGCTGTTTTGTCTCTCCTATCCAAAGTACTGCAGCACTCAGCTGCCTCCAGAGCATGTTCCACCTCCCTCTCCTTGTTAATTCAGCCATTCTCCTCCTCCAGGGCTTGTCCAGACTTGGCACAAAGGTGCTAACACACTTGTACTGACACATTTCCAAATGAAAGATGACATATTTTCAACGGAGCAACTTTATCTTTTCCTGCTAACACCTGCTAAAAAGCAGCTCCTTCTGTCCACATTGGGATTTGAAAACCTGCTTGTTCAAATATTTTAGCTGACACGTTTCAGGAATGCTCTTTTTGCTGTCATCAGACCAGGCATTGCACAGTGGGCTGTGTTCCCTCCCCACCTGGGAATGAGGCTGACAACAAAGTCTGGCTGATTTGAACAGTGCATGATCAGGTCAAAAAAGATTAAAAAGCCCTTTTTGCTTTCACTTAGAATCCAGGCTGGGGGGAGAGAGGAAATCTTCACAAGCCAGGCTGTTAGCTGCAAACACCGACCTCCTGCAATTTAACATCTCTTTCAGCTGAGCTTCCAAATGAAAACAATTTCTCCTGACATATATCTTCCTCTTCTACTCCTTTCTGATGGTGTCTTCAGCTTTGACTCTTTTCTCCTTGCCCATCTAAGAGTATCTAGACTTAATCAGAAAGACTATTATTTCTTTATTTTCAAAGAAACTGGCATCAGGTATCTCTGGCAAGGTGCACTGCCTCACCAGCCAGTTGGATTGAGCTCCCACCTCCTGCTTTGTGAGTCAGGTCAGGTCAGGATTACCTGAGGTCTCATCCCAAAAATCCTCCAACCTCATCCACATGTGGAGCTGCTTGTGTAAGTAAAGGAAGAGCTGTGGGTGTGATGACTGCAGGGCTGGGCTCAGGAGTTTCAGCCCTTTTGGGTAAGGAATTGTGGTTTACTCTTTTCTTCACTATTCACATGGGAGCCAACCAGCAGAACAGCTCTGCTAGCAAAAGGGATGAGTTCAGGTGCAGTAAGGATGTCCTGTCTGGGCTGAATCCCCCCAAAGTGAGCTCACTGACAGCACCTCAGCCCTTTGGCAATCATGTTGGGGGTAGCAGGTCCCCTCTTGGGAATAAGGAACTGTACAATGTGGAGGAGACTGGCAGAGTCCTGCCATTGGTTTAGGGAGTGAATAACAAAACCTTCCACTGCTCCTCATGATGCATAAGGAATGTAAGATACAATGAGGGATCTTAGGTCCAATAGTTTAGGCAGGACTATGGCAAGATTTATTTCAGGGCAAAATCTCATAGAACCTTGTGCAGTCTGCCAGATTGAGCAACACCTCCTCTTACCCTCTCCCCATCCATGCCATGTCCCAATCCACATCTGCCCAGGCCTTGCTTTGCCAGCCTGGAGCTCCACAGCTCCCACCTTGATTTGGTGGGAGCTCTGCTGAAGATGGAAGCCCGTCCTGGGAGGGGAACTTGGCCAACAGGAGGTCACAGAGCCATAAAATCTTAGAAAGGCTTGGGTTGGAAGGGACCTTAAAGCTTGTCTCGTTCCAATCCACATGCCACAGGCAGGGACATTTTCAGTAGACCAGGTTGCTCAGAGCCCCATCCAATCTGACCTTGAGCACTGCCAGGGATGGGGGTTTCACAGGTTTCAGGGAAGGTGATAGATGGGTGGTGGGGCCAGCTGAAGTTAGCTGTCACTGCCAAAAGACAAGAAACCTGGTGAACATTCCTTCCTTAAGGACATGCTTTGTATCCAAGTGTTCAGTGGTAGAAAAAAAACCATTCACTGTGTATAACCTAGAAAGAGGACTTTGCTTCCTAATATATTTCCTTGAAGCTACTACTGTTCAATAGTATTAATAGGGAAAGGAATGAGGGGAAAAATCCTCTCTAATAACAACTGCAGTGAGAAATGACTGACATTAGGCTAGGTTCATTGGTTTTCTAACATTGTCCCCTACAGCTACTGATGTAAGCAGATAACTCTGCTTGTTTCAGCTTTTGTAGCTTCAAAGACAGTTTTCATTTTGCATAGGAGCAGGATAGAACTGTTTTAAAGTGATGACCTAAAATGGAATTTTTAAACATTACTGGGTTTGGGTCAAGAAGTTCATTAAAAGAAATCTACACCATACCATTACATTCCTCTCAGATGTAGATTACTCCAGCTTCCAGAAAATCCCCCCCCCAAATACACTGTCAAACCCAAATATGTTCACAGAATGGCTGTGCTTTGATATGGTGACACATTTTAAGAAACTGGAGATTTTCAGTGTTTCCCTTGCTGCCTTGAAGGCCCTCTCTACACAATATCTGAAATCTCATTTCACAAGCCTCTATTTCTAACAAATTTATCCATGTCTCAGCAATCCCAGTAAAGATCCTTGGGTGCATCCCCTCACCAATTCCCTCACTATGAAACTGAACTTCTTCTCATAAGTTTATATGTAAGGCTGCAAATCCACTTTAGCCATGAAAAGCAGATCTATCCACAGAACAGATGCATTTTCCAAACAGATTAATCTTAGGGGGATGATTGTGCTCAAGTCAATGGAGCTAAGCCAGTTTGCCCCCACAGGCCCCTGTTTTAAAATGAAGTGATGAAAATGGGTGACACAAATGATAATTTCCTGATGATTTTCATTGCCCTGAGCTCGCTGGTTGTTCTGTGTGCTTTATGATCAAAGAGAGGCAGGGATGGGGATGGTTTGCTGTTCCTCATGTACATTCCTCTCATGGTTCCTGGGCTCACTTGGTTTGTTGCAGATGCATCTTTGACTCTTCACACGTCATTTCAGATCTGGATGTAACTACAAGTTCCTATTTGATGTGAGAAAGAGCAGCAATCACGGTGCTTGGAAGCAAAAGGCACTGTTTGTTTTCTGATGCTCTCAGGGATTCCTGTTTTGCAGTTATGACGTGCATATTTCATAGCTGTGTAGACAGCTCCTGTCAATTAATGTGAGTTATGGCTCCAGAAGTGTTCCCTCACCATAAACCTGCAGCACATTAACTCCTGAGTTTCAGCCTCTGCCAGTGGAAAATTCATTGCAATGCAGATAGAAGTAATTTTGAAACTTAGGACTGAGAAGACTTTCCCCTTATGGGAGTGCTCTTTCTGATGCTGGGGACACTTTCTGATGCTGGGGACACTTTCTGATGTCTCCTGGGGACACTTTGCATGCCAGATTCAGACTGCAAGCTCCTGCTGAAGCATGTGGCTTCTTGTCTCTGGTTCTGTTTGCAGCTAGAGAGGGAAAATCCCTGCCCCTGGCATGGGTAGTGGCACAGGCTGGTAAAATCCCTGTGTATGGAGAACAGCTGAAGGGAGAGCAGAGCCTCTCCCAGCACAGCCCAGGATGCCCCCATAGGAGCACAGCTCATCCAGGGACAATCCAGGAGCTCATTTAGGACAAACTCCCAGCTTACCCCCTCTCCTTCCTCCCACTTCTGCCTCAGGCTATGTGGTCTCCTGGCCTCTCCTGAGCTCTGGCACTTTCCAAGTCCTCCCTCTGAGCTGTTCACTCCTAGCCAAGTGGGCTCTTTAGGAGGCAGATTCTGCTGGCCAGGTGCAT
>JACBWW010000036.1:6140032-6151989 GCA_020086605.1 Lanius collurio | reverse complement strand
TGTCAAGCATGTACATTGCTGCTGGCAAAAAGCAACCAGACTTGTAGAAAGAAAAATTTCTGAAGAATGTGTGGGGTGTTTGGGTGGAGCACAAACGAGCAGATGTTCCCACAGAACAACAGGGTTTTATGGTGAATGAGCAGAGGTAAAGCCCTGGCTCCAGGGCAGCTGGATGCTTAGATGTGCTCCACTGTAAGAGCCACAGATGCAGCAGGACTGCAAGAAAAATGACTGCTGGGATGTGACTGAACCCTTGAAATGCTGCATCTGGGTGTTTCCTGCTGAGGGAGGTTATTGGGATGGTTGGATGTGAGATTACTGGGATAATCTGTGCCCAGTTTACAGCCACCCTCAATCGACAGTGTTTGACTTTCTGAAAGAAAGTTACTAATGTGAGGTTTAATGTCAGGCAGAAGAATGCCAGTAAAAAGTTTCAAACCTGAGCATTTGAAGATGGCCCCTCTAAATCCACATGTTATTTGGAAATAGTAAAATGCCATTTTTTGGGCTTGTAATTACTTATTTTGTAAATGAGTGGTCAAAAATTATGAAATATCTCTTTCACCTCCCCCAGGCAAGGTCAAGAAGCCCACAATCTAATCCTTCATTTGATGCCAGTGTGGTCCCCATGCCACATTTCCTAGGGTCACTGCTGCAATGTGATCAGACAGTTAACAAAGCTATTGCTTAACTTGAAACATATTGAATCTCTCAGACCTTCTGAAAAATATCTGCCTCAACTTCAGTGTCTGTAAACTATGGTAATTAACTGTAGAAACTCATCTTACAAGTTTGACATCTCTGGCACCATCCTAAAAGATTACTCAGAGAAAGGAAAAGCCCCTGCAGTGCCCTACTTGCCACTGGACCCTGCCTACCTCTGTGTTCCTGGGAGATGGGCCACCAACCATTCATGGAGCTTGCATTGCCCCACTAAATATCCTATTAAATCTGCAGAAGTTTTCCTTTTTCAGCACCTCTAAGATGTGAAAATAGAGAACTTAATGATTAACCTAAATGATTCCCTGATTCTATGATAATAATTTATTTTCTGCTGAAATTCCCACTCTCTGCACATTAGATGCCCCACCCAAAATCTGCTCCGTTGGTGCCTGGACTTCAAGGTGCCTTAAGAAGAATGGTGTGAGCTGTGCTTCTGGAGTGTTCCTGAGAGATTGGTGATATCTGATTTCCTCTGTCTTGTTTGTACCTTGCTCATGCATGCATTCTGCACAGAAATCTGGTGAACGTTTCGCTGAACTAAATTGAGATGTTTCACCTCATCTGATATTTAATGTGAGCCATCCACACCTTTCAGGCTGGAATTAAGTATTAGGTTTCAGTCACTGTAATTAGCAGTTGCTTGAAATGATAGTTAAATCCATTTTCTGAGCCAAACATATCACTCAGATGCTGAAGAAGGAAAAATAAACACAGTTCTGATCAGCATTAGATTAGATCTATATGCAAAATAAACTGGAAACTTTGAAAGGCAAAGAGATGTGGCAGCTCTGTCCCTTTGTAGCCACAGGTACTCATTTCTCAGAAGGGTAAGAAAGCTGTGTGATAAGCCCTGGGACTGTGCTTGCCCTGTCTTGTGTAGCTGAATCTTGGGGCATGATGTGGACTTTGCAAGGGAGTATTTGCAGGAACATTTTCAGGTGGGCTTTTAAAAAGGGGCTGTTGCCTGGTAGAGTCAGCTGTGAGGAGCATCCCAGATCAAGAATCACAAAACAACACATTCCTGAGTGAACAATGACAAAGGAGGTGCTGAGTGCTGGCACAGCTTCCCAGGAGGACCTGAGTGGGAGAGGTTGCTCCAGTGATGTGCTGTGAGGGGCTTCACAGGCAGTGAGGGACTCCCACCTCCCTGGTGCCCACCTGCAGAGGAGGCAGGAGCTACAGTCACTGGGGACCCTTTTAGGCTCTTATTGGTGTGCCAACATCCAGACTGAAACACTTTGTGCTCAGCTAAGTGACAGCCTTATTTTAGGCACAGTTCTCTCCTGCTGAGAACATGAAGTGGCCCCTGCAGCAAAGCACAGCTCACGAAGACCTGGAGATCAAGGACAAAGCATGGGATTGTAAGAATGGTAAGGCCTCTAATTAAAGTGTTGCCTTTTTTTTCCCCCCTTTTCAGGAAAATCACAGGTTGACTCACCACTGAACAACCCCAGCTACCCCATATTTCACAGGTCTTGGTTATTTCATGGAGGCACATTGATGTACAAAAGCTCCCTGGAGGTATTTAAAAGGCATGTGGCACTTGGGAACGTGGTTTAGGGGTGCACACAGAGGTACTGGGCTAACAGGTGGGCTCAGTGATCTTAGAGGTCTTTTTCATCCTCAGTGAGTCTGTGATCACCAACACTTAAACATCAGGAGGCCACATTGCACCTGAGCATTCACCCCTAACGCTGCACTGCTTGACTGCTTCATTTCTCAACTTTAATGTTGCATAAACAACTGTTTTTCTGCCCTCTTCTACAAGCTCACACATGCACAGAGGCCTTGCTTCTCCAGCCCCTCCCACACAAGCAAACCTCTCTTGGCTTTGCTGGAGATTCCTGCTAACATCTGAAAGGATTTTACAGGGTTCCTTCGGATTGACTGTAATAATGAGGATGTGTCTCCCTTTTGGAGAGCTGCCCACTCTTCTTGGGCTCATACAGTTCTTACATTCTTCTCTGTTCATAAAATCTGTGAGAGTCACTGATCTGGGCAAGGCAAATATGAGTTTGTACCCCTGACATGAAGACTGTGATGCATTCAGAAAAATTAACTATCTGTTCATCAGCCAACCAAAATTATTTTGGATTCCATAACCTCGGAGCAACCCCTTTTGCCAGTAATTTCTTGCTCTTTCTTTACTCTGTAAAACTTTTTAAATTCTACTTTTGAGTACAAGACTTGGAAAAGCCATGCCAACAACACTCTGTAATGTTGTGATGAATAAAGCACTTACCTTTCTGTTTTCTGAATATCCAGTAACAGCCTTGCTTTTGCAAACCCAATTCCTTAAAATGTCACTAAAATCATTCTCAAAGAGTGAAAACTGATAGTGGGGTTTTGCATGAAATGGACTTGGTATCTAAAGGCTCTAACTGGCTCAGGTGTCTTAACTCTTGTTTATTTTTTTGAAAGAGAAAAGTGATCATCACAAATAAATGGTAATTTGGGATAAAAACAGAGTGTGCCTGTATCTCCTATGTGCTGAGACCCTTTTGAAGAAAAATCTCATCACAAGTGATTAACAACTAGAGGGCACAGGTGGAGGTGGAAGGAAGTGCATCCAGAATGTTTCAGCCCACCTGAGACTCCCTCCAGTTTAAGGCAGAACTACACTCTTATTGGTAAACATCAATAAAACTGGTAAGAAATACTAAAATCATCCATTTTCCCTGGATTTTCAGTAACTGCAGAACTTTTCCTATGCTGAAATTGTAACTAGCAAGCATATGGAAACAACTATATTTTAACAACAATATGTTTGTTAACTAGCAGCAAAAAAACTCTTGCAGAGAAAAGGGGAGGGATGCCCATATGGCAGAGCTTCAGGGATACCCTCCCACCCTCTCCAAAGACATTGATCTGAGTAGAAACACCAATTTTCTGCTGTTATTAGGCTGCAGGAGGTCCAGCTCCACTCATTCATCACAAACCTCTTCTCTCAACCTGTACAAGGAGGGATGAGAACTCCTTTGCCTTCCTCCCTTACAGCCTGGGGCCAGCAGCCCTGTCTGGATTCAACCTCACAGAATGTGTTGCATTTATCTACCTTTTTTTTTTTTTTTTTCTTTTTAAAATGTAATAGTCACTGTCCTGTCCAGGAGCCAGATATGATGGTTTCAGACCTTGTTGGGTGCCTTGCCAGATGGAAGTCCTGTGTCACCAGGACTACATTGCACAGGCTCACCTCTCTCTTGAGCTGTTTGAAAGAGGATAAAACTTGCAAAAGCATTACCTAATTTTTCAGGTTGTTTTTGCCATATGAATATTTCCTTGAGTAGTTTGTGAAGGGCTTTTTGGCAGATGATTTTTGTTATTTGGGTGTTTATACACCCCAGGCTGAGGCAATAAGGGCTGTTCTGAGTGGAATGGCTTTTTTGAAGAGGGAGACTCTGCAGGGTCTCATCAAGATGGTCCAGGTGTTCTCTGAGAGTTTGACCATAAATGCCTTTGGGAGGTATTTGCAGAGGTTTTGCATGAGTAAACCATAAACCTCCAACAGAAGCATTCCATAGGAATGTATGGACTGACAAGGGCATTTCCACAAAAGCATTTTACAATACCAGATCAAACAGGCCTAGAATTTACCTCCTGCATCTCTTACGTAAATTGGAGTTGGCTGCATGGTTTCTGTCCAAGAAAGAATATCACCAGATATTTCAGTTACCTGTATAACAAGAGCTCTGAGACGACATTCAAACTACCATGACTTTGAAATTCTCCCATGTAGGCTGTAAATGAGTGGCCCTTTCTGACAGCAACACCTTCCCAGTGTGTGAACTCATAAGTAACTGGAAAGGTGTTGCACTTCCTAAGGAAACCATCTGACAGCTTGGAACTTTCCCTCCTTTTATGAAGATTACTCAGCTTTTACCACCCCTGCTCCAAGCTCTGCTCTTCTTTGGTTTCCATATTGCCAGGACCAGCTGAACTTCTCAGTGCCTTTGTGCTGACATGCTCAGCACTGCCTGCTCAGCAGTTCCCTAAGGGTTTAAGGTCCATGGTCCTGCAGTTATCCCCCTGCTGGGATTCCCTTGGCTGGGCCAGGAGCTGTGTGGGGGAGGCCAGACTGCTGCTGAGGCATCAAATGGGACAAGCCATCCCTAAAAGGGATGCTAAGTGAAACCCTAGGGCTGGCACTAGGCGTCCTCTGAAGCCACTGGCCAGTCTGAATCAATTAGACAAATTCAAGGGCTGATCCTGCCCTGCTGCTCAGCCCTCATGGAGGTGCACAATGGAAATATGGTGGGCATCATCCATGTAATGCCAGCATGTTCTTCCCGTGTGGAAGATGTGTGTGTGTCACTCCAGGACAGGAAGGCTGTTGCTTTGGAATCCTGTAATGTGCAATGAGCATCTGTCAGTGCTCTTTGAGTTCCTCCAGAATGGCCTCAGGCACCAAAACCTCCAGGCCTGCCATTGCCTGTGGGACAGCCGTGGCTGTGGGACAGACAAATGCTGCTGGGAGGCACAGGAGGCTGAAAACAAATCTCTGTCTCCTGCAATATGAAGAGATTACCTGTCAGCAGGTAAAGCAGGTTTAATACCAGGATCTGCTTGAAAACTGCAAAGTCAAGCTCATTTGTTGTTTGGGAGAAAGTTGACTTTTTCTGCCTCCTCTGTACTACTGGTGTGAAAGTGGAAAAATTGGCTGAAACCAATAAATGTGTTTTCTGCCTTGCTGAGCAGTCTAGATGAGTGTCTGATGGAAGGTCAGCAGAGAGACTAATTTCTTGACTAAGTTATTTGCTCTATTTGGTAAAAAAATAACTATGCCACTCAGGAAAGACAAGGAATGATTTGTCTTGTGTTGGGTTTGGGCATTTTTGGCAGGATCTGAGCTACCACATAGAGCAACACGCTGGCTCCTGGGAAAGTGGCAAGCTGCTGGCTGGGTCCTGGTTCTTCAGGCAGCTGTTTTGGCTGTGCACAAACATGTCAGGAGTGCATGACAGCACTTCTTCAAGGAGCTGTGAGCACTAAAAGCATATAGCTCCTTGAGGCAGCTTCACTGAGAACTTGTGAGAATTCATTTGGGTCTTTCCCCAGTTCTACCAGTCTGGCAGAGACCTCAAGGGATGTGCCATGTTTTATATTGCCCTTCTCAGCCTTGATTTTCTGCTGTCCAAACTTCAGGTTCTGCTTCTCTCCTATTAAGAGGTTTTCATGGTATGAGTCAGAAGTTTCACCACCCCTGCTTGTAACCTGCTCTTTAATACAGTCTGTAACATCTAGAAGTCTCTCATTACCCCAACATCCATGTTGCCTTTGGCTCAGGGTCGGCTGAACCCAGACTCAGTGCCTACCTGGCATGTAAGGCAGTGGCCACCCCTCCCACCCCACCTCAGTGAGCATGCAGAGGGTGGCCAGGCAGCCACAGAGGTGGGTGTGAGCAGCATTTAGCTAAAGGCCATCAACAAGGGCAAGACAGGGTGAGTTATTCACTGGAGTGGATGTGTGCAGGTTATCCACCTTGCTGTGCCCAGTACCACTTTTAGTTTGTGCTGCCTGATTTTCTGGCCAAATGTGTAGGGAGGGCACTCCAGTGTCCTGGATGTGGGGAGGTACCTGATGGTCTCCTGGTGCCAAATATCCACTTGCTTTTACTGTTTAAATTTGATGCCCAATGCCTATTTGAATGGAGCACTGGTTGGTGGATACACTTGGCTCTGTTCCATTTTTCTGCTCTCCTCTCCCAGCTGGGGTCCTTCCTCCTGGATGGAAATGCCAGTTTTGCCTGCACTGGTGAGGAACCTGGAGCAAATCATGGCTGGAGAGTGATACATACATATTTTGGCCTTTAGCAAAATCATCCTGGGCCAAGCCCACTTGCACATTTGGTGGGATATCTTTCTTCTACTTGCATACCTTCCCATCCCCTGCTCCTGCCAGACACCACCACCCAAGAAAAAACAAAAAAAAATGGTCTGGGACAGGGCTGGTCTTTGATGGGCACCATCAGGTGGTCACCCAGTGGTGTGTGAGGGCACAAATGTCCCCACAGGGCTCTGATTGCAACACTGCACACTACAACAATGATTTCTTTCCTGGTTTTAGATATAATCTTGGGGCAGGGCACAATGCTTTTTCTGCTTGACATGTTGCTGACACCTGAGATGCTGTTTGTGAAAAACAACTCGATGGTTATGAAACAGAGAAACTAAATGAAAGATAACATGGCTGAGAAAGTGAAGGGAAAAGAGGGTATGAGCTAGAGTGACAAATCCTTTCCCTGTCTCTTGGTGAGCCCAAGGTCCTGGGTCACAGAGCCCATGAAAGCATTTCAGCTCCTGGCATCTCCTCTGGCCATGCTCTCGTGCCCTCCTGTCAGCAGCTCTGCTGTGTTGAGCAGAGCCATCACTCACCTTTTATTCTCCTTTTTTGTATCAGTACAACACACGTCTCCATATTCCCTTTTCCAGAGATGATATAGCCCCTGGGAGGGATGAACTTGCTCAGAAGAATCACCAGCAGGAAACACCTCCTTTGAGAGTTTGAAATGGCACCAACCACCAGGAAACTTTCCTGTTATGGTTCTAGCTGCCTTCTCCTACTGTGACTTGCAGGGCTTCATACTCCTCCTCCTTTTGCCAAATCCTCCCTGTCTCACCATGGAGCCATGACCAGTGGAAATAAATCACAATTTTAGGAATTTATTTGAATGTTGCTATGAAACAGGTCACGGCAGCCAATGAGAGGCTCTATTTGTGTAGTCACCCACAGAAGAAAGAAGGCATTTGTTTTGCTTTGAAAAATAACTCTTTCATGTGTACAGGGTATTTTGGGTTTGGGTGGAAGGCTGCAGCCACTGAAGAGGAGATGAGCTGCAGCAGGCTCTTCACTCAGGGACACAGCTCTTTACAAGTGTTCCTTGAGGTTGTTCTGTGCATTGCTCAATGCACATCACACACTGCAGCCAAATATTCATTCTGGGCTTAGAACTGGATGCATTGTAGGGCAATTAAAGTAAAATATTACCCTCTCCTGCCCAGGCCACAAACACGGCTGTGGGTGAAGGCCAGCAGAGGAGAAATGACATCATGAAACCCAAGAGGGAAAGCAAACACCAAGCCAGCACCATGTGCAGGTCAGCCCCTGCACCAGGACAGACTTTCCTCCTCATGACTTCGACTTCTGCGCGCTCTCTTTGCCCAGAGGACTTTTTTTGGGGAAAGCTTTCAAGCACAGGTGTGTTACACACCACAGCACACTGCAGACAGATCTGGCCCTCTCCTGCTTTTCCAGTCCTGGTGGTGGCAAATGGAGCACTACATCCTCACCTCCCTGCCATGATGAAGCAAGTTCCTCCTGAGCCAGCAAAAGGACATTTAGCCACACTCTGCCTGCAGCCCTGGATGGCCAGGGCTTGTCCCCTGGCCTGTGCTGCTCTTGCTGCTGCAGGGCTCAGGGCTGGCCACCAAAGAGTGTCCTTAAAGCATGGAAGCAACTCATTTCAGGTAGCCAGACTGCTCTCACAATGCAGTGGTGCTAAAAGGATAGCGTTGTTGCTTACAAAGGCAAGGAAATGACCTAAACCCAATGCAATTTTATTTTTTTTTTTAAATCTAGGATGGAGCAGTGCTGGTGCCAGTCCCAGGCCACAGATATAACCTCCTTGGATGCATACCATTCCATGCCCAGCTACTTAAAACATCTTTGCTTAAAAGAGTTTGCTACTGGAGGCAGGCTACACACAGGTAGGTAAACTTGCCTGCCAAAATCCAGGGGTCTGGGATGCAGTTTAACAGATCACTTGTAGAAATCAGTATTAAAATGCTGGTAGGATTGGCCTGCTGCTTCCCAAGCTGCAACACCCCCCTGCATTGCCTGCTACCAGCAAAACCAAGATTTACTGAGTTCCCTTCCTTAACCCCCCAAAGTCAATGCCAAACTTGGCTGCCCCTTTCTCCTTGGAAGCCAGGCAGGATGAGGTCCCTCCTGCCTGTCCCACTGGGCTGGGAGAAACCTCCCACAGGAAGGTTTTAATGAGCAATTCCTGCCCTTAATTCCACCTGAGTGGGGCTGACACCTCTGTGCACACAATGGCTTGTGTGCTATAAACATACCCACTAACAAATACAGAATACTCCCCTTCAACCAAAATGGCTATAAATTTATCATAAATAGAAAACCTGAACTGGCCAGGACTAGCAAAGCAGCACTATAAAAATTAAACCTTCCTGGCACTAGAAGTGCCAGTGCCTGGAACACTTGGTTTTGCAAAGGACCCTCACAAGTGGGAATAAACCCCGAAATTTATCAACTTGTTTATTATTATTTTTTTTTTTGGTAGAAGTAAGTTTCCCATGTTAACAAAAGCAGAATAGTTTTATTTAGTGTTCATCTCACACCTTCGACAGCTGCAGCTGTCAGGCACAGAAATACAGTATTAAAATAAACTGAACAGAGTTGCAAAAATCACACTATGCAAACCTGTGGATTGTAACATCAACAGTATAAAATGTAACAAAATTGGAACTTTTAAATTTTTTTATGCTTTTAAAGATAATAGTCCAGGCTATAAAACTATATAAGCATTGAATAAGAAATGTTAAAGTCAATAGGTCTACAACAGATACATCTTGTAAAAACTCAATAAATTATATATATATAATTATAATATCTAGTAACATTTAAAACCATGCACAGTTTTGTACATTTTCTTTTTTCAGTACAGGAAAACTCTTTGCTTCGAGTACTTGGAATGTACACAATTAGCAGACATTTGTAAGAAAATACCAAAAAATTCTTTTTTTTTTTTTTATTCCAACAAAACAAAAATCTATAGAAATCTACCTTCTCAAACTTCCACTGAAGTAACCTCAAACTATAAATTATTTATTTTAGGATAAGGATTCTGTGGCTCTAAGAAGAAAAAGAAAAATCTTTAAATGAGATGCTGTCATCCTGTTATTCTGCAACATTGATATGTAATATGCACCAGAGAAAAATGAAAATAAAGAATTCAGGATGCAATTTGCTTTGCCTCTTTCTGGTAGTACATAAAGAAGCCTTCTGGACAAAAAACCAAAAAAAACCCAAAAAAAACCCCAAAAACCCACCCACAAAAAATCCTCAGCCCAAACCTCCCCCACTGTCAGCTTGATCCATGCTAACATTCTTTAGTTCACTCTGTGCTTTTAAACAACTATCTGGCATTGAGGAACAAAATAGCACAGCATTCTAAACACCAAAAATCAGGCAACACTGGCACTTTCCAATGCTTTAGATGCAAAAGAAATAGGCAGCTGTAGCAGCTCTCCTGCAAACAGTGTCACTATTTTGCTCACATGGCATTTCTGAAGCCCAAAATACAACAGTACTGGCAAAGGGGAGAGAAAAAAACTACCCCACATCATCCAAAGTCAACATTTCACTTTGCTGCATACTTGTTATTAAATCGACCACAAAGAATACCTTCATTTGAAAATAGAAAAATAAACACCCACACCCCCTTAATGCACAGTGGTTAAACTGATGGAAGAATTCTTGGCCCTGTTTTTCTGAAATATGTAAAAATCATCTCTCTGCTGCCATTTGTTTGGTTTTAACCACTGATGATGTATTGAAAAATAAACTTACCTTTGCTCACTGCAATCCAGGATAAACTAATATTTTTTTAATGAATACATATATATATTTATAACATTAAATGTAATTTGTTAAAGGACTGTACATCTATACATTCTTTCAATATTTCCCATAAACACAAAGGAAAAACTTGATTAATATATTTTTTCTCCATTTTTAATAAGTTAAAAAAAACACCCTTAAGTTTGGTGAAATTTAAAGTTTACAGTAATGCTATGCTATTTAAACCAATGAACAGATATGTTAATGTCTATAAATAACTTTACAAATATACATGTTAAGGTACAATTTTTAAAACAAAACTGTGAAGATATAAAACAAACAATCAAAAACATCTTTTCTTTCGCCCAGATCAGTATATCCTAGATTGCAATGCTCATATTTTGAGACTCTCTCTCAGTACTGCTTTATGTTGCATTAGTATTATACATTCTTTTCTTTTAATATATTTATTTATATATGTACACGATATATTTATAGATATATACACAGATTCTCTGGAATAAACCTTTTTGATATAAGTTAAAGGCTCTTGCCTACAGGTACCCGTAACTTCTTTAGTCACTGCACGTAGATGGAGCCAAACCTCAGGTGTCGAGGGGAGGATGGAGGAGCTGCTCTCCCCACTCACCCTTGGCAAACAAGAACAGGCAAACCCCAAACCCAACATTTATTTCCCCCCACCCCCCACAACTGGCAGCTCTCAAAGGGCAGGATGGGACTTGAGATGCCACGTGGGCACCCAGGAGCCAGGTCTCAGGGCACCCTCTGCTCCCCAGGGACCCCGTGGTCACCACAGGGTGTCTGCCCATGCCCAAGGTCTGCTCCTGCCTTGGCACGGCTCCATCACTGCCAGCCCGAGGTGCTGACACCACTTCAGATGACTTGACCGTCTCTTTTCACTATTTTTACTTTCATTTCTCCATGACAATTTGCATTTTACTTAAGCTTTGTTTTCTCTTCTTCCAGAAAGGATTCCTTCTATGTAGCTGGGTAGTAGGATCATGAAGCTATAAAAATGACGACAACAAAAATATAGATATTTTTATAAATACATGAATCCCTGCAGGCAACGTGGCTTTTCAGCTCCACCAAAAAGGTTCATGTACAGATTGCATAAGCGAGGAATTTCCACATTCTTTGCACCTCCTTTTTTTTTTTGTGTGTGTTTCTTTCTCTTTTTTTTTTTTTTTAAAGGAAGATTTCTTTTTTTTCTCTTCTTTGTATTGCAGGCACAGAACGGTGACTCTGGCACTGGGAATGCAAGCGCGGAGGCTGGGAGGTCAGCACCCCCCAGGTTCAACATTCTGAGTAGTAAAGAAAAAAACCCTAAAAAAAATGAAAAGTAAACAAAAAAAACCAAACAAAAAAATCATCTAGGATAGATCATCTTGGCAAGAGATAGTTCCTTCAGGCCAAACAGTGCTTCTTGACTTTTCATACAGCAATAGGGAAAAAAATAAAAATAAAAAAAAAATCATAAAAAAAAAAGTTTGTTGTTTTGTTTTTTTCACCCTGAACAGCTTTGTCAACAACACAAATCTCCAGGCACCATCACCCCTTCCCACTGGAAGCTCCTTCACTCCGGATTCACGCTTGGTGCCCCACACTGGTGCCTCCATGCCACACTGCCCACC
>JACBWW010000036.1:6090715-6139648 GCA_020086605.1 Lanius collurio | reverse complement strand
GCCCACCACACACTCACAAGTCATGGGTGCAGTTTGCAGGTTTGTCCATCCGATGGCCTTCCTTCAAGAGCTTGAAGAGTTCCTCAACGGGAATTCCTGGGTATGGAGACCCTCCCAAAGTGAAGATCTCCCATAGTAGCACTCCAAAAGACCAGCTGGAAACCAAAGAAAGATCTTTAAAATTCAATGAGGTTTTTTTTCCAAGCCCCCCCCCATATCCCTTCCCCCTTGCTTGGCTTTATTTCTGTGCAGCCATGCATAGCTAACAAAGTCATCAATAGCATGACTAATTGCCTAGGCCATTTTTACTAGTTACTTGGAGATCTCTGCTGATCCAACTCAATAGCAAAGAAATCCCAGGCACCAAGTCTGAAATTGAAATGAGCATTTAATCAGATAGGTGACAGCCCATCTATCACCGCCAGCTCTTTGTTAGGTCTTCCACCAGCTCCACTGAATGGAACAAATCAAATTATTCATGCACGGCTTCACTGAGTTGCAGGCTTGGAACCACAGGCCACTAATTGTGCAAGCTGATACCAAAACTTGCTTGTTACAACACTCATTTCACTGGCCAAGTCGGGAGAAAAATACCCCATCAAAAATCAGCAGAGCACTAATGTTACACACTTCAGTCCTGCAGCTGTGCTCTGGTTAAAAGTCCTTTTTTTCCGAAATATCTTTTGCCTTCTTCATTTTCTTTCTAAAAACAGGGATTATCTGTCTCTGTTTCGCTTTCATGCACACTCACTCTCCTGTTCTCTCTAGCTTTGATTTATCTGTCATGCCCACTGCAGCATTACCTAAGCATGGAAACTATGATTTAAGATCAATAAAAGTATCTGAGAAATACAGAAATAGAAAAGAATCATTTGTCCAATTGCAAGCAGTGAGCTTGGGGGAAAAGGCAGGCTGGCTATAAAAATGCCATTATTGATCAAATATTACAATAAAAAGCTAGCATACACGTGGAGCTGCTTCAGCCCTTGCAAAATTCAGATCTGTTACTGATTTACATGTAAGGAGTGCTCTGCTGTTTGCTTACTATGCAGAGGCACTAAAACAGATGAGATAGCATTAGGAAAAATTAAGTAAATAAATTAAATGGCAAAATTCATCAGAGACTACATTTGCTGAATATTCTCTGATCAATTCTAGCAACAGACAGAGTATGTCAAGCTCTTTCCACATCCCTGAAGTGTAACAGTCTGGGGCAAAGCGTGGAGGATGCTGAGGGTAACTTTTTTTTTTTTTCATGGGGATTTTCAGCACAGTATTTTACAACTGTTGGATGAATCACTGCATCTATAAAGTGGACAAGAAATACCTGCCTGCTTTCCAGTAATTTTTCAGCAGCTCCCTAGAGGTCCTCAGATGAAAGCAACCAGATAACAGCAAAATAAAACCATGTGTGTAAAGATGCAGCTTGGAATCAATTCCTGTACTTTTGCATCCCCAGGCACCCCAGCAGTGAACAAGCCCTGGTCACGCTCAGCAGTACTTTTGTCTGTAAGATACTATAGGTGTAGATTTCCCTGTTGTGGGTTTATTTTTTTTTAAAGTGTGGGTTTGCTTACACATCGCTCTGGTGAGTATAGACCCGGTCAAACAAGGCTTCTGGAGCCATCCATTTCACAGGCAGCCGACCCTGTAATTAGGAAGACAATGGGAACATCCCATCAGCATATTCCCCCAGCCACAACGGCACCATCTGAATCTTCTTTTCTAATCCAGTTTGAAACATTTTCATTAACAACCACATCTGCCTTCCCGGTCACTGGGCAAAGCAGCAGTGGCCACAGATAAACAGATTAGAGCATTTGATCCCTGGATCTTTGGTGACAATCCTTGCAGTAAATGCTCTCTGTAGAGGACTGTATTTCACTGCCAAAGCAGGTTTAACATATCAGTGCATCTAAATCTCTGCATGGGAACAGCTTCCATTGCTCACAGATGCAGTGAACTCTGGGACAGAGCACGGGACAACACTTTCCATCTCTTTGGTTGGAAGGTACAGTTGACTCCAAGTCCAAACCCAGCTTAGGCTCAACATGAAGGGAAACTTCCCAAGTGAAGGCAAGGGCCAGGTTCTCTAACAAATCCTTATCCTGCTGGAGGCTAAAGGAGGAGATCTGATCCAATCCTACATCAGGGTCATAAACACAGACTGTCATGTGAGAAATACGAGATGAGAAAGACTAGATTAATCATAATTCTCTGGGGCTTTGTTTGGCCCCTGGAGGGAGACAGAAAGTACTGCTTTGTGTTTGAGCCATAATTTGGATATGGGGGAACTCTGTCCTCTTCTGACCCACTGTCTCACTGAGGGAGACAACTAGAGATGGGACACAGGCAGGATACACAAATGGGATTATGCTCTCAGATGTCCCACACAGCTCAAACAGGGAAAATCCATTTGATCTGTGATTAAAATTCCCAATAATTGTTAGCCCTTTATGATTTAAGAAATCCTGGCAATTAAGAAAGGTTTCTGATATGCTACTGAAGTGGATCAGTATGGACATGGTGGATTTTGAAGGACTGCTTGGACATTTAAACCCCTTGCAATCCCAAAACCCGGAGGTTCTGCACTGCCCTTAATCTTCCACTGCCATCTCCTCACTCTGTCCTAGTCAGGGTTTTTCCTCAGGGCTCAACATCTGCAGCAGGCTCTGAACCAAGACACAGGGCTTCTCTCAGCCCTTCATTTGTAAAATCATCTCTACAGAAAATATAAACAACTCCAGGCCTCAGCCCTTATCTGGGACCATCTTCTCACACTTGGCAGTGGAGCCAAGGAGCTCAGATGTGAAAAAGAGAGAAACACATGAAAGACAGGTAGATCCAGGTATACAGGAAGTGACATTCCTCTGTGAAGGGCTCTGGTGAGACAGAAGTTGGCTCCCTGGGACCTTTATGAACAGAAGTAGAGCAGAATGGAAAGGGCTCCATTCATGTTTGGGAGAAACCTCAGTTTCTCTTAGTCTAAAGCATCCTGGCCAGAGCTGAGACACCATAACCAGCTGCTAGCAGGACCAGGATCTGTCAGGAAAAAAACAGATGGTGGATATACTCCTGGGACCAGCCTATCTACAGTCCCTCCCTACTAGATGAAGCCTCTGTCAGATTTACTCCTCCTGAGCCCCTCTAGAAAGGGACATGTGGGACAAGGACCACTTGCTGCAGGGATGACCCAGTTCCCTGCCAGAAGGAGAACTGCATGTGCTGGGCAGCTCTGTACTTACATTGGTGGTTTTCTTGTAATAGTCAATGTTGTGAACGTCTCTAGCAAGGCCAAAATCAGCTATTTTCATCACATTATCTTCAGTGACTAACACGTTCCTGGCTGCCAAGTCTCGATGAATGCACTGTGAAAGGTGAGCGAGGCAATAAATGAGGGCTCGTTAGCTGCTCGTGCCTGGAACCAACAGCACCCTGTGGTTTATGAGCTGCTGTTTCATGGACTCCCAGGCTCATAAAGCTGTGGGCACTGCTCAGCTCTCTGTGTCACCACCCCACCGTGCCTGCTCAGTGGGAACCACCTCTTAGCAACACCTAATCGGTGCCCTGGGAGCCAACACAGCCACTCACACGCCTTTCCTCCTCAAATAGGATGTATGGATGAGAAAGCCAACTCCCCTCTTCTGTGGGCACTCAGTGGGATGTGCAGCTGCTTTTCTGTGCTGCTTCCCCCAGGAAGAGGAGGGCAAGATCATGTTTGAGGGGAAAAAAATCCTTAAGGTATCACCAAAACATCCCAAATATGTAAGACTCACAGAATGGTCTCTGGGTTGCTTGTGCTTTTATAGCATTTTGGGGGTGCCAATGGCCCTGCAGGGAACAGCTGTACAGCTGCAAGGTTCAGGAATGCAGCCAGCACATGGGGACTTTGCATATGGATGAAACCTCCAGCAAAAACCCCCAAGATATTTCATACAGCAAAATGTGGCCTCCAAAGGGGGGAAGCCTGCCATGTTTTTCCTGGGGTTGTCCCACACACAGAGCATTCCCTGCCTTTGAACGTGTGACTTTGACTGAGGCTTCTACCAAATGAGGTTTCTCAACTCACTTTCTGAGATGCCAAGTACTCCATGCCCCGTGCCACCTGGTAGGCACAGGAAACCAGGTCCTTAAACGTCAGCTGCTCCTCGGGCAGCTTGCAGGTGTCAAAGGAATAGTCCATGCCAGGTGGGCGGCGTGCCCTGAGGTATTCCCGCAAGTTCCCCTTTGATGCATATTCCACCAACACATAGAGAGGTCCTGCAAAGAAGAGCACATCAGCACCCAGTGGAGGGAGAGCTGAACACCAAAATTTCATCTGGGCCATTCAGGGCTGCCAGACAGTGGTTACAAAGAAGGGACAGCCAGATCTGAGCCTGCCATGGAGCTGTGAGCACCGGGCTGGCTCTGCTACGTACCGTCCTGCGTGCAGGCACCGAGGAGGTTAATGATGTTTTTATGCTTCCCAATCATTTTCATCATTTCCATCTCAGAGACCAGGTCAGAAAGGTCCTTGTCTGTGGCATCATCTGGACAAAGTAAAAGAGGGAAGAAAAAAATTGTCAGGAAGAAAGTAAGTGTTTAGGGATATAGTTTTAACTGCTGTGCAGCCATGTGGGGCTTTTGATGGGGAAATGATACTCAGAATATGGCTGCATTTGGCTTTATTCTACTTTGGGAAGAAGAATAAAAATAGAAACAAAATCTACTACTATGGCAACAAAAAAAGACGAACAAATAAGTGGAGATAAATGTTCATATGGAAATCAATAATGCCTTTCATCTTCTGTTTTGTCCTCACAATTGTTAAAGAAAAAAATTCACATTTTGGTACCTAGTACCTGCTTTTCTGATAAGTTTCTGTCCCTCATCTCTAGGAGCCAAGAGTTAATGATAGTAGAAGGTCAGGGCTGAGAGGGAATATATTTTTTTTGTGGAAAGTTGCAATTTCTCTTCAAAAAGAGAAAAACCTATCTACAAAAGTAGAAAAATTGGGGAAAACCTGCCCAAAGGAATGTTTTGGTTTGGAAAGATGGAAATGTTACAACTTCTAAAACCAGCTTCAGAAAGTACTAAAGGAAATGTAAATTAAACAAACCTGTTTTTGATAAGAAATATTACTTTTTTTTACAATGTTCCCCCATGTAACCTCAAGCCCAGGCTGCTCACTGCCCTGCTTGCTCCAGCTGAACTCTTCAGCTGTCTGTGATTACTGTGTCTGGCAGGATGGCAAAGGGAGACTTTTCTAGAGGTGCCCAGGGACTCCCCCACTTCTGGTCTCCCTTTAACCTCTCTTGGATGTCTGGGATCAAGTTTCTTCAAAAAGTCCCTCAAGAAGGAGTTTGTCAGCTGAAATTCTGCAAACTCCCTCTGAGGTTGCTGCATAAGCTCTTGGTAGAACAGGCAGTGCTGGTTAGGGGAGGAGTAAGCAGCAGGCTGATTCACGGAGCTGGCTAGAACTGAAGGGGGTTCCCCTTCTTGTCAGAGATGCTATTACCCCTTGGCAGAGAACTGGGTTAATTCCCAGTCCCTCTTCCTGATGGGATTTGCACTTTTGCCTGCTCTCCAAGGACAGCCCTCACCCCCAGGCGATGTGGGTAAAGGGGAGGAGAGGCAGCTCCTGCTTTCTTCTGTTGTATCTAGTTTGTATAAAAGAAGAGAGGCAAAGAGAGGAAATCTCAGCACAATATGCTGAGGACTCCCCATACCTTTTAACATCTTGACAGCAACTGTGATGGCCTTGTTTGGCTTGTCCTTATCAATCCCAATCGCTTCTGCCATCACCACCTGGCCAAAACAGCCCTCGCCAAGCGGCTTCCCCAAGGTCAGGCTGGTGAGAGAACAAACAGGTTTGTTTGTTAGGGGATCCTGGTGTGGGACACTCCCAGCAGGCACAGAGACCCCGACCCGTGGCTTTGACTGACCGAGAACGTGTCAACTCCCACTTGGGATCTGGAGGCAGCTCCAGCTCGGAGACGTTGGCCAGCACTGGCCCATCGCTGGAGGAGAGGCGCGTGATGCGCACCAGGGGCGTGTTGGAATTCATGGAAGAGTTGGACTCCAGCGACACCTGCTTGGGTAGAGCAAATGAAGTGTTATTGCCAACTGTATCTCTAGGGCAGGCAGTGCCAGAGATGGATCGTTGAGGAGGTCTGAGCTCTCTTTGCCCAGGTTTCTGGGAATTTCTAACTGGGAAATGCCCCCACCCTTGCAGGAATGCACTTGTTTGGGCACTTGTGGTCAGGTGTTTAGCAGATGGAAAGGAGGGACAGTCAGCCAGTGCCTTCCAGCATCAGGAGGTATGATCCACTCAGCTGTTCTGCTGCATCTCCACAGCCCATACAGGCTATGAAGTGACTTCTCCCTGGCACTGGCAATGCCCACTGTGAGCTTGCAGGCAAAGCTTGCAATCTGTACCCCTCACTATGGGGTATCACATGGTGTCTTTTGCTCCTGCCCCTCCGCAATTTCCTGCAGAAGAACATCTCTAACTGCACAGAGCATCTTCTGTCACCTCCACAAGAACACCTTTGGGCTCACCAGTGACATCTGTGAAAGCAGGAATGAGCATAAGTAGTGCTCTTTCTCCCCAAATCCCCACTTCCCCAGGGAGCCTGGACTGGACTTCCCCTGTCAGATGGCACCCACAGCTGCACTGCCAGAACCTCATGGGCAAGGCCAACAGCAAGAGGAGCTGCTCACAAACCAGAGTCAGCTGCCACCTTTGCCAAAGCCCCACTGGCAGAGAAATAAATAAAAAGGGGTTACACTTCTAGGCTGCAGCCAAATTATGTCCCTCTTGGGCAATGTTTTTCTGGTGGAGCTTCTCACCTAGAGAGA
The DNA here is from genome assembly GCA_020086605.1 of Lanius collurio. Lineage (NCBI taxonomy): Eukaryota > Metazoa > Chordata > Aves > Passeriformes > Laniidae > Lanius > Lanius collurio. Next base: position 6,132,808 of record JACBWW010000036.1, on the reverse strand, counting down.
GAATTTCAAAGAGAAGGAGGAGGGGAAAAATAAAACAATAGAGGGATACCATAGAGGGGAATAGGAATCTTGTATCTACTTTCTGTTACCTGTCTCTTGAGTGGGAATTTGGAGACTTTCTGTACAGTGGGAGTGTTCATGGCTTTTTTGTTTGGCATTTTCATCCTCCAGACAATCACAAAGACCAGCACCAGGAGAAGGAGGAAAAAGACAGTGCCATAACTGAGAATGCCAGTGTACACTGAGCCCGAATCATCCATCTCCATGAGCTCCTCGGCTGCAGGGTGACAAGAGGTGGCAGTCAGGACATGGCAGGAAGCTGCCCACACACAGCTACACACATACAGCACAGAGAATTTGGGGAGGACTTGTTCAGCTACGCCAATTTTCTCAGTGACTTCAGTGAGGGGATTCTCCCAGGCCAGTGGTTTTCCACCTGCAGCTGTAGCTAAAACATTAGCTCAGTTTGCACTTTTTGGGGTAAATTTACTGCCCCCTTTTCATGCAACCCTTGGGTTTTTAAGAGCCTTCAGCCCACAGATTGAAAACCACTGCTCTAGGCTGAAGGCATCTCACACATCTGTGCTATCCCTGTGACCCAGATCTTGCTCTCTGCACACACTCACACAACATGGCTGGATGCCTGGGATGTGCACAACTGGGGTCTACTGCATTCTGCTGATTCAAATTCTCCAGCAAAGATTTCCACCTGACCAGTGCCTGCCCTGAGGGACCAAGGGGCTTGAACAGAAGCCAGCAGTAAGGCACCAACACAGGTAAAGAGCCTCAAGAGAAAAATCTACTTAATTATTCAATGAAAACTTAGTTCTGCTGGGAAGAGGCTGGAAGGCAGGGCCCAGAGGGGTAAGAGAGCCAGAAGGGTGATGGCATGAGCCCATCAGCAGTGGCTACCTGCTTGCAAAACTTTTTAGAGACCAGCAAAGGTCAGCTGTGTTTTCCCCCTTGTTCCTTTCAGGACAGGCATGTAGACCAGAGGAAGGAGCCATGAGGGGACTGATTTTCTGTGCCCAAAGGTGTGCTGGCATCAGAGAACAGTCAGCAGTGTGAAGCTTTACAATGAAGTTATGCTGGTGTGGTCAGCTCACTGATGGATCGTGTCCATCACTGAGCAGCCCCTTCAGCAAGCAGCAGGAGCCTTCCCCTGGCAGCAGCAGGCTCTGTGTCAGGTCTTTGGGGGCTGTGCCCAGAAGGACATGGACAAAGGGCTGTCAGTGACATAAGGGGCTGCTCCAGCCTGTGTGCCAGCTGTGGAGGGCTGATCCTGCCAAATGGCCACCTCCTCCCATGAGACAGGAGCACCAGATCTCCTGGGATCAGGCACTGTGGTCGGTGCTGCAGCTCAGCTGCCCTGGCTCACACTGCCTTGCCCTCTGCTCCCCACCTCTCCCCCCATAGTGTGGATGGGGCATTGCAAGCTGAGGTTCCCCAAGTGTCCTTTATCCTGGACCCTCTCTGGGGGGGCCTGCTGCTGCACAGATGGCTGTCCTTCACTGCATCTAACTTCAAAATAAAGTTCTACTTTCTCATTTTTGGTCAGTTTTCTCCTGCTTATTTTTTGCTTAAGTAAGACGTGTGAATTCCTAAATTTCAAAAGCAGAGTGAGTCGGATAAGACAATACAGTGATATTCTGAAAATAACAGAGACATTAGTCTTTTAACCAAAGGAAATGTTTTCTCATCTAGTGAATATCAGAAGCAGAAACAGGATCAGATCAGCTATTATAGAGCTGGCAAATAAACAGGAAAGATCAGCAGATCCCACTGGCAGCAGGGCTGGGTGTGGAGGAGACCTTCTTAAGCCCCAATAAAAGCGATTACATCCAAATCACTCACACAGATAAAGTCAAGATTAGAAATGCCAAAGTTTCTGGTTCCTAAACACACCCTGAGATGGATGTGTTGTGAGATGGACCCAAATGTGGTCTATGACTGCATGAATCAAAGTGGGCTCTTTAGGATTTTGGGTGCCTTTTCAGTAAGGGTATATTGGACATACTCGAGGTTTGCTTCTGCACTGTCTGCAAGGCACAGCACATATGAGATTCAATATGAATATTGCTGGTACTTCCCTGGACCGTGCTCAAGCCTGCCCTGGAGCCAGAGGCAGATTCAGCAGGTGAAGGTGCAGCACAGCCTCATTCCCCCTTCTTGCAGAGCAGATCTCTCTGTTGCACATTCTGTGCTGGCTTCATTGTCAGTAAGAGCTTTGCACATGAAAGGACCACAAAATTGAGGTCACTCTGGCCTCAGTTTCAAGCCCACTGCAGCTTTCATCGATCCCAGCTGGAGCAGGCAGCATGCAGTGCCCCTGGGAGCCAGGACTCCAGTGCTCTGCCCACAGATGACTCTCCTTGACCTTCTGTTTGAGATCGCTATCTTGGCCTGCTCATCCGTGAAGTGGAAATAATGCTACAGGCAGGGAAGGGTGTACTCACACCAGACACTTATGCATCTAATTTTAGGTCAAGATATGAGGTCAGACAGAAAGGATCCCTCATAAGATGATCCACAGTTCATGTCCAATTTAGGTGCCCTGGATCATCTGATGGGGAGGTTTTCTTCTTCCACTGCCAGCGTAAGAAGACAAAGCTCCTTATTTTGGCACTTAACAGTCCTAACAAAGAGGCTGTGAATACCTCTCTGTTATTAGATTTTTAAAAAGATTCTGTGTATTTTATAGCATTACTGCAATCATTTAAACTTTGAGATGCAATGCAAAAAGAGTCAGCTGCAAGTATGCAACAGGGGTCTGCAGCAAATCCCAGAGAAGAGGCCTCCATGGAAAACACCCCTGCTCCAAGCACGGGGCAGTCTGCAGGAACTTGGCATTTCTAACTCAAAACATCGAGGCATCCTGGAGAGGGGAGGAGAGGCCAGCACAGAAGGAAATACCTGGTAGCACCGTCAGCCAAGCAGAGTGATGTGAGAACCCAATAGAATTCCCTGCGAGACAAGTATATTCCCCAGCATCCTCAAAAGTAACATTTCGCAAGTACAGAATCTCTAGCTCCTTATCCGTTGTGTTAACACCTGCCGTCTACAGGGAAAAAAAACACATATAGAAAGAGGGAAAACAGAGAATAAGCCACATTCCCAGCAAGTGTGAGGACACCACAGGCAAATTTCAAAAGCAGATTAAGGTGGTTCTTTTTTTTTTTATTTTCCAATGGCCCATCTTCCACATTTATTTATTCATTCCCCTCTGCAACCTGTAGTCAAAAGCAAAAAAAAAAGTTCCCTTCACCAGGTTCTTACTCTGTCCCACTAAAGAAGCATGCAAGCAAAAGCATCCAAATGAAAAATTGCCCCCACAATATGACTGACTTTGGGTTAGTGAGGTGAGTAAAGGGGTGGGGATAGAAAGGTGGGAAATGAGGAAAGACAGAAAGAAAGGGGAAGGGAGGGGAGATGTAGTGGGGAAGGATTCAAGTGCTGATCAGAGGAATATACAAATATTATGGTTCATGAGCTCATTGAAAAATACAGAATTCTAGAATTTTTTAGTATTTCTTCAGTGGGCATCTCAAAGTTGTATCTTGATTACACAGACCTTGACACTGCAGTAGAAATCTGGCTGATAAACCAGAGGGTGCCTGTAAGGAACTTTCCTGCAGTGGCAGTGAACAACACAGCAGTGAAACACTGCAGGCTGGAGTCAAACCCCAGAGCCCATGAGCTTCCCCACTCCAGTTAACATTTGCTTGCATGAGCCAATGTTGGTATTTATTTCTCCATTACTTCTGCAAGGGACAGAATTGATTGAATCAGTTTTATAGGTGAAAAACTCAACACAGTTTGGTTTTCCAGAGCTTTGAATGTCACAGGTTATTAACATACAATTCTGTTATCAGCACTCAATTGAAGGGAAGGGAAAGGAATAAAAGTATGAAGAGTTGATAGCAAAATTTGACAGTCATTTTATTGTGGGAATTTTTCCATGGCAATTGCTGTATAGGCATTACAGTCTTGTTAAAAAAAAAAAAATTAGCAAGAAAATAAGATAAAGCCATTCAGCATCAGTTGACAGGGTATAATACAAAATGAATAGTAATTTTAATCACTAGATTCTTAAAAATGTTATAGCTCATTCTTGCAGTTGCCAGGGCCTTGGGACAGAGTCTGTGGTTTACCTGGTTTTGGTTTGCGAATGTGGAGCCAAAATGGCTTTTCGGCTATGCCTACGAAATTGTTGGCTCTACACAGATATTCTCCTTCATCTTGTTCTGTCACATTGAACAGATTTAGGTTAGCATCGGCTTCAGCGTTTTTACTGATCCAAGACTGCAGGAATAGACAGAAACCTGAACTTCAGTAAACCAAACAATAGCTCCATCGCACCTACATCAGCTAGGATTGACTGTGCACGGCTGTGGTGACATCCCCAGCTCACCCCGTGGGGAGACTCCTAACCCAGGACACCTGGGAGATGAAGAGAAGTTGCCTTTGGCCCCCAAACCATGTGCAGGTGAGCTCCCTTCCCTTCACACATAGGATTTCTTTTTTAAAACAGACCAGTTTGCCCCTTCTCCATCTGACAGCAGTCAAAGGCTTTATAGCTTCTCAACAACTCCACAGACAGGAGCACTAGAGAAAGGGCTTAAGCAGAGATTTGTGTTTGCAACCCAGCTCAGCAAATACTGTTTCAATTATCAGATTCCAAAATAGAATTTGGAAACAAAATATAAGCAGTGGCGGTCTGAAACTCGTTGCTGACTTTGCCTTTCAGAAATTAGCTGTAATTTTTTCCACTGCTTATAGGAGCCTCTTCTTTACTAAATAAAGTGGTGTATATAAATCAAACAAACTTCAGACTTTTAAGCACGGGGTTTATTTCTCTTCTTCTGTGCTGCCACAACAGCACATCAGTTTTTTCCCCAAACACTAAACAGTTGTTTTTATTTTGGCTGAAAATGCGCAACTGTTTTAAGTGGCCTCAGAAGAAGCTTCAGTTCTGGAAATGAAAATAAAGCAATTCTCTTTTCTGTTTTTGCTTTACACTCTCCAGCCCAGTCTTGATGCCTTCCATTTCCAAGCCTGATCCTGCCAATATGACTTGCACAGCTCATTAAAATCATCGAGGCAGCCAGCTCTGATAGGTTATTAAGAACTCAACCCAGAGGAGGCACCAGAGAGGAGCCCCAGTGCCCATGTCTGATGACAAACACCACCAGTTTCGACCTAATCTCATCCCTAAGGCTTACGTGCAAGTCTGTCTGCCCTGACTAGAGAGCAAACGTGCCTGCCTGCTGTTGCTGCCTTGTTTATAATTAAACCAGGCATGTTTCAATGCAGAATGTACAATTTAGCCTTTGACAAAGCTTGGGCACAGTGCTGCCAGCCCCCCTCTGTAACTGGAATGCATTTAGTGCTCTTCTGCGAAGAAAAAGGGGTTTTCTTTGATCACAAATTAGCCCAGGCTTTCAGGAACTGATGCAGGTGATGGCTTGGTTTTGTAAGGCTGTTTAAAAAATGGTTTGAAAGTACAGCATTCAACTTATTCCATCTGGACTTGGGTGGTGTTTGACACCTCCTTCCCCCCTTTAGATGTGGGGGGGAGAATTTCATGTGCTGGGCACCTCTCTGTCTCCCTTGCTGCGATGGAGAATGGGATATCTCCCATACTTAAACTGCCCCATAGCAGCTCCTACACTCTACAGAATCTCCTGAGAGCAGGAGGGAAGGGCAGGCTGATAAAAAAGCCTTATCTCCCTGCAGGCAGCACAGCATGGGGCAGGAGAGAGCCTGTTCAAAGGGGAGGGCTCTTAACAGAACCCTGCTCTGGCCAGGATGCTGGGGCAAGGCAGCAGCACTGCATGGCTTGAGGGAAACAAGTCCATAAAGCCAACAGACTGGCCCTGAGATGACAGCTAGATCATTTTATCAGATCTTTATTTATAAAAAACAAGCACACCATGTTTAAAAAGAAAAAAAAAAAAATCCCTGTAAAGCTGGGCCTGACACAGCTCTGTGGAGGCCCAGTACTGGTGCACAAAAGATGCATCCCAAAATGGAAATGCTCCATGCCCCAGCGCTGATGCCGGCATTAATACAATTCAAAGCATTCCTGATTAACCAGAAGTAGTAAATAGACGTGTGCTGGTCCTATTCAGCAAAAAACATAAAACCAAACAAAACTTGTGCTTTCAAACGCCTGCCTGTGCTCCCCTTCGAGGAATGCCATCCACAGAAGAGAAAGTATTTGGCAATTCTAATTACCTACCCACCCAGTGCCGCTCCAACTTCACTTTAAAACACTATTTATATGGACTATTTATATGTTCTTTGCCACGGCAAAATGGGGGCTTGTGCTTGACACAAGGCACTGTTCGCAGTGGCTCTGCAAACTTCCAAGAGGTAGCACTTTATCCCACGGGGACCACACATGGAGCTCAGGGACTATACGAGATGGCATGTGACACAACCAGCTATTCAGAGCTTGGTACTGGGCTGTGAAACCAGGGGGAAATTCAAATATGCATAATTCAAACACATTTGGAGAGGTGGCGAGAAAAAAAAAGTTTTTCTCAACTTGCAAGAAGCACATGTTGCCAGTCCTGAAGAACTCTCCAACCATTTCTTCCAACCAATCTGTTATTTCAATCTGTGTAATTATTTCCAGGGTCTCTGGCTTTTATTATAATGTCTCTGGCTGCGTTACAGTTTTGTAGATACTGTCTGATAAGGGGTTGTTTTTCTTTTTTAAACTTCATACGAAGAGAAGAAGGGTGTGTACAGCAGGATGTGCACAGGGGATGTCCACACACAGGACAGCCTAAGCTTGAAGCTGCAGATACAAATTCTGCTTTCAGCACTAACTGCAGAGCCAGAAAAACTCCATTTGGCCCTATATATTTTAATAAACACCATCACATGATGTCTTTAACTATTTTTTTATAAGGATTTTAGAAGTCCAATGCGCTCTTCACTCCCTATTCCCTACTTTTATATTTATATTGGTTGAGGGGAAGCAAACCCTTTAGCTTTGTTCTGGCTGTAATCCAGAAGTTCCCTTTCAAGAAAGTATTTTAGTAAAGTTAAGTCTTACTATGTACTTTTTTCTCTATTAAAAAAAAAACCTTTTTCCTGAGCATTGATAATAGCAATGTTCACCAATTTAGTGTCTGGAACAAGATTATATTGGCTCTCAGGTGCTGGTAGTTCAACATTACTTGGTATGTGCATGCTGCACTGTGCTTACTTGGAAAAGGAAGAATGTGTTTTAGTTGGGAGACTTTTATTTTAATAAACCCTGAAAACACTTCTATTGAAGCTGTAAAAAAAAGGGTATTTTTATAATTTTAAGTCAAATGCAATCTGACAGCTCTTTCATTATGCTGCATTTCTCACAATTGCCTCAGCTTTTACAACTTCACTTATCTGTGCCACCACAGTAGTAGTGTTATCTCTGGCAAACAGAAGTTTGGAACATCAGTTTCAGGACATTTTTGCCATATCCCCTCCAAAAAGCAGAGTATTCCACCGGGCAGGCTTACAGAAGGACTGCCCTGAGGGTGGGAAGATGGAGCATGTACCAACCTTCAGCACCGTGACATACGGGGTCCCGTCGGGTCCATATTTGCTGCCATTGACTTCCACATGTTTCAGCCACTGGATGTGAGGCTGGGCATCACTGTAGACCTTGCAGTGAAACTCCACATTGCTCCCCACCACCACAGTCTGGTTGGCAGGGAGCCCTGCTTGCAGGATTGGTCGGTGAGGTGACCTTTCTGAAAACAGAAAAGAGGAAAAATCCTAATTTACTTGCTTTTTTTTTTTTCCCCAGCACATATTCTCCTCTTAAACCTTCACCTTCTGGCTTTTTAAGGGAAAGGGTACAAAGCAGGTTTGTACCCCATGGGTCTCCTGATTACTGCTCTAGCCAGTGCTTCTCAAGCCAGACAGGGAAGAATCACCTGGGAAGGGAGGCATTTCAGCCCTGCCATTCCTTCTCTGGCCCTTCTGCAGACCCACTAAGTAATTTAGTGATCACAGATGTGAGCCTGAATCGTTGGCCAAAAAGAAGCTTGTTGTTAGTTTTAGAAGACACATGATCCAACACTTTGGGAAAGAAACCAAGCTCCTGCTTCCCATATCCTATCACACAGCCATTCAACATCCCCACAGATCAGCTGTTGAGGGAAAAACAGCAAAATCTCACCTAACACATCAAGCTGGTACGTGTGCCTAATGTTGCCATATTTGTTCTCCACGACACAGGTGTAATTCCCTCGATCTGATGGCACAACACTCTCCATCACCAGGCTCCACTGCTGGTGGCGTAACTAGAAGGAGAAATCAAACCCATGGTCAAGAAATCAACCCTGTGGTCAAGCACCATCACCAGACCTTTCAAATCAATGAACAAAGAAGGAGAAATCAAACCCATGGTCAAGAAATCAAGCTCGTGGTCAAGCACCATCACCAGACCTTTCAAATCAATGAACAAAGAAGGAGAAATCAAACCCATGGTCAAGAAATCAAGCCTGTGGTCAAGCACCATCACCAGACCTTTCAAATCAATGAGCAATCAGTGAGCTTCCACACACTTGGACCCCAGAGCAGGCCTGACCATCACAAGGAACTGTCACAAGGGTCATCAAAGTCTTAATGAGAAAAGGCATTAAGACCAATGCAAAAATGATGAACATGAAGTAACACGCTGAGATTTTCACAGGGACTTCTCTCTGTTACCACAATAATCACAATAATGAAGCCAGCTGACAACTGAATGTGGCACCTCTCACTAAAATAATGACTTCAGAAGGCAACACACAAGATAATTCTGATCTGTATTTTAAAATTTGCCAGCTGTGGAGGCAACAGGTTATGGCATTTGTCTGAACAGAAACAGGTTTCTCCAGCTGAGTTAGTCCCCTAAATTCCCTCTAAAAAACAGCAGAAAACACATCCACCCTCAAATGTGGTCCCTAGAATGCTTGGTCAGCCCTTGTATTTTGGCACCAAGTTTTATACTAGTCGGTTTTCTGGATGTGGCTCGTGTCCAGAGCTGATGGTGGTTCAGTAGCAAAAGGGGAAGCACAATCCATGTCTCCACCCTGACCTGCTGCCCTGTGATCTCAGCTAGAACGTTTGTTTCTAATGACCATAAAGGAAATAACGGATATGGAAAGCAAATCTTGAATTAATACAGAAAGCAACCAACAGTAACAAAGATGACTTCAGAGTGCACAGCATATGAAAGCTCTCCAAATCTCTGGATATTAATTTGATGCCTTCTGTCGCCCAAAGCAGAACATTGAGCTTTATTAAATATTTTGAAGGTGACCCCAAGGACACAGAAGCAGGAGATTAACAACAACGCTGCACTACAGAATGTCAAGGCCTGATGGAAAAAACAAGGGTGTAATTGCTCCTGGAGATTTTTTGCTGCAGCAGGTGAACTCAAATATGAAGTCATTTAACCTCTTCTGCTACACATAAATTGCAGCCACATGCTTTCTGTAAAAGGGCCAAGCTGCAATCAAAGCCAGAACTTTGCAAAAAGAAGGTCTAAAACCATAGAACTAGACAGCTTAGTTGCAAGGTAAGCAAGTAGAAGTAATTTTAACAATTTGTAGACCTCTGCAGCCCTGAAAACAGCACTGCTGAGCACCCCATTTTTCAGAGACAGCTGAATATGGCATTTCCTTTCATTTCAGGGTAAGGAGGCTGTGACCAAATGCTTTGTACAGACACCTCAGCTGTGGCAGATGTCTGGTCAACTCTGACTGCACCTCTGCCCACCCAGCACAGCACAAATGGAGGAGCTCAGTGAAGGAGCAGAACCAACATTTCACCCTTTGTAAAGCAACATCCCCCTTGCTGCATCTCTGTAACTGCGTGGCAGTCACAGAGCCTGGACCCACAGCTGAACACACCAGACTGTCACAGAAGTTGCAATGCAAATTTGTGGCTGCTCAGTGGCTCATTTCCATACTGGCTTGTCTCATAATTATGTCTAAAGGCTTCTTTAGATCCACTTTTCAGCATTGCAAAACGTTTGCATCTGGAACCCCTAGGAGCTCCTCCAAGGAAACGGGGCTCCAGACACATGGATGACTCCCTAGTCTGACCTATATTCTAAAACCAGGTCCAAATTAGGTGTTTTACTAAGGATGCACTTTCAAAGACCTTCTCTTCATCAGGTTTGTGATGGGAACTTTGGACTCTGAACAGAGAAGAACCTAGGGGCACACACCCATGGGGCAGAACTCGTCTGGAAACCTCAGAAGAAGTTTTTAGTTTTGAAAACTTTTGGAAAAAGATAATAAAAAAGGATGCTCCCAAGTTACAACAGTCACTGCACTCGATGAAACACTAGAAACATGAAGTGACTTAGTGCAGGCATTAACCAAGTGGGGGAGATACTGGAAATCCCTCTGGTTTATTTGGTGTTGTCATTCTTGGCTCTCTGTGAAACAAACATTTGCAGACACACTTGGAACCTCGTGTTTGCCAGACTGGTATGCAAGTCAGTGCAGTGGTCTGGGGAAGGGATAATCCTCCATCTCCCCTCCCCCTCAATCCTTCCTTCTAGGGTCATTTAACACACACAGGCTTACGATATTAGAGATTCCAACACGGATTTAACCATTAATGCTCTCTGGGAAATTTCATATGATAAATCATATGAATTTCTTTTCTTTACCAGTTAAAGATGAACTGTAATAAAACCAGGTTAGCCTGCCCATCATGTTTGCAACACTCACCCTTTCTCTCTTGCAGGCTTTACACCTTGCAGTCACACCGGTCTACATGCCATGTGCAAGGGGTAGATGTGGAAGAGGGGTCAGCTTTCATTTGCTGACAACAGACTTCTCACAATCAACATTTAAACTCTTTCACACACTGAAAACAAATGAGAACATTCCCAGCTCAAGGATTTCTGGGTTAAGACCAGATCTCAAGATGAAGTAAGCCAACCAAACTCTGCCAGATCTCGATCCTGCCGATTCTTTTCAAGCTGCTTAATCCTGTTATGAAGTTAAATTGTAACAGGGAATTTAAATCTTAAATACATGAGATATCGAGCAGGTTTTCAATCTCCTTTTCTGGTTCAAATCTTAGCTGATATCTATCAGTATATTTATACTGGATGAGATTTACTCTAGATTACTTATATCTAACTGTGGCTCATGACCAAAACCAAGCAAATAAAGGAAGGAAAATTACAGAGAAAGATGTCCTTATATGAAGAAGGGGACAAAGAAGTACACCTAGACAGATAGAGAGCTGAAACCAATCTTCCTGTAATTGTCCTGACATTGCCTTCAATAGCTCTTTTCAGCTTGTGGCTGGAAAGTGCCCCTAGAGAAACAAAGCACAGCAATGCCAAAGACTCACTACCATGTTTCAGAGGATGAAACGTGTCAATTTAAACTCAAAGCTAGATTAAAACTACAGAAAAGTGGGTAGGGGAATTGCTTTCAGCTTCAGATTTTTTTTCTGCAGGCATAATTTAGCGCAGCTGATGTGACATAGTTTAGTAAAAAGCTGTTGGAATGGTGCACGCAAGCCTGAAAAACACTTCATGATGATCCTTACAGCCTGCAATTAGTAAAAGATGCTTGTGCTTTGTGAATGTCATCTGCTGAAGAGCAGTTTACCCATAGGAGTTGCCTCCCCACTTCTTTTCCCTCCACAGCTTTTCAGAAGGTCCAAACCTGAGCGTGTTCTCAGCCTCATCCAGGCAGGAGCAGGGGCAGGACTGAGGAAGGAGCTTTAAAGCCTTCACTGAAGCAATCACAAAAGGCTCTTTCAGGAACAGGTCTGAGCTAACAGGAAAGAAACAGCCCAAAACTGTGGGGAGGGAGGACTTTTTTTGAATCCTTCTCTGGTTTCTGGAGCATGGCATGCTTTGCATGCCCAGTTCCCTTTCAAAACACTACGGATGTGGCAGGCATCAGCACACAGCTATTCTGAGTACTGATGAAGGTGCCTTCCTACAAGTCACCTTCTCTCCTTAGCAGCAGAGTCCAGGGATATGTCAGGGCTGGCAGAGAGCAGGCAAAAGTTGCTGCTCTGATGTCCTTCCTGCTATGATGATTTTGTTATAATCAGCTGCACCAGTTTAACCAAATAAAAGCAGAAAAAAGAGTCTGACTGTGACCTCAAGGGGACAAAGTAGTAACAACAATAGCAGCAAAATCTGAGAAAAGCTGACTCTCCTTTTAAAATCCTGCCATAATTCATCAGATAAAGTAGCACAGAGACTTCTGGCTAATTAAATAATTTGACTGCAGTGGGGTTTTGTGTCCCGGAGCTCTATCTGTAAACACGAGCCAGAGCACTTTCCAGAACACCTCATGGTAGGAAGGAGGCAGGGAGAAGAAAGCAGCCAAGGAGCAGATGCTATTACTCTGGCTACAAGGGAATCCAACACTTGACCAAAGGTCAGTGATTTATACCACAAGAATGTTAATGACTACCAGCATGATGATCCAGCTCTTGGGTGAGGTCCTTCCTATACCTTCAAAAGACACTGAATAGGTTTTCTTTGAGAGCTGGGAGTAGCTGTGGCTTGGTTCAACACATCTTGGGCTCATCTTCAGAAATTAGGACAGAAGTTTCTGCTCCTGCTTTTTCATCCCTATTCACAATGCAACCATAAACACAGCCCTGTTTTCACTTACTCCCTGAATGACCACTATAGACAAACTTAGAGGGAATTAGCCTTTGATCCCAAAGGACAGCAGTCTTTTTTAACACTTTGGTGGCCAAGCAATTCCTCAGAGTGCAAGAACCACCTTCATTTCTACACAATCAGGACAGCGCTCTTAGAACTACTGACGTTAATCACTGTGCAATACAATTTTCTAGTTGACAGAAATACCAAAAACTGAGATCCAAACCAAGACCTTACCTTGATGCCCCCAATCCTGTGCTCCCCTTTGAACTCCTTGCCATTTTTCAGCCAGTAGATGGAAGGAGTTGGGTTTCCACCTGCCGGACATCGGAAGCGAACGGTGTTGGCGGCGGGAACTGCCAGCAGCTTCTTCTCCATCTTATCTGGCCGGGTCCAGAAGGGGACACCTGAGAAGGGAAAAACCAAGCTGAACAGGCCCCTTTCTGCAGCAGAGGATATCAGCTGGTGAGCAGATGCATTTGAGGAGTCTGGCATGTGCAGATTGACAGTTAAATTGCTACCTGCTGCAGTTAAGATAAATGACACAGAAATGCTTTCCAGCTAAATGACTCTCATAGACATAGACAGGGTGTTTGCCTTTCGGTTTTGTGATGAAAGGTTCATGACCAGGTTCTTGTCATGGTAATGCCAGTATAAATCTGAAGTGGCTGCTTTTAAATCAACAAGTAGAGTTATCCCAGATCAGGATGAGAATCTGGCCTCAGCGTGTAAAAAGATACAGACGTACCTTTGGGACATTAGTAGCCAAGAAGCATAAACAGCAGAAAGATGTTAGAACTGTAAAAGAATGTTGATGGGCCAGAAAGGGAGCAGAGAAAAAGTATGAGCTGAGTGCACTGGAAAATGTTCCTTCTCAGTGAGTACAAATGTAGTGTAGCCTCCTTAAGGGAAGGAAAGAAAAAAACGCGCTGGTGCCAAACTGGTTTATCATGTTTATGTTCTTTAAGTACGAGTGATTTTAGTTTTAAAGATTCATGTTACCTTTGAACAGGGATAAGTTTTAAAACACCACTGTTAGCATGAGATACATTTTATAATCTGCCTCAAGTACAGCTATGTTCCTTGGCTGTGTTACAAACATTACATATTAACTCCAAATTAAGGCAGCAGCAGTGGCAAACTCATTATACTGGGAAGAAAGAAAAAGTTTTTAAAAAAAGCCTCCCCAGCTTTCATTTCTGCTTAAGGAAACACTGCAGAGCTGCACATGCTGTGTTTCCCTTGCCACACCAGGGCCACATCCAGCCCCCCAGATCTGTGCTCCACACCAAGGCCAAAGGGAGACGAGGGCAGTGTTTGGGCTGCAAAACAGCAAGAACGGAATGGAGTCTAAATGGCATCTTGTCCAGCTGGGTAGGAAAAATTCACCGACATGGAGCACCACTTCCAGCATGTGTGCTTCTGGCCAAGACAAACTGAAGGCCCTGGTCCTCCAATAACTACCTTGGAGAACACGATGGCCACCAGAGCTGTCAGGAAAGCATTGCTGCTGGCCTCTCCTGCAGTGGTGACAATGCCCAGAAACACCACCCAGCATTACAGCCCCATCTCAGTGCTCCTCTGAAGGCCCTGTGATCCCCTTCCCCTTAACAACAAGGGTGTACAAAGCCTTTCCTCTTGCTGTGTCCCTCTGAGATGCATGGGAGCTGCTCCATCTCTCCTGCACTCCTCAGTGTACTCAGCCCTGATGCCTTTTGCTCCAGGATACCCATCCCACTGCAATTCCAGGTAAGTCAGTGACTGCCTCTACCTTGCTCTAAGTCCCCAGTGTCCCCCACGCAGGCTCCCTGCTGCATTCCAGCTCCAAGGATATTGCAGGAAAGGTCATGCAGCTCAGCCAAGGCAATTCATGCACTCACTGGTTTTTAGCACTGGCCAACACTCTCCTCATGGTCCCCTCTCCTTGCAAAGCCCATGAGGAACTGGATGTCAGCAGCCCCATCTAGAAGGCCCCTCCATGAGCTCCAGACGGCTCTGCTGGGCACGTTGCTCTCATGTCACATCTGCTTTCCCACCTCTGCAGTGGGATGGCTGGATGGAGGGTGCCTCAATAACACCATCCCAGGGAGGGAAATTCAGGACTGAGGGTTTGCATCTGCCCTCAGCCTGCCTTGCACAACAAGCTGTGATGCTTATCAGAGTCAGCCCCGTGTATCAGAGGGATCTGCGCTCACCCATCCTGCGTACGCCTCGTTTTTTAAACAAAAACTGCTTAAGGCCCTTTTCTTGCCAGGATGGCACAAGATCCAGCAGGAGGTACAGCTGGCACAAACAACAGCAAAAGGAGGAATCCCCACAGCTCCCATGGTCCTGGAAAATCCCGGCTACACACTTTGCTGTGAACACATAGGACACCCAGGAGGCCTGAAATATTACATGATAAAGTGAGCTAAAATGGGACATCATGCAGCCCTCTACATCTACAGACATCATTCCAAATGGAAGAACCACTGAAGTGGGGAATATTCAAAAAAACAAGGAGGAGAGTGGGTGCAACCGCTAAAGGAAGAACAAATCTTGATGGTAAAAGGATGATGCTGTTACAGCATGAAGGAAGGGCAGAAACCAAGCAAAGGCTGGGCAAATCCCCAGGCAGAAGTGGGGGAGAGAATGCAGAGGACACTTGGGGTGGTGTTGAGAAGGCTGAAGAGGAGAGAGCTCCAAAAACCATGCTGGGAGATGTTTGGTCCTTGGTTTCTGAAGCTTGGGCCATTTTCTGGCCAAATGCTTCCTTCTGGCAATGCACTCTGATTTCCTGGAGACTTTACAAGAGGTTAACAGGGTTACAGGGCAGAGGTATGGGAAAGGCCAGGCATGGATGGAAAAGTCCCTCTTTGCCACGACCAAAGAGGGCAGCCAAATAACCTGCTGTTTGTTATTTGATTAACATATCTGTCCACAATAAATTCTATTTTATGGTGTTGGTGACACTCATCTAGGCACTGAAGTATATATACCACATGATCACTCAGTCAGGACCAGGTTCCTCCTTTTGCTTTTTGAGGGCTCTTCCCTTTTCCACAACATATGCGTGTGCTGCAGGGTGACATTCCATCGCATTTTTTCACTCAAAAGATGAGTTTGAATCTCACAGGAGATCCATCAACCCACTGGCTGCAAATGTTCTTACTGAAGCCAAGGGGGATTTTGCTATCAGACATCAGAGAGGAGCAAGATGGAGCCCAGGAAAGTTTCCAGCTAGGGATTTTCTCCATATGGAGCAAAGACAGGATTCACTCCTGCCTCCTACAATTAGACATGGCCTCTTCCCTGAGTGCTTTCCCTCATTTGGGTGCTCTTCTGTGAGATTCAGGGCTTGCCAGGGCTGGGCACCCCTGTATTATTGTGCCAAGACTCAAACAGGGCATTGCTCTCAAGTCAAACTGGAACTGGAAGAAAGCGTCTCCCCAGTGAAAACAGTGCCTTTGTTCTCACTTGCAGGAGCAGTGAACAAAACATCCCTGCTTTATTAGCTTTGCTCTGCCCTCCGAGTCCTTTCATTACCACTTTTTAAGGGGCTGAAAATGTTGCTAACTCTTCTTTTCAAGCAAAGCTTGCAAAGCTCCAGAGAGTTTTGGGAGCAGGAAAGAGAGGAAAAATTTCTAGACTCGCTCTCTCTAAATTAATCACCAGCAATGATTTTGCATGTGCAGGTGTGAAGAAAAAAAGGGACCCACAAACATTATCACTGGCCCTTTCCCATCATCAAACACTAAGCCTGACAGACCATTTTATTTGTCAAAGACACCGGCCACCCATCCAACTGGAATGACCAATTAAAAAAAAACTGAGAGCAATACTTGGAATAATTAATACAGCCAAGCACTCATTTAGCAATTAGGAGCTGCCACCAAATTCTGTGGCAGGCAGAATCAACCCTAATTGTGTAATTTCCCCAGCTGACGCCTCCGAGGACACAGCCAGATTTAATTGGAGATTATGGGGGCTCTTTGAAGGTGCTGGGGCTGCGCAGTGGGGGCTCCAAACAAACAGATACAAGAGGCGTAAGGAGCACTGGGGCAGAAGCACAGTGTGTGAAAAGGGAGTTTTGTTTTTGTTTCAGGGCCAGGAAAAACAGCTGTAGAGAACAGAGGTATTAGAAAGCCTCTTTCTGCAAAGGCGGATCACGGTTTGTGACAAGGCTGCAACAAATGGGATGATTTGAAGCTGCTGAAGTTCCTTCTTAATTCTTTTCTGCTGCCCATCCTTAAGGGATGCCCCATTTCTGTACTGCCCTTCAGGGATGAAGCTTAAAGAAGAGTGAGCAGAGCAGGGCACTCCACACGAAATTTGGTATTTCCAACCCTTAAAATTAACAAGACTGGCTTCAAACTCATGATGCTATTGGAATCAGCTTTCCAAACTCTCCACTATACGAGGATGAGAAACTCTTGAGTAAAATAATTAAGCTGGAAGAGTAACTTATCATCACAGGGGGCCAGAACACAAGGATTCTGTTCAGTGATGTGAAGTATGGCAACACTCAGTGAGCCAGTCCAGGATGGATTGCCTCCCCCTAAATATAAACCACTATCAGTTATACTGACTAGATAGCTCTAAGGTCCCTTCCAACCCTTACCACCCCATGATTCTATAGTATTTTTCTTTTGCATGAAAGTGTTTATTGCCTTTCCTCCTCTAAGCACTGACCATAGCAATGTCTGATGCCCCAGCAGGAGCTCACACCCCCCATTAGCAGGGCACATTTTTTGCCACAGGAGATAGAGGACCTGGGTCTTTGGGCTGTCCACAGAACATGGATTCACTCCTGCCTGGCTACACCATGTCTGCCTGCCTGGGATGGTTCTCCAGCCCCTGTTCCCAGTGGGATGTCCTGGCAGTGGTGGTACCAGGGTTAACAACACAGCTCCTCAGGCTCAGAAGACCTCTGAGGATTCAGTGGAGGATCTGACACCATAGAAAGCAACAGAACACACACCCAACATCACGAAATGCCATGAGGTGTCACCGCTCGGACACATTAAACTAATCTACCATTTTTAAAGCAGAAAAGAATCCAACTTTTCATAACGAGACCTTTAAGCAAAGCCAGCCATTACCTTCAGGTCTAAAAACAGAGACAGCCTCAAAGTCAAGAAGACCCAGAAAACAGGCTATAAATACATGTGGCAAAACGTGTTTTCCTTTTCAGTGAAGAAACACGTCTTTCTGTACCATAAGCCAGCTGATGTTTTGTGATACCTGTTGCTAAGAGATTGAGTTCTCTATAAACCACATAAAAAAATGTACAGAACGATTAATTGTGCTCCTCAGAAACTGCTCTGCAGCAGGAAAAAATCCTGACCAAAACAGACCTTCCCTGCATCTGCACCATTCTTCAGCAGGCACCAGGAGTCCTGAGCACCTCTGCAAAGGTGCCTGTCACCTGACAGGATTTGGCCCCTAATTAGAAGCTATCAGAAAACCACCAACTGCTGCTGATGGGTCTCCTGGCACCATAATTCACCATTACTGTCCACACACTGCACACAGAGTGGTATGAACTTAATACAGAGGGAGACCTGTTTGAAAGAGTCCTGCATGTCCAATGCTCTGAGCAGGAGAGATTTCCCAGTCATGCTGAACTTCTGCCAACGTACATAGCTGATTAGGAATTCAAATGCAAGACATTTATTTATTACAAGTACGTACACATGGGCACCTACCTCACTGGCAGAAGTAGAAAGTGCAGAATAAAACATAACACTAATGCCTCTGAAGCCTGTAATGATCCTGATCAATGCTATTGCACCTAAAGAAAGCAGCACTGGGATTGAAAGAGATTCACTGTAAAAGCACCAAGGGGCTCTGTCCTGGGACTCTCTTCCTCACAGGAGTGAAAGAAAAAGACAGTAAAGCCAAAGAGGTTGCTCCTACTTATGGCATCAGTAAATTTGGCCCTTGGGAAGTGTACATTTTATACTCTGACTCCTGTAAAGATGCAGTTAAAGACCAGAATCAGAATAGTTAAAGGTAAAGCAGTCAAGGTTTGAAATGGTATAAAACTGGGGTAAAATCAGTGTAGCCAGAAAAAAAAATAGTAAGTGGGCTTGTCTGGATTTACACACAAGGAGGATTTATAACTACCCATCAATTCAGATTCTCAGCATTAAGTCTCCAAAATACAGTACTGCTGCTGTAGTATTCCATAGCAGCAACATCACTCTGGCAGGTGTTTCTAAATTTTTAGGTGAATTTCATCACGTTTACATCCTGAGACCATTGATTTCAACCCAATGGAAGGGTTTCCATGCAACTACATGAACACCCAGATGAGCTTCACTGCTTGGGAGCCACAGCTTGTTCAAAGAAAAGGCCTCTGTAGCCCAGAAAAACAAATTACCTGTATCTTCTGATTCATCATCGTCATCTTCATCATCACCTGATGAAGGGGAATCTGGAAAGAGACAGAGAAAGAAGTGAAGCAGAAAGATGATGCTGTGTGGGGACATCATGCTGCATGGGGCTGTTGGTGTCACGGGCTCCAGCAAGGGAGAACATCCAAGTGATGGTTCCCCCTTCCTGGCAGCTCCACCAGCCCACCCTCTGATGCTGCAGGGCACTGGTCCTCCAATAACTACCTTGGAGAACACAATGGCCACCAGAGCTGCCAGGAAAGCATTGCTGCTGGCCTCTCCTGCAGTGGTGACAATGCCCAGGAACACCACCCAGCATTACAGCCCCATCTCAGTGCTCCTCTGAAGGCCCTGTGATCCCCTTCCCCTTAACAAGGGTGTACAAAGCCTTTCCTCTTGCTGTGTCCCTCTGAGATGCACGGGAGCTGCTCCATCTCTCCTGCACTCCTCAGTGTACTTAGCCCTGATGCCTTTTGCTCCAGGATACCCATCCCACTGCAATTCCAGCTAAGTCAGTGACTGCTCTAGACAGGCTCTCTGAACTGGGAGAGCAGTGTCAGGAGTTTGCCAGTGCTCTGAAAATGGGCTACAATGTCAAATACTTCTCGCTGTGTGAAATGCTCTCTTCCTCATAAGTACAAAAGAAATTCCAAACAGGAAAGTTTCTTTTTGCAGAACAAGCTCTCTGACTGCTTCCCCCACCCCCTCCCCAGCATTCACTCTGAAGACTTTTGATTTTACCATGTCTCAGAACTATTGCTCAGCACCTCTAATTCACCTTCCCTGCATTTTTCTTTTAACTCAACATGGCCCTGCCACATCTCCTTTCATTAGCTCCTTATTCAACCATGAACACCAAAACTTTTGAACTTTTTGCAATCAAACCTCTCTCTCCATCAACATTTTGATGACTACTCCACGAACCAGTTCCCTTTGGTTATACTCCTCCCACAGAGGCACCTCAAGGCTGTAACTTAATACCAGTAAACAGGTGGGAATTTTCCATCTGTATCTTTCCAAAACATCCTGAACTGTTTCTTTTAATGTGGTCTAACATTTCACCTTCTCCAAACTGTCCACAATGAAGGCTCAGTCCCTCTTCCCCTCATCTACTACTGCAGTAGGGTACTTTACTGATGACTACTGTTAATGTAAATGCCATTATCAAATAGCAGCTTAGTGTTTGATTTAGTTTACACAGTTTAGTTTAGTACAGTCCAGCATCTGGAAGATTTAGCATCACTGATGTTATATAATCTCCAGGAATTTCTCTTTTGAATAAAGGCAAAATGGTATCAGCCCAGCAGCCTTTATGTTCTGAGACAGTGGTAAAAGAGGAAACATTGTGAGTGTTCAACATGTGGCCAGAAATGCAAAGCACTGCTTTAGATCAAGCCAGGCACAACATCCTTCATTTCAAGATGCACTTGAGTTTTCTACTGTTCTCTGATCAGCACAGTGGAGGTAAAAAATGGAAAAAGAAAAAAGATGGGGAGAGGGTAAAAGGAAGGGAAAAGAAGGAAAGGTGACAAGGCATTTTCACCATCCACAGAAGCCAAGTAAAAGAGGAAACATCTCCCTGCCTTAGAGTGCAAGGGCTCACCATGCTTTACACCTCTCTTTGGCAAAGCCTCAAGAACGACTTTAGGCACGTATCTAACTGCAAATCCACAGCTGAGGTCCTGCTGGCAGCAGAACTAGGGAAATGCCATGGGGCTTGCTGCAAGGAAAGGGGATGTTTAGGTGTTTTGGTTGATCCAGCAGGTTTATTCAGGTCCCAGCGAAGGCAGAAACAGAGCCAAATCCCCACCAGCACTGACAGAGAAATCAGCACCTTCTCAGCTCTGCTCTCTCAGATTTGGTTACCCATACATTAACACATGATTATAGTTTACTTCTGCTTTCCAATGGATCCTCCACGACCAGAGGAATAGAATCAATTTTTAAACTAATTTGAAAACATTTTCACAAGGTTGAGGGAAGTCTTTGACCTTGCTTGTTTTTAAGATCAGAAGTGCAGCTTAGATTTTAAAGCCAAATATCCCATGTTTGTAGCTACTATCCTATTCAGGTTACTAAACATCACCTTTTCCAAAAGGTGACTAAAAATTATAAGCTATTTATCATTTACTAAAGCAGTAATCCTTTGCCGAAGTTGTTGAGTATTAACATCAGCAAGAACTGCTCAAAAGGGCTTTAATTATGAATGAAAAGGGATATAATTTGTTCAGTTACCTGTTTAATGCTCAGCCTTGGGTATTTTGAAAGCTCTGTTTGTGGCAGCAGCCTGCAGTCCATGCTCATCACAGGGATGCTGCTCAGCCACTAAATCCAAAAGCTGCTCTGTGCATGAAATGGTTGCAGAAATGGAGCTTCTGCCAACAGGGCTGGGTATCAGTTTGGGCACGCAGCCTCTGCCTGCAATCCTTTCCAAGAGGTTTTAAGGGGACAGTACATTTCTTTTTGTAAACTAGCAAACACTCAAGCCCTTGTCTGTCAAGGGAGGCATTTAGAAGAGATCAAACCCTGCTATTAATCAGCCTGGTTCTCAGCCCTTGAATGCCAGCTCCAGCATTCCCTTGCTCTGCTTCCAGCACCAAACATCCCCCTGTGCACAGTGAGAGTCAGTGCAGAACTGTCACTTTGCTGCAGGCTCAAACCTCATGGCTCTGTGTAGGAAAATCCTGAAATCTTAATAACCTATCCTTCCTAGGACCTGGAAGCATCTCTCAAAACAGAACTTAGGTGCAGATCAGCTATTCCAAACACACCTAGCCTAGTTTTGCTCATTTAAGAACACAGATCAGAGCAATTCCAGTTTGTCAGTACAGCTTTAAACCAGTTTAACACAGAGAGTAACTCCAGCCCTAAACATCAGATATCCACATAAATACCTGACCAGATACCTGAGCTAATTGCTGGCATTACCTTTAAGAAATGATGACACAAACCACAAATCTCCAAATACAGTCTCATCTCTGCAGTGCCACACCAAGCAATCAATACTAATTACGAAGAAATATCTGAGTATATGAGAAGTGCCACTATTGCCACATAAAGATGGGCTTCAAAGTTTAAAAACCAGTGCTGCTGACAGCTAAAAAGGAGGCTCCCACATTACCAGCACTTTGGTGGTAATGACAGTGAGCTAATAGAATCAAAGACTCATAACATTGTCAGAAAGCAGGTTCAGGTTACTCGCTAGTTCTTAAGCTGTTATTAGCTATTATTAGTGAAGAGGAAAAATACAGGGGCTTAAACTTTTTAAAAGCAGAGGATTATCAGTCCTTCCACTATTAAAAACAATTTCTCACTTTACAAACTTTTGGGGCTGGCAGCTGTTTCATTTGAGCATGTTACCAGCTGCCCCCTCTGCTGCCCCTTGAACTCAAAAGCATTTTCAAGTCACTTAGAAAAAAAGGAGAGTAACATTTCTAACAACCTGCAGTTCACTGGATAGGTCCAATAATCGTACCTAGTTAAAGAAAGCCTTTCAAGGGCCAAACACTTCTCCAACCATTTAATTGATATGACCTTGAAGCATTCACAGCAATCTCCAGTAACATTCAATAAAAAGCAGATGTTGCTGAAGGCTTACTGAAACGAGCTTTTATTCTCACGATGGTTCTCTCTCACTTACACAAAATCCTATTGCTGGTACAAGAAAGCTCTTTATGGAGTGGATGTCATTCACAATCACAAACATCTCTGTGTTTGGTTTTCAGACAGAGGCTCTTACTTTTTGAGGGAACTCAACTTTTGGAGGAAGGACCTACTATTCAAGGATCTTGAAAAAGCTCCAACAGTACAAGGGCAAGTGAAAGTTTTCAAAACCTGAGATCCACAAGTGGCTAATTCTCCAGAAAATTCAGGCTTTTAATCTGTGATCAGGAGGTTTTCTATCTGCTCACAATGATGAGTATCCATCTACCAATGCATCAGCCTGAAATCATGAAGACGACCTTTATGTTGGTGGTTAGCTATCTGGAAGCAACATATTTTTCTGGTACTCTGTGTCTAGTGATCCAGGGTTGGATAGCTTGTAGCTCTTCTATTGTCCTCATCACAAAAAATATGGCCAAGCAAATGACAGCATGTGCTTTACTAATGCAGCAATGTATGAATCCCAGTAATTTTGATGAAGCACATATTTTGGATATACAGAGTTTATGGATAAGCTACCTCCCAAACAAACTAGCAAGCTGTGATAACTGTGATGGAGGGCAGAGATTTATCAGCTACAACAGAGGAACAGTTTTCAGGAACCTCCAGCTTTTACGTGCAATTTTGCCACTGATTTGTCACATAAAACGGGAAGCCTCATTTAACCCCCCTGAGCCACAGTTCACTCACTCAGAAAAGACTTCAAAGGTAGCACTGCATCTGTTTGAGTGTCAAGGGTGATTTGAGGTTTAATCTGACCAGCATCCTTTTCAAGTCTCTCTCAGTATTAACATCAAGCTTCAACATTTAGTATGGACATGCAAGCATCCTCCAGTTGGCTTGTTCTGCCAGTCTGATCCCTGTCAGGGAGGTACAGACCTTCCCTGGACAGACAAACACCACAAACCAGTTGTGCTGAACATGTGAAAGGGCAAAACCCAAGAAAATCACTGAAAGAGCTGTATTTCTGCACGTACCTGTAACTCTGACTGTAAAGTTTCCCAGGACTTCGTTGGAATGCCTTGGCTTGCAACTGTACAGCCCCGAGTCATCATATGACACATTGATTATCTTCAACAGTTTTTGTCCAATGTGAGTTCTGTTGGTAGGTGCAATTCCAATACCATCTTTAAACCAGAAAACAGACACAGAAGAGCCTTGGGTGTTACAGGAAAGTTCAATGGTATCTCCATTTCCAAACACCAACTCTTCCAGAAAGGCGGTCTCGCTCCTCAAGTATTCTGCAAAGGGAGGAAGAAATGGAGATGAATAAATAAGAGAAAGCATCAGAGACAGAAAGGGTGTTTAAAAAAGAAACAGATCTCATATTTGCTCTACTGATGCTCCCAGGTGGCCAGACCTTCCCCTTGCCTGCCACAGGCAGGTAGCTGTGCAAAGGCAGTGAGGTCTCTGGCTGATCTACAAGGATGGCTTCAACCCTGCAGCAACCAAAACACAGCCACCCCACCAGGTGCATCACAAAAACCAGTACAGGCCTCCAGAAATGTCACTGCAACACCCAGTGCTGCGGGTGAGGGGTGATCTGGCAGAAATAACTGTGAGCTGACAAGTTCACAGCTCAGTCTCTGGACCTCCTTTTGTTTACTCCTGTGAGTCTGTCTGTCCATAAACCCTACAGGACTCAGCAAGGACAGGATATATGGAGCAGAAGTGGGGATAAACCAAATTTTGTAAGTGACTCTGGGTGACCCAAAGGCAGAAGGAAACAGGTGGAAGGCTGGACAGAAGATGCAGGCTGGAATAGCTAAAATAAATGAAGCCACCACTAGCTTCCTGCTGAAGTCATTCTCTGTGCAACAGAAGTGCAGAACCAAAGACATATTCATAGATTGTTCATAGATTATGGCTTCACTGTGAAACCAATGCAAGTACAGCAGCTCCAAATACCTGAGGATGTAGCATTGGCTCCAGGCTGCCCTTTTGCCTTGAGTTGAAAGAGTTGGAGCAGGCTGTAAGAGAAAAATGTATTGCTTTTCTCTTCTCGTCATGCATGTTTTTAATAATGTATAAATGCGAAGATTTAAAATCTAAAAATGTTGCCGTCAATAGCCTTGGCAGGGTAGAAAGAAAGGCTTCTGGGAGCCTGAAAAGGTGGTATTTCATGGGAGGTATTGTCTCACAGGAGGCAAAGCCCACACTCATTGGGATTACTAAGAACCTTCCCTCATACCCTGGTACAAATTCCAACTCAAATATTTTATGGTTTGGCCAGAATGTTGTGGTGTTCGTGCAGTCAAAGGTTTAGGTGTTGGGTTTTTCTCACTTTTCATAAAAATTTTCCCTGAAAGCATATACTTTTAGTAAATCGAAAAAGAAGACTGAGCTCCATCCAGCATTTCCTTGCTATCAGACCAGCACTCATTGCAACATTTGAGTGTTCACCCGTGGTCTCTTCCCAACTGGGATACCTCCTTGGGGGAAATCTGGTTGAGAAATATTCTAGTTTAACTACTCTAGTGTTTTTTTTCCTTGTTCTAAACTATGAGGAATTTTTTCACTGGTACCAACTTTGGCTTCAAATTAAAAAGCTCTATGGACCCCTTTGCACTTGCAAGACTGACCACCACTCTAACTCTCATGGAACCTCTTGCCAATTTAATCTGGAAAACAAACCCTGCACAACTGTACAACCCCTCCACACCAAACACAGTTCTACCAAAGCTGTTTGCCAAATGATCAAGACTCGTGTATTTTGGGGTTTGTATTACAAACCTACTGAACAGGAACAAGCCCAGACTAAGCACAGGCCAAACTGTACTGGTTAGCCATTTGAAAGGAAATACCTCTTTTCTGAAAACCATAATGAACCACGGTTAATGACAAAGCAACAAAGAATTTTTATAAAATGTATAGAGGGAATGCTGGAAAGAAGAGGAAAGTAGACTCAGCAGATGGACTGGGGTCTCAAGCTTCCTCTGTGCAATGAACTTGTTTCTGACAATTTTATTTTGGTATCTCTACCCTCAGCCTCCCCAGTTGGTCTCCAGAAGATGTTGTGATGCCAAGTTTGGTTCTAGTGACTTTTTTCCTACTGACTGGGAATAATACTGGAAAGATGTAGTGGTGAATTAAAAGGAGAATGCTACTAACTGTCTTAATCTCGATTCTGTAAACTGTTTTTTAAACTTTTGTTTAAATGCTTATGGCTTAAAAAATAAACAGGACCCAAACTGGAAACCTCTACAAAGTGTTTAAATGGGCACTCAAATGCTTTTAAGCACTTTGCCCAACAGTGACCTTGAAGAACCAATTTTTACTCTCATTCCTTGTACAGCTTTCAAGTACACAGATAAATCTGAAAGCAGAGACAGTCTCATTTCCATGCTTAAAACAGCAGGAGTTTAAAGCACAGAACCCAAGCTCATCTCTCTCACAGGGTGCCCAGCACCAGCACCTCCTTCCTGCCTTCCAGCTGCAAGTGCCTGGTGTTCCCAAAACCTTTTCAACCAGCGACACCAAGATAAGAAGGAGACATAAAGCTGCCCCTTCTGAGGCCAACTATCCAGCCATAAAAAATGTGAGGGGACACAGCCAGGACAGCTGAGCCCAGCAGACCCAGGGAATATTCCAGAACACCTGACATCTGCAATAAAACTGGGGGAAGAAGAAGGAGTTGTTTGGAGTGGTGGCATTTGCCTTTCCCAGTCACTGTGTGATGGAGCCCAGCTGTCCTGGGGATGCCCTTGGGAAGTGGAGAAATAATTCCTTGCTCTGCTTTGCTTGTGTGCACAGCCTTTGCTTCTCTTATTAAAATGTCTTTATCCCAACCCATAAGTTTTCTGGCTTTTACTCTTCTGATTCTCTCCTCCACCCTCCAAGCTGCAGTGTGGGGCTGAGCTCCAAGCTGGGGTTCAACCACGACTGACATTCAGGTATAAATTACCAGGGAGTTAACTCATGTAGGGGTTAAGGAGCCCTCTCTGCCACTTGCCAGCAGAGCAGGGATTACAGCACCTGCAGCTTTAAGGGCTTGTTGGAGACAAAGAGGCAATCTGGGTTGTGGGCTCCCAAGGTGTGACTAAAATTCAACCAATTATTAGTTTAGCCAAAGAGCTAATGGCTTGAGAATCACCAAGAGACACATCTGATGGAGATCAGCACTTGCAGCATCATCACTGTTAACAGCAAACACACTACAGAGCAAGAGACCATTTTTAAACTGTTCAGAGGAGCAAAAAGGCAGCAACTGGCTGGGAAACACCTTCCACAACGAGGAGCAGTTGGCCCAGCAATGCTGAAATGCTTTTGTATGTATTCACTTATAAGGATAAGATACTTCATCTCTGTAGCTGCTTGGCTCATCCCAGCAATAAATTCACTTTCTGTGTGGTTCACAGCTCCAAGTACTTAAGTGTGTCAGTATTTCCATCAGCTGTCTGCTCCTCTTAGACATCAATACTTGTTTCTGGCTGAGCCTGGAAACATTTTATTTTGGTTTTAATGCATGCAGCTCTCAAGTTATTTATTTTTCAGGCACGAAAGGACAAGGAAGAGGTGGAGGATGGTGGGCTATCCCTGACGGCTGGTGCACTATTCCTGGGCTGCTTATGGCCCCCCAAAAATCCAAGCCAACCTAGAGCCTGTCCAGTGCCCTTCTGGGTGCCAGGGACTGTTCACAGAGCCTGCTGGGCACTGCTCCTGGGCAGCAAAAGCCCACAGGGAGGTGGGAGGGAGCCCCAAGGTCCAAATCATCTCACAGGGTGCTGGGTTTTGGCTCCAGGAACTTTCTCTTCACCTGCGATTTTCTCCCTGGAATAACTTCCCACAACCCTACTTTTTCAAACATCAGAGTGTTCAGAAGTTCCCTGAGGAACTGCTCTGGTGGGGTGCACACACCCCCCATCACAAACCACACTGGCAGTCCCCCCACAGAGCATTTCAGTACCACCAGCAAGAGAGTCCTCACCCCACCCTGAACCCTGGCAATTCCTGAGAGGCTTTCCAGGATTGCTTCACAGCCTGGTGCTGGAATGGACTAAGGCTCAATTCTAAGCAGATATTATTTTTCCCTTTTCAAGCTGGACAAGCTGTATTTGGCATGTTAACAAGCACAGAGACAAGCAGTGCTCCACACATTTCTCTCTTCTCTCCAGGTTAATCTGAAATAATTTCTTTTTCTATGTTCAAATCCACCGTGACAGGATACATTATAGGATCACAGAGCAACAGCCATGCCAGAGCTTTCTCCTGTTGGGTTTGTTATCCCATTCTCAGGGGGATCACGGTCCCAGCCAGTGAGCTGCTGAATAACTGCTGGAGGTGTATGGAAAGCTCCAGCATTAGTGGGATGAACACAGCCATGCTGGTAAAGAGCATGGACACTATCTCCAGGCTCAGACCAGCACTGTGTCCTGTGTATTCAGCCCTAATTTATTCTAAATAAGTGTCCTACCTGTGTTAACAGAGGCTCACAGTGAATTATTCACCCAGTGAATAATATTCAGGTGTTTTTCACAATACCTGTGGGACTATTCCTGGGATGGAGTCACTTCCACCCCTCACCTTGGGACTTCTGCACTTCCCACAGCTAACTTCCCAGGAGGGAAATAAAACACTTTTCTTGCCAAAAATTGTTCATTTAGGACCCATCTAAATCTAAAAAGTAGCCAGGAAATGTGACAAGTGGCCCCAGTGTCACCTCCCCAAAAGAAGCCACATCCTCATTCCCTCTGCCTCCTCGCAGAGAGGCAGATGGAGCCCAGGGGAATATTGACCACCACCAAACCAGCCCCAGGCCCTCAGCCCCTGTGAGAGGTGGGCATGATAAGATTGTGGCATCACCAGTTTCCCCAGGAACCTGCCTTCTGAGGGCAGATCTGATTGAGGGAACGCTGCAGATCATGCACACCCTCACTGCTCTGCAGGGAGCCGAGGGGGTATTTTTTATATATCTCTGGTTTTTTGGCAGTACTTTTTGCAGGGCATGGCTTCCCCTCCTTTCTGCACAGACATGACAGTGCCAGGGGTGGAACATCCCTGTCTGGCTATGGCCCTGCCACCCCAAAAGGCATCTCACCAGCCTGGCACAGCAAAATGCAATACATCAAATACATACATGACATTGTATAAAATATTTGGCACATATTATATATTTTCTATTATATTTTTCTATTATATTTTCTTTATAAAATAAAAAGTATTCTATAAATTATTTTGTTTTCTCTTCCTCCCCCACCACCACCTTCTGAGGTCAAGAGCCCTCCTGCACCACACTTCCCAGTGTCAGGCTGCAGTCATCCTGGGAAGAAGGGGCTTACTCTGGCAATCACAGTGGCACAGGATGCTTTGCTGAAGCAGTATTGCCTCCCAAAGTGGTGTTTTTGCTGGGTTATCTCCCCTGCTCAGTGGGGCTCACACCCAGAAATGAAAATATTCCAAAAATAAAATATCTGTATGTGTAGAAGTCTAAACTGTGATTATAAAAATATGTCTTTAGATAATCATATTTGAAAAGGGTTTGCCTCCATTATTTCACAGAATCAAAGAACCACAGAATGGTTTGTGTTGGAAGGGACCTTAAATTCTCTCATTCCAACACCCCTGCCATGGGCAAGGACACCTTGCCCTAGACCAGGTCACTCAGAGGTACCACTTTATCTTTCCTATATTGCAAGTGTTTGCTTGGGAGGAGGCAATTCTCCTGGAAAAGCCTAAAA
Organism: Lanius collurio; assembly: GCA_020086605.1. Lineage (NCBI taxonomy): Eukaryota > Metazoa > Chordata > Aves > Passeriformes > Laniidae > Lanius > Lanius collurio. Next base: position 6,103,445 of record JACBWW010000036.1, on the reverse strand, counting down.
CAGCTTTTCTAATAATAATAATAATAATGCAAAGTAGACTGTTTATACTGTATGACCACCACAGTGGCCTATGCAATTGTTACCAGGCAACATTTCTTCCCCAGACATTAAGAAGTAACTGCACTGCATTACCACCCCGTGGGGGTTTTCTTAGATCTGTTTTAGGAGAAAAGCAAACTTTTTTCCTAGGGAATTAGCAGAACAATAACCAGGTTTAGTTCTGTCATATGCAGCTTTCTTTATAAACAAGAGATTATGGAAAAGAATAAAAAAAATCTCTACTGTTTAGTTTGGCTATCCCCGACAGCGACTTTGGAAGAGCTTCCAGAATGGAAAAAGCAGATGTTGCAAATCTGCCTTATCTACCGAGCAACTGTTGACTCTGTTGTGCAAATCCTAATTTACATCTGCATGAAAGGTTTCAGAGATTAAACGGCATTCAAGGAGGAATATTAGCTTTTCTCCCTCCCTCCAGCCCTCCTTTGAATGGATTTACTACTGGCAATTAGCTTTCTGTTCCATCGGCCAAGTAGAAAACAGGATTCATCAGGACTCTACAGTATCCTCCTTTTAATGGACTGTTTTCTTAGATCACCCAATTCAGGCACAGATAGTTTAAAGAAATAAATTATCACAAAGCTAAAACAGTTACAAAAACACTTTGGCCAGGAGGATTTCCCTCTGACACTTGGAAGTGCTGAGGAGGACAAAAACACCCACCAGGGAACAAACCAAAGGGGTCTCCTGGCTACACCTAAAATGATGGGAATGTAAACCCCTCCAAGAGGCACAAAGCTTTGGCTGCTGCTGAGACCCCAGAACTGGTCCCAAGGACAGTCTTTGGCTGGGGCTCGCTGGCTTAAAGCAACAGGCAGCCATGGGGAGTTTTCCTTAAAATCTGGCCAGATTGTACAATCAAACACTTGGCTCCCCACTGAAAACAGGGAAGCAACCACCACTCGTTTGTAGCTGGCTAGCTCAGAGTTCTGGATTAGATTTATTTTTTACAGAAGCAAAAGAACTGATACTGAAATGTCTCCATCCCCAAAGACAGGGAGCAGTGGATGGAGGCAGCATGGGCATGCTGAGGTCCCCAGGCTATGATGGCTCCTGCAGTTCCAGGTGCCAAAGCCGTGGTGCTTTCCTCAAGGAGGGCAGAATGAGCTGTGTCAGGTCTCAGCAGCCCACGCTCACGGGGGGATGACATCAGTCCCAGCCTGGCACATCCTCACAGCTGTTTGCCCACGGGTCACACAGACCACCTCATCCAACAGCAGTGGCCAACCCAGAGCACTCCCTGCTCAAGGCAGAGATGGGACACTCGTGGGGCTGATCCCTGGGGGAGCACAAGGGACTGTGTTGTCACCCTCTTGGTGTCTGCCTCTCAAGAAGGTGGCCAGCTTGGCCTCAGGTTGTGCTCAGCACAAGAAGGGCACCTCAGCTTGATGCTGACAGACAGATCCCAGCACAAAGCAGCTGATGTTTTACATTCCTGCTCTGCATGCCTGAAGAAGTCCAAAAAACCTCATCATTGCAGCAAGCAAGCAACTACCACAAGCCCTTTCAAAGGCCATGGCAGCAGCTTGGTAAACTGAGGCACAGAATAAGGCTTCCCAGCATCCCAGATTGGGCAAAGCTTACCCAGACTCCATCAGAGAACCTGGTCCTGCTGAACTGTGGAGGCAGGCCCTGAGCAAACCCGTGCTCTTCAGCATCACTGCTCCACAGCATCACTCCTACTTTGCTGGGCCAGGTTTCCTGGAGGGGTTTTGTAGGTGACACGTGCCCCCAGTAATTACCAAAGTTTGCTACAAGGACACAGCTTACACAAATGACTGCCCCACCAAGCACAGGGAAAGGAGAGCAGCTGTATCTTTGGAAATATTTTTAAACTTATAATTACTTAAAAGAATAAGCCCGTGCTGCTGAATGATTCTTTTGAGTTGTTTTTTCCTGGGCTCTTTCTCTATACTTCCATTTCATTCCAAAAAAGCCTCCAAAAATTCCTTACTGCTGGAGTTTTGACCCCCAGAGTGGACTTTCAAGCTACTTGGTCAGTTCTATCAAAACTTCATCACCTTTCAAGTGCTCTTGCAGATGAATTTTTAAGAAATACAGAAGTTCACCAGGCCCAAAAGCTTAGGTTTACCTCAGAGGAACTTTATAAGGAATGCAAATGCTCCTTTTCCCTTTACAATTCCCAAGCCAGCTTTGCCCTGGAAGCTACTTGTGATGCTTTTCTGGTACTTGTGATGCTTTCTGAAGTGGGCTTTAAGATCACATGGCATCAGAAAAAAATTGCCATAAAGCCCCAACCTTTCCCCTTCGATTCACAGCTATGCAGCTCCCAAATCCCAGGTCCTCTGCATTTCCCTTGCACTTTTAATGTGCACTCCTCTAATCTTCATTTAATTCAGGCAGCTGGCTGCAAATATCCCCAAACAATGGCTTTAATCCTAAGTATCCTGAAGCCCCCCTTTCCTTCCCGCACCAAAACTGAAGGAAAAAAAATAAAAAGAAGAGCCTTGGGACAGCAAGATGGAGAAATCCAAGCTATCCACTGGGCCAAAAGTGCAGAAAAGACACAATGAGCTGAATTTTGCCGGGTTTGCTAATTAAAAACGGAAGCTACCCCACTTTGGAGCCAAGGCGGGGAGGTGGGGGGAGTTCTCATGTTATTCAAAAAATCGGCTTCCAACTGGGACCATATTCACTCCACATTAATTGTCATTCCAACTACGAGTGTCCTAGTTTCAAAATGAAAACTACTCTCCAGTGTAGCTAGTGAAAACTAACACCAGTTTTGAGGCATTAAACAAAATTTATTGATTGCATTTTCCCACCCACTAAAACTTTAATAAGCATTAAACCTCAAACTCCTGGCCCGTTTCCTCCCTCTACTCTCTCTCTCCATAAAAAGGGTCAGGCTCCTCTATACGGAGATTAGGACTTAATGTTTGGTATTTGTTTATGAGCCTATCAATTGCCTTTATTTCAGGGGGGAGAAAAGCACATCTCAAAAAAAAACCCCTCTTGTACAGGGATTAAGAAAGGGCAAAGGTTTAGGGTAGTTTGGGTGGGTTTTTTTCCAACTGATTGTGAGTTTTAGATATATGATGGATCATGTTCATGTGAATGAAAACAAGAAAATATTCCCCTTTTTGCAATTTCCCCTGAGCAACATAAAATGCTATTTTCCAAGGACCCCTATTTCTCAGTAATAAGCTGCAGAACTTCAAGTCTTCTCTGATGGCCATTTTCAGCTATGTAAAAGGGAAAAATAATAATTTGGGGGGCTGCTCTGTCTTCATGCTTAGTAAAGAAAACAAAGGTCAAACATCTGAAATGCAAAGGTTGGTGATTAAGCCCAGAAATCCATATCTCTGCATCAAAATGAATAGCCAGATTTTGAGAGTGCTTAACCGATTTAAATGCAGAGCCTGACCTGGCTCAGCATCTTTCACAACCAAGCTTGTTATTTCAGAGTCTCAAGCAAGATTTAGGTGCCAGGTACCCCAGTTGGAGAAATTTAACAGTAATCTCCTTTCAGGAAGCCTGATCCACTTTAATGTTGTGAATGACAAACTAAGATTTTGTTATTTAGAAAACACCTCTAACTATTGCTGCAACACTTTGTGCTAAACTCAAGTCTTGTCCTTCAGCATTATTAGGAAGAGTTGTGAGAGATGGCAAAGAAAAGTACTATCAAAAATTCTTTTATTTCTCCTCTTTAAAGAAGGGTGCTAAAGGGATTAGACAGCTTTGAGTTCACTGCTCTGTTAAATCAACCTTACAATATTTTTTCAGCTTGTTTGACTTGCTGTTTCTGTATACATTTGTGTTTTCACCTTTCTGCATTCAAATCCCACGCTCAGCGTTTGTTCTGCGCTTCTCACAGGAAACTTGGTCAGTTCTTTATTTGTATTAAGTCTATGGGGTTATAGAAAACAGACTTGGAAAACAATCCCTAAATTAGCAGGACTCGCTGGCTTCCATGCACACACACACACAGGGCAGTGCATACCATCCAACCTGAATGCAGGGGTTTATCATTTCCAGCAGCAGCACAGGGGCATCAGGTTCACCAGGAGGGACCTTTTAATGGTCTCCTGTAACCATATCTATTACAGCAGGGTTTGGACTCCTCTTTACAAATTAACTGAGAGTTCAAGGAAGTCATGCGTGTCTCAGCTCCCTCTGCCTTCAAGCAGTTCCAGGGCCTCCAAATAATCATCTTCTACAACCTGCACTACATTAGGATGCAGAAATGCCAGAAGCAGGGTAGATACCTCTATGCAGAGATATTTTAGCACTGCTGTAAGGAAATGCAGACCCTCTGCAGAGGGCTATTTCCACCTTCCTACAAGAGGATGTGGCTGGTCCTACCTGTGTGAACCAGGGATCTTTCACAGGCATTTTGGGATACCTTCCCTATCCTTCAGACTCTGATTTTCCCAGCTCTGCCTTTCCATTCCCCAGCAGCAACACTTATAAATTCTCTGTGCAAATCATCTAAGAATTAGATGGCTGCTGTTGTGATGGCAAGGATGATCAGTACAGCAGGCAAACCAAGGAGGGAAAAAACAGCCACTTCTCTCTGGTGGGTGGAAGACACAGTTGATAAAAACTGAGCCCAGCAGCACCAAAGGGCTGTATTTGTCTGCAAGTCATGCAGGAAAGCCAAGCTCCTGCCATGCTCCCTTGGGTGGGATGAACCACCACCCTGCACTACTGGTGAAGACATGAAGCTGGACAACCTCCCTTGATGCATAACCCATAAATGGAGCAAGAATTGCACACAGCATTCTGCCCCCTCTACTCCCTGCCCAGGGGTGGGTGGCAAACCCAGGGTCATCTCTTCTTCCTGCCTGCCCTGAGTCACCCCTCCAACTCCTCCTTCTCATGCCCAAAATAGCTGGGCTCAAGCACTGGGTGAAGTAATTCCTGCAAAGACTGCACCTCTTGTCTGCACTTCATTTTCTATGCACTGGGAAGAGGGGACAGAGGGGGAGAAAACCTCTGCTTCCAACATTTACATATATTTTGAAAGCACCTGAGGAGGTTCCAGGACCTTTTTTGCCAGAACTAACACATTCCACCCACAAGACGATCTTGTTTGGAGTGTGCAGATGACTCCTCACGAGAAGGATTTGCACTGCAGGGAGTCACCAGACCCAGGCAGTGACCCACCACCGAGACCAGAGTGGTGGGTACAAACCCACCCCTTTCTGTGCCTGAACTGAGGGGGACAGGGCAAAGGAGAGCCCCTGCTGTCCTCTCTGCCACCTCTGTGCTTCCCTCCCCTTCATGAAGACTTCTGTGATGCAGAAACCCACTACCTCCTCAAATCCCAAGGTGCCAGCATGCCTACACTTAAAATAGAGGCAGAAATATCATCCCTTCACTAAATAATTCACAGGCTGGAGCCCCAGTACAACTACATCAACACTTTCCAGAGTTATTTTCTTTCTGGGGAGATCACAAAGTGTTTCTGTGGTAGGAGGCTTTGTATTTGGGTTTTCTTTGACTCCTAGTTCAAATGATGGCAATATTAATTGAACCACTAGGCAAAAGAAAACTGAGTGGGACCCTCATGTCAGAACTCTGGGGGCTCCCATTTGCTCCTCCAGCTCTCTGCCCTAACTGGAACAAGGGCAAGAGAAGGTGCTGCTGTCAAGATGCCCCTCTCTGAGACAGTCCAGGTTAAAGGAAAGTATCTGTAACACAGTACTCTGTATTTAAACTGCACGGTATTTACTGTATTTATCTGATATCTGAGGTAGGCAGCTAGGGGTGCAGGAGAGTGGTTTTACCCAGCATCTTCAAGGCTAATGCCAGTAGCCACTTACACCCTTCTTCCCCAGCTGGGTGAACCAGGAGCCTGGAAGGACTGAAACATTTTTTATGGTTGATTACTGATTTCAAGTGCCTGACACCAGGCCCCCTCTCATCACGTTTTGACACTGATGACTTTGGGCTGAGCAGGAACAAACGCTTTGCACTCACTCATCACTCACTACATCCCCAGTGTTGAACTCAAAAGAAGGTGGGTGATGGATTTGTAGCAACTTTGGGCAGGGATGCAGAGAGGACACCATCTGCTGTTTCTTACTTTGCCCCCACTCCCCACCCCACCTCTTCCTTTCTGTAATTAATCAATTCATAAATCAGGAGGCAAAGTTTCCTTGCATCCTCCTCTTGTGATCACCCCTGTGAGGCAAAGGCAGAGGACAGGGCAGGGCAGCTGCAAGGTCCAAAAGCTGCCTGTGGAGCATGGAGCAGCATTCAGGCCACTTAGTGGGAGCACTGGGTTCCCAGCCCTGCAGCTCGTTCCAACCAGGGGCCTCCCAGGGCCCAACCCACCACAAGCTGGAAGAAAGAGGCTTTCTGAATTTTCTTTGGAAAAAAAAATAATGCTTTCACAGAGAGCTGTGAATTCAGGCATCACACACTGACTGTAAAAATGAAAAGTATTTTTAATTTTTTTTTCCCCAATTGCATTCAGCTCTTTTCTTACACAGTGAATACTGGAGGCTGGAACAAGGTGATATTTAACGTCCCTGTCCAACCCAAACCATTCCATGATTCTAAATACCAGCTAATTTATGTACCTCCATTTACCAGATCCCCTCACTTCTGCACGAATCCCCAGCCTATTAACATAACTATTTAAACTGGACATGTTTTCTTAAACATTCTTCTTTCATAAACTGCCAAGTGACAGTTGTTTACTGTCAACAAGCCTGGGTACTCCAAGACAGGGAGAAATATGTCCTTGCAAAAGGCAGACATATCGGCTACCAAAGGAAGATTAAAATCTGGTGTTTTTCTCCCTCCTCAGAAACGCTTTATTCGTATAGACACTCACGATAGTGATCAGAAGAGATGGTACTATGCCTAATTCCAATCATTCTTTTAATTCAAGACAAGCTCATGGAGGATTTATCTTCACTTGAACATGCTAATTGTCAGGGCACACTCAGAACTCCTTAACCTTCTCACGGCAATTGGTTTCTGCTCTTCACTTTTAGCTGCGATACCTCCATCTCCCAAGGCACATCTTGGCTCATCTTACATAGATCCTGCTACTGGCTAGAAACAAACTGCTTTCCCAGGGGAATGTACAGAGAGAAGTTAAAAAAATTTTAACCAAAAATGAAATCACCAGTTCGTTCAGGCCCTACGCAAGCTGCTGAAATATTTTGCTGGAAGGCAATTGCTTGTACTTGAGTCTCGCCCATGAAAACTGGGTTATAAAAAAAACCCCAAATCCTATGGGAAAACTTTTTCTTGTGCTCTGCCTGCCCAGGAAGTGCCAGGAAAGCTCCTCCATGGGCTCCTGTCCGGGGCAGGGTCCCAGGGCTCAGGCTCACCAGCAGACCCACACGGGGGATTGGGAACACCGTGCTGGTGCATCGTGCTGGGGGCAGCAACACGGACACAATGGCAGTGAGGATGGGGCACAAGGGGACAGCAGCCAGCACAGCAGCTCAGCTCCATGCAGGACTCACATCAGAGGCATGGGGGGCTGGGTGGTGGCTGTCACCGCCGCCTCTGCTGCTCACGTTTGGGTTGTGATGCTGCCGTGGGCTCCCATCAATGCTGGAGCTCCAAAATCCAGATGGGAAGGGAAGGTCTCTGTTACAGCCGGTTGGAGAGGTCACTGAAAGCCAGTTCCAGAGATCCCCACCCCCAAACTGGGAGCCATTTTACTCACCAGTTTCCTCTGCCTGTTAAAATGTTTGGGTCATTAGAAAACTTCCCAAATAATCCCTGCTTATGCTAAATAGCTGCTCCCACCATGATCTGTGAAGAGCTTCAAGCCTGCTCCCTTGGAAATCAATGGGGGCTTTTTTTGCCTAGGATTCAATAGGCACAAGATCAGGACCTCATTATTATTTTTACAGGACTACAAGCAGCAGAGAATGGCAAAACCCCTAAAGAAAGAAATGACCCTCCGAACTGGGAGCCAAATTTGCTATGAAGGATCTTTACAAGCTCTGTCAAGCATCAAAATAAAATTAAAAATCCAATTCTTGGGATCTTTTCAGTTTTCTGACAGGGAAAGCGGAAGGTTGAGAAAGGCTGGCCCTCATCATTTGGATCCAGAGACATCTCCCGTAGCTCCTTTTTACTCCAAAGAAAAGCCTTCACAGATGTGTATTTTACCTTCCCCAGGGGAGTGAGCAAGAGGGGATGAGCCATCAGTTCAGGGTGATGCCAGTTACCCTGCAGTACCCCATGGAACAGAAATACCTCTGGGGCTTCACAGGACCTCTGCCACACAGCAAAACCCCCAGTAAATCCCCTCTGCAGAGCCACCACCAGCAACAGAGGGGACCAGATGGCTCCTGGGACATGGTCCTGCTACAAGGACCATGCCTGCACCCCATTTTCACAGAGCCAGGTGCCACCTGCCTCTTGGGAGAGGAGCCTCAGAGATGCTCTTGTCCTCATCACCCTCCTTGGAGCCCTCTGACAGTCAGGTCCTCCCCTTCCTGCCTGTTACATCACCCCTCCCTCTTGGCATCAGTGAGAACTCACCCACACACCACATCAGCACCACAAGGTTTGGGCCCTAAGCAATACCCAGCTACTTTGCTGTCCCCCCCACACCCAGCTCACTCCTGGTCAACTCCAAAATGCTTAAAATCCATTACTTCTGGATACCAGTTCAATCTTTATATCCCAGCACTGGTCTCCAAAACTTCACTGATTCTACCACATCAGCTGCAATAATTTAGTGAGATTCCCTGTGAACAGCACAAGGTAATTCAGTGCAATCAAGGCACAACTTCAAAACACTTTGCTTTCCAGGCCAGAAGTTTTAAATTAAGAATAATTTGCAAACACTTTCATCGATTATGAAACAGCAGCAGTTGGGAAGCCACCTCTGGAGGTTTCTGGCTTGCCATGGTGCACTATCATTGCCTGTTACTGTCTTTCCCTAAAAGCCTCATACTCAAGGAACTTCCTGATAGCTTGGCTCCTTGGGTGAAAAGGAAATGAGGGGAAAAAACCAAACCAACGAGGGGAAAAAACCAAACCAACACACTTCCATGTGTCAGCATGACATTGGCAGGCAGTTCAGCAGCTCAGAGTACAACCCCTGGGTGTGCTGGTACAAACACCAGTGCTGGGGTCCTGGGGCTCTGCTGTCCCCAGGGAAGAGCCTCTGGCACACACAGCAGCCAGTGGAGCTGTGCCTGCTCCCAGAGAGCGTCCTGGGCTGCGTCCTTCCCTCACCCGAAAACTTGGAACCCTTCTCACTTGAGTCATTAATTCTTTTAACCCCTCACAACCTGCAGAAATGGCACAGCCCCAAAATCTCACAGATGCTAAACGTGTAAGCACATGGCAATTGTTTTGCATACAGATCTGCATGATAAAGAGATCTACTTCCAAGTTTTAATATAACCTTTTTATTTAACTAACTTGTTATCTTGCCTTGCTCTCTGGATTTCAGAAAGCAAAGCCAGCACACCAGAACTACCTCCACTTCTGCAATTAATACTGCCCCTTTTTTAGATGAATACATCTGAAACTGAAGCAGTTACTGGATAAATGTTTTTTTTACTTGACTGTGCTGCTATTCTTTAAAAATAGCTTTGCTATATTGAGTAACCTAAGTGTCACTGCACAAAAGAAAAATTGATTTAACTACCTCCTGGTTAGTTCCTATGCACCTGAATGCAACACCCCTGATAGCCTATCAGAATAATAGGGCAGGTTTACATCTGATTACCTTTCACATTTTAACTACTAAGTTTACTAAAGGTTTTACTCAGCCCATATCTCACAGTTCTTGTTTGCTTTTGATACTACAGAAACTTCCTGGTCATTCAAGCCAAGAAGCAGATACTTTAGGGGTAAGCACACCAGGAATACAGCATTCACTGCAGGAATAAAAGCCCTTCTTCACACATATAGAGCTTTAAATCATATCTGTGGCACTTGGCAACCCAAGCTGTGAGCGTATGAGAAAGGGGACACTGGGAGAGTCAGCTTTACTTCAGAGAAAAAGCATTTTTTTTACAAGATCACCAGATAAACAGCCAAAAGAGGGGAAACTGCTAAACTGATAAGCTATGTAGGACGCCAAGGAAAAAAAATCAGGGTGTAACAAGGTATTTTAAGGTGTTTTCAGCACTGGATGCACCTTCAGACATGGTTTTAGCCCAGTGTTTACACAGAGGTGCTTTCAGATTTACTCCTCCTGCAGTCTGGGCTGCCTGCTGCCACATACCATGAGTGGCTGTGCTGAACCAGAGTCCCATTTGCTGAAAAATACCCCAATGCAAGGCAAACTTCTGCCAGTCACCATCCTCTCTGGCATACAACATGTAGAGTAAGTTTATCACTAATCACTGTTAAAAGAGATGAAATGGCAAACACTGAAACAGCTACATCAAACCACTCTATTGCATGGCTTGGAGTCAGCAGGCAATTTCAAGGTTTGAATGTTTGTTTAAGGGTCAGAAAAAAAGGTAGAAACAGGTATTCCGAGTCAGACAAACTCCCAGGACATATGAAAAGTTATGAGCATGCAGCACATGAGGGAGAAGACAGGAATCTATTCAAACAGGGAAACAGAATAAAAATAGCCAGATTTGTTGTTCATCTGTACATCAGGTTCAGCCAAGCTGGAAAAAACTGGGGAGGGAATTCCAACTCTATTTTCAGTAGAAACATGTGAATTTGTTATATTCCTGGTGGGTCTACCTTATATATAGTAAAGATTGCCAAAATCTAAACTAGGAGGACAACACAGCCACTTGTCCATGAAGCCTGGTGGCTCAGGCTCCTGCACTGAATCCCACACACTTCAATGACCAGCCAGAAAAAGCCACCAGCAGGCCATGCCCTAACCTTAGCTAAAATTAAGGTTCAGCAAATGCCTTCAGCCACAGCACTGCATGCCAACAATAGATCACTGTCAGAAACACCTCGATCCAACGCTTTCATAAACTGAAAATTTCAGAAACCAGGCTGATTCCCTGTCTTTTAGGATCTCTAAGTGAATAGCAGATGTGTATGGAGTAAGTATTCAGAAAGGATAGCTTTCTAAGCATGTAGGTGGATGTCAAAGTTTGCTGTTATCTGTCATATTTTAAAAGAAAAAATTTTGGTTTTCAGCCTTATTGAAGGGGGGGTGGTGGTGCTGGAACCCTCCTTCAGCTTTATGAAAAATTTCAGCTTTGTCCAGGCAGCAGACTATGTCCCACTGGATGGAATAGTCTGGATACAGTGGGAATGCCATAATCAAGACTTCTCTAGTGTTCACCTGATTTTAAAACCCATGTTCAGTCAGGCTTTAGGACAGGCACACTTTCCCAAACAGCACTGAGGATTTTTTTGGAGGGAGTTGTAAAAGTTAACATGCTAGTCAGAGTGGCTTACTTTAACTGCACGATTTAATTAGCAGATCAACACTTCGCTACACAATTTTCAAATTTACTTTCATCACGTTCCCTACCCAGTGGTTGCCAATAAAGTCTTAATTAAAAGAAAAAATCCTCAGATTTAAATGGAGTGACCCTTGTCAATATGCGTAGAAGACCTCATGTTATACAGCTACTTGAGTCCATCTCTGTCCTGGGACAGATTTTCTAGTTCCCTATTTGCTAGGTAAGAAATAGATTTATTTTTTTTTAAAGAAGCCATATTTCATCATCATTTACTTGTGGCCTCTTATTTTACTGCACATAGTAAAATATACTATCTCAACATTAAAGACTTAATTAGCTCTTTAGCTGCTGCTGTTTATGAGAACAAATGGATCAATTTTTAATGTTAAAACTATCAATCACAGCTGCCCACTGAATCAAAACCATTTCTGGTGTAGCAGCACCATCAGTATATGGGAGACTCTTTGCAGAGGGTTTGAATGCATAAACCCCAAGGCCAGCTCCTGGAACAGCCAGTGCCATTTGGCACTCGCTTCAACACCCCTATAATTTCAGGATGAACTTTGAGACTCTCAGATACACAAAGCAAAGTGACACAGATCTGTGTAGCCTACACCTTGGAACCCTCGCTGAGCTCATGCTGGAAGGCTACAAGAGCCCAGCTTCCATCAGCTGCAGGAAAAACACCTCAGTCGGCACATCACCCCTTCTTTCCAGGCAAAAAAGTCACAGGAATTAGTACATGCCTCTCATTAAACTTAGTCAAAATCCCCAAAATGTTCCTTGTTCTGCTCTTCTGGCTAAAAACCTGCCTGTGTACTATAAACTCTGGGTGACAATTCCACTGCTTGCACAAGGAAACTTTGGTTCTCCCTACTGACAGACTGGGAGAGCTCTCCCCGCCCCTTCCCGCACAAACCTGATCAAACATTAGCAGCTCTCTATACAACTCTTTCAATGCACTCAGACAGCCAACTAGAGCAACACAAATCCTAAAGAGCCCAGAAATTGCCATTTTCACATATACCGTCTGCAGACACACACACAAGCCAGCTACAGGAGACAGGACAGTTATCAGAAGTTTTTAAAAGTGAAATGCTGCTGTTTCAGTTGGGCTGCTCTCCAAGAAAACAGCCAGCATTACTTGACATTCACAAATCGTACGAAGTAATATCTTTATCTGAATACTAATGCAAATTGGACGGGCTTTTTTATATTGATGTCTATTCTGTGGCTGCTGAATAGAGTGACCGCATGCTCAAGGCTGCAAAGGAGTTCACTGACCTCCCTAATCATCTCTGTCATAGCCCCTGAATGACATA
>JACBWW010000036.1:5977511-6055815 GCA_020086605.1 Lanius collurio | reverse complement strand
CTATGTTCTCCTCTGCATCCTAAATAACCACTGATCTCTCTGTAAAAATAACTTCTCAGAGGACTGCACGAATTCACTGGCTGGTTTGCATGCAATTAAAAGAAACCCAGCAAACAACAAGAAAACCCCCTGTATTTTTAAGACAGAGCTATTTTTCATAGCAGAGCTTTAAAAGTCCTTATAAATGAGAGATGCCAGTGGTTTCTCAGGAAAACAAAAGATCCCGGGGCTTAGCTCTCTGCTGAGAGGGGAGGAAGCGCCAGGGTAGAAGTGAGGGAACATTCAATCGGGCTGCTCTGACAGCTTTATAGCCCAGATACAATGGGCAGAGCCCCGGTACTGACGAGCCCCATCCCGGCGGCTCCGGCCTCGCCCCCGCCGCTCCGCGGGTTCGCTCCCGCCCGGCCCGCCCCGGCACGGCCCGGCCCCGCACCGGGGCCCCGCACACCTTTGTGAGACCCCCGCCAGAAAAAGCGGCTGTTTAGCAAAACAAAAGCACTCCCATAATCTACTTATTGTGCCTCATTAGGATTGCGGGCGCCCTCTTCTAATGGGAAAGTTATAGGATCAAGCCGGCGGCGCGCTGCGGGGTTACCGCGCTGGGTAATAAAGACATTTTTTTCCCCGTTCATGTCCAAGCATGACAAGACACAGCGGCTCGCTCCCGAGAAGCCACTTGACATCTTCATTGTTCTACCTTCTCAGCTAAACACTTTTTCCACCGTTCCTTGGGGTGAGCGTCACGATTCCGAGCGTGGCTTTTCCAGGGAGAAGGGGGTTGATTTGGCTTTTTGTCCTCTCCCGACTGCACAAGGGAGCTCGCTCGGTCTCTGCTCATTTTCAAAGGAAAGTCCTGGGCAGATGTTATCAGGCATAGTTTATATAAATCCGAGCCTAGGTTAATTCAGAAAATATGTCGTTTCTGCCACAGCTGTGAACCACACAATGTTATCGTGCTCCCGATATGCGGGCACTTAGATAACATGACAGTCCCAAGGTGATAGGGTCATATCAACCTTTGATGCTGAAACACATGCAAATTCCCCTTAGAGTTGGAAATGCAGTGCTTCTGGGGGCTGTTTAAAGAAGACATTGTTCAGATAGTGTTTCTCCCTGAAACTGCAGTTTCTTATTTCCAAAGGAGAGGAGCCAGCTCTGTTGGATATTACAGAAGTCCCTTAGAAACATTTGTGAGAGAGCTTAAAATTAACCATTATAGCCCAATTTAAATGGATTTATGGAACATAAAATAAAACAAAAACTTGGCTTGTTGAAGAAACTGTAGAGTCAAAAATCTGACGTGCTCAGTTAATGCAGCAGGCAGAGCGGTGCTGCAGAAAACATTAGTGAAACACTGAGCATGTGACTTTTTCTTCATATGTAATTTAATTCTAATGGACCGTATTGTGTCATCAGTTTTTAAGTGAGAATACTTGATGAAGTCTTCAGGGGAAGGGCTTAAAAAAACAGCGACATGGTTAAGGACACAAGGATTTCAAAGCCCTTCACCAACCTAAAAAAGCCTCGGTCCTGAGCACTTTTTCTAGGCAAACCGCAGAGTTTTCAGGCGGCAGAACTCGGACTAACCACACAGCCTGTTTCAAAAAACGTTTAAAAGTAGATCTCCCTTGTAGGAAACACATGTATTATTTAATGGGTCATGACAACGCTGCCTTTCAATTTGTTGAAATACATTTGAAACAGTGTTGAGGACTATCACACCCAGGGGACCCTGGGGAAGGAATCTTGGATGGTGCAAGGTCATTCCCTGCTTCGGCTGAGATAAACCTCCCTCTTCCAAATGCCCTAATCTTTTCCTGATATCTCAGTGGTTACAGAAAATCACTATGGCCTCCTAAAGACAATGAATGGTCAACATTTGTTCCACTCAAAGATAAATTCAGTTTATAATCTCATCTGAAGAGAAGCCATCTGTATGGTGCTAAAATAAAATAAAGTTTTAGACCATGATAATCAGATAATTTTTACATTGTCAGTGTAGTAATATTGAGGTGGATTTCTCTCTTTTGTTTTTTTTCTCCATACCTTTTCCAAGCACTCCTTGCACACACAGTCGCTGGAAGTGAAGTGTTTTAGGGTTTCTGTGAGAGATTATGATGTTGAAATCTTTGCTGTGGGTGAGGAAGAGCCCAGGTCCCTGAGCCCTGGCAGTGCTGCTTTCAGGTGACACAAAACCCAGCTCTTCTAACCACGGGCAAATATTTACCCTGCAGGAAGGGCAATTTCAAACGCAGCCTGTGCTTCCATGCATGAAGTGCCCTGAGCCTTCGGGCAGAGCGCTGCAGCCAGCAGGTATGGCCTTCCAGGAATGCAAGGAGGGATGAAGAGCAGCCACTGCTCTTTGGGAAGTGTTTAGTGAAACAGCCGAATTGGGGGGCAATAACTGGTGAAGGACTGCCAGGGAGTGTAACCTGGGAAGAGGCTGCCCTTTCAGGCAAAGCAGATTTATTTTGCAGAGCTCTAGGCAATGACAAGTCTTGGAAAGTCAGGAATAATGTTTCACCCAGTAGCCTACAAGGAGCCCAAATTTCTTGGAAATAGAACATTTCTCATGGGTGTCTCATAAACAAATTTTTCTGACTGCATCCACTGAGCTGTGCCTTCCTAGAAGAGCAAATACACAACGAAGCCCAACGAAAAATGAAGTGGAGCTATGCTGGCACAGAGAGCGATGCATGGGCTGAACCTGGAGTTGTGCCATTTTCCTTAATCTGTTCGTAGGGAGGTGACAAACATCCAGTTTCTCTTGTGTATCAGCAGCTTTGAGGCCTCTTTGTTAGCAGAGCTAAAGTCAAGTGCATCAGTAATGCCTGTTATTGTGGCAGACACCACAGAGAGAGCATTAGGAGCTCCCTCCTCACCCAGGGAACACAAACCAGGGTGTGTTTATGGCCCAATAATTGCTTGTTTGTGTAAAGTAATGATGCCCCTGTTTGGCTTTTAGACCAATTAGTAGAATAAAGGTGGTAAAACACGAACATAATTAGTCTAATGACTATAAACCAATGACACTAAGTGTAAAATCTCTAGCCTTTTTGACACCCTGGTTTTATAGTGCAATATAAGGAGGGCAGCAACATTAGGATGTAGGGGAGTTCCTCTGCTTTTGTAGCTGACTTTGAATGCCCCTGCACAATCTGATGTGTTTCGATAGCCTGGGGTGGCTGGCTGTGGCCTCATATTAAAGAAAAGTTTTCCCTGCTAATTATTCCTTGTACTGCTTTTTCCCTTGCTAATTAAGAGTGGCAGAGAGATTTGATTATCATGTTTTCCTAGTAGTTAAAAAAAGACAAGATCGAACCTCAACCCATCCCAGATCCCCAGGCTGAAGCAGATTCTGCTCCTTCCATCCAGGGTTACATTGCTTTATCCATAAGAGATTGCCAGGGACTTGCTACCAGCAGTTGAAGGCACTAAAATTCAGTCTTCTAGTGCCAGCCACAATGCCAGGGCAGAGTTTGGTAGGAGAACAGGAGAGTTATCTGGATGTGCAGCTCCCTCTGAAAACATGAACATCTTCACTGTGGAACCACAGCTCCCTTCCTGGTGTGGTTCAAAAGTGACTGTTGAGATTGGGAAGGCCAAGATTCAACCTAGGATAATTATTCACCTGGAGACTCTCTTGAAAAAAGCAATGCAATTTCTTTTGAGGGTCTCTCCTGCTGCTGTGAAAACCTCAGTCAGTGCTGGAGCCAGCCTGTGCTGGGAAAGCTGTGCTACATCATCCCTTTGTGTTGCACTTGTGGCAGCAATACTGCTATTGCCAACCCATCTTTCTCCAGCGAGCTGATTTCTGCTGGAAAAATCCACTTTTCAATGCACAGGAGCAGCACAACTGGGAGACCTTGCTGGATCACCCAGTGGCACTGGGTGCTAATGAATGTTCCATGTGCCTGCCACAGTGGTGGAGACTTCACCACAGTGCACATTTCACAGTAGCAGAGATTTTCTGATGTCTTATTCAGAATGTGGTCTGATCACAGCCTGGGTGAAGACCTCACATTTCCCTCATGAGTGTGGGGGATGAAGAGGTATTGCAACCCCTGAAAGTTCTGTCTCTGAAAGTCCCCAAATTTGTCCCTAAGTTCCTGGACATGATTACCTTTATGACCTCTGCTTTTGCTCCATTTCCACACCTGGCACAACTCCCTGAAGAAGAGACTTTGGTATCTGTTTAAAGCCAAGGGGGAAAAGCAGCTGCCTCATTTTTTGAGTAAAGCAATGGCTCAACTCAACCTGTTTTGTAAGTCTGTCCCCAGAGGACTCTGAATGCATGGGGACATCTGCAAACAGCAGCGAGCCAACCTTAATTCCCAGGTGTTGGTTATTGCACCCACTGCTGGTTCTGCTGTCCAGCAAACCAGCCAGCAAGATTTGGTTTCCTCCTGATCTGTCAGGGAAGGTAGTCTGTGGCTGCCTTTGCAGAGGAGCAGAATAACAGACAGATCAACAGGGACCTTTCAAGTAGAAAATTATGTAGTAATGCCTTAAAGGTAATTTTTCTTCCTAAGGACTCAGCTGATAAAAAGGAATGGGGAGTGGTAGCATTTTGACCATAAGTTTGGACTCCTCAATGCTCACTAAGTTAGGACTCCCTCAATTCAGGCTGGATGCTGAGAATTTTTTAATGGTTTTAACAGATGTGAAAACCATAATTTGTTGTATTAAAGATGATAATAAAGAAGCTATCTCTCGCTCAGGAAGCTCAGCTTTGGGGTTTTGAAGCATTTATCTTTCAGCAAGAGCTCCATCTTTCTTCCAGCCTCTGCTGAAGCTCAGCCCTCATGCTCTGGACTGCTCTCTTTCCATGGCTTATCTAAAAAAGGTTCTGCCCTCCTTCACTCTTTTCAGATCAAAGGGAACATTATCAGTTTACAAAGCATCCTCATTTCTTCCCGTCTCCCAGCACTTCTGTCTCTCTAACCTTCCCTCCAGGGTCAAGGACTGGGACCAGGCTGCTGGGAGCACTGGTTTCCCTTGAACAAGGGTGGCTATGGAGGTCTTCTGCACTGAGAATCAGAAAATCAGGCCTAAGTTTGCTATTCCCAGGAAAAGTTGCTTAGTCTGATGATGTGGGCCACCAAACATTTCTGGTGGAAGATCACTGAAAGCAGGGAGTTCAGAGGGAATCAATTTAACCCCCTGTTCTTGATTGGAGCTGTGGGGAAGAAAGGAATAAAAGGCATAAAAATGTAAGTTGAAGACAGAGTGTCACCCTTTGCTTTGAGTTTCCTGCCTTTTGTCAGGCTAAGCGCTCAATTCCATTTAAATGCAAGTTTTACACAGGAGAATCCTCCCCCAGACAGGCTTCCACGGAAAGTTTTGCAGTGCCCGTTGCCTTCATGGCTGTGAATGGGGAAGCAACCCCTCCAAAATCGCCTGTCATGGGAGAGTTCACTCCATCTCAGGGTTTCACTGTGGCTGGGTGGTGTTTGCTTGAGGGTTGGAGCGAAGAGAGGAGGAAGCACGTCAGCCTCTGACAGGTTTTGTCACACAGCACCGTTACTTAACCTCTTCCTGCCTCAGTTTACCTGCCAATTCCATGGTTAACGACTGGTGTTGTAGGGACATTACAAACCTGTAATCTTTCCAAGTGCCTGAACATCCCCTGTGGGTTGTACTTAGGTTGGAACAACTTCTTCAAAAATCTCTTTTGCTAATGCTGCATTTTTTCTCCTTGCCAAGATGGCCAGATGGATCTCAGTTAAAAAAATAAAATTAATAATTTTTTTGCTAAATTCTCATTACAGGATGCTACTGATAGAACACTTTCTTCTTAAATATTTTCTCCCTTCTATCTATCCCACCCCTGTCTTGCCCCTAAACAGATTCTCAATTAACCACAAGAGCAGATTCTCAATTAGGAATGGGCAAAACTTGCAAGCTCATTTTCACATATTTATAAGGTTGGTCAATGTTTTTCTGTCTCAGATGATATTTCACATTGGTTTTCAATTAAATAAAAGCATCTGCTCACTGGAAAAAATGTTTCAGCACAACTGAAGCTACTAACCAGTCTTGTTCTTTGGTGAAATATGTGCTATGTCTTTTTTTCTGTTGGTGGTGACCCTAATTTTTGACCTTAATTTTTCCCAGAGGTTATTGAATCCTGAAGTTTCCCACTGATTTAGTAAGGTATGAGGTAAGGACCCTCTCAAAAAAACCAAATGTGAAAATAAGTGAGAATGCAGTTATTCAAGTGTAGACATGTCTGCTTCCCAACCCTGCATTAACTGGATATACCTGATTACCCCTGGTTTCACCTGGAGAACACATGGGCTGTCCTTCACCTTTTATGCTTTGGTGGAAATCCAGAATAGCTCCATCAGACCCAAGGAGCTGTACCCAGAGAGGCCACACGATTTTATGCCTGAAATTCCTGCCTGAGCAAATCACTATGATTCATGCTGTGACTTGGAAACACAGTGGATGTGCTGAAGGCCAGATTATCCCAGAAATCCCCCCAAATGGCCTCTGTATTGGTCACTCATTCTTTCTAGTGGTGCTCTGAGCACAGCCCAGCAAGGACAGAGAAGGATTAATTCACCTTCACCACTGCTGAGCTCGTGCAAAACCCAGGCAAAGCTGCTTTCTCAGGAAGCTGAGGTGAAGAAAAGTTAATTTGTTGGCCAGGTGAGACTATAATTCCTGTTATAATTTCATATTTGAAAACACAGCCCTGGCCTAAAGCCTATTTTCAGGATTTCAGCCAGCCCCAGGTCAGCCCTGGAGCACCACGAAGGTGGAACTGCCCGTCCCTTGGTGCGGGATCTGCGGCTGGGTTTAAGCCCCGGATTAGCTGCAGAATAGCTAAGCTCCTATAAGGCTTGGGAAAACATGCTGCCCTTCCATGCTTAGTGGGTTTGCCAGGCTCTCCTGTCACTTAGAATGAATGGGGAGAGAAATCATTATTTAATTATCTGGGAAGCCCTTTAAAAGACTAATCAGCAAGGAATTTCTCTCCAGTAGTAACAGCTGGCTCTCACACTATGAGTCACAAAGAGAGATATTAAAAGGCTGTTTTTCTCAGTTAGTGAACTTATTAACTGTGCTCTCCTCTTTTATAGAAATGCTGCATTGTTCTCTAACAATGGTCCCCAACCCTTGAGAAACATGACAGCATGCTGAAGGGGATGGGGCTCTGTCTTACTGTTAGTTGGAGTTTACCTAGTCCAGGATCTCACACTTCAAACCCCAGTTCTGCTTTTTGGGGGGTTTCAAATGAGGCTCTTCCCTGCAGCCAGGTGGCAAAGGGGTCTGTCACCAAGAAGGGGCGCAGCAATTTGTTCAGTGACAGCCAGCAATTCATTTCCCAGCTGCCCTTCCAACCAGGGAAAATTGCATCCAAGCTGGCTTCCCCTTGGAGAGGCACTGGTTTGTCTCAGTGGTGTGGGAATGGCAGAGCTCAAAGCAGTGGGCTGGGCAGGGTAAGCTGAAACTTCTCTTTCTGCATGAGATTGGGACATGGAAGATAGAAGGGGCAGCAGAGGTGTCCTTGCCAGGACAATATCTTTCAGGATGCTCCTACTCAGGGCTGTGAATTGTCACCAACTTGGGAAGACCTGACCCAGTTCTGCCCAAAAACCTCTCTGCACCATCTCCCCTGATGCCAGTGCTCAACAGTGGATTCAGGAATGATAACAGCCACAGGGCAGCTATTAAACCTCAGTGCAAGGAAGTGGTTTTATGTTCAAGTGGCATCTTAAGTGACATTAAATGAGGGAAGTCATGTCTCAGCCAGTGTAATTCCAGGAGACTTGTCCCTATCTCTGGATTTACACTTTGGGCACCAGGTTAGCTCCCCTCTGCCATCTGCAGCTGTGTAATGAGCACTTCAAAACACAGCAGACCCCATCAGCCCCTCCAGGTCTATCAGCCAGACCCTTGGCTTATCAGAGCTTTGCAGAGGGAATGGCTGCCTTCCTTCCCTGGGCCTGTCAGCCCTCCAAGGGTCTAAACATGTTGCTCTCCAAACACAACTGGTCCAATTGCTGTGGGAGTGTGGGGATGGGGAGCAGATCCATCCAGCAAACTGGGGCACAAATGACTGGAGAGGTCACTCAAGTTCAAGCATTTAAATGTGAAAGATATTTACTTCATCAAATTGAATTTGTACTATTTGAACAGTGTCTCAGCACAACAGAGAGGAGGAATCTCTGTCCAGGTGACTTTGGGCTCTCTGCTGCAGGGGAAAATGTGCAATAATATTTACCTTGCACAGACAAAACCGGTATGAACACAACCATCCTCTCCTCTTCTGGGGCCCTTGCTGAAGACAGATGGCTCAGCAGTCTGGCAGTAATGGATAAATCTCAAAGGGCAATATTTCAGCTTATATAAGGGGATGGGGCTTCCTGCCAAGTGAGCTTCTACAATTTACATCAGGGAGGATTTGGCTGGAGATAAATCAGGTAATCATTCCCCTGGAGGAGCTGCAGTACCATCAGTGCTCACCTGTCTGCTCAGCATCAGAGCCAAGCCTGTCCTCCCTCGGGCAGCTCCAGGTATGAATTGCACATTTGGGGTGCTTTGGGAGAGGGGGGCCTTGTCAATGATGAGAGGCACTGGCAAACTCAGGCGTGCTTAAACACTGGAGAAATAGGTGTTTAACTGGAGTGCTTTCCCTTAGAGAGGAGACCCCACCAGGTGGGCAAATTGCCCCAAATGTTCCCTCAGTTCCCTGTTTTGCCTCTTTTTCCTGTGCCATCAGTCTCTTGGTCTTTGTCTGCTGCCTCCCAGCATGTCCTTCAGTGTCCTGGTCTGCAGGTCAAGAATTAAACAGGACCTCATCTGTTTGTCCTGTCTGTGCTAGAGATGGGATGGACAGCAGGGCAAGAAGTGAGTGGTGTTTCCATCTCCTCTGGCTCACATCCCTGCACAGCTGCTGCTGTGGGGGAATAAAGTTGTTATTTTGGTCGGGGGGTTTCTCCCGGCCCGGCTGGATGGGGTCAGAGGCTCAGACCCAAGAAGCCGTAGCGAACCCAGAGAGGTGATCCCGTGAGGAACCGTCTCCCAGGGGGTCGTGGCTTCTCTCAGCCTTCGGCCGGGGTTGCCTGCAGAGGATGCCTGGCTCAGCAGGCTGTCAGCTCTTAGTGCAGTGATTTCAGCTTGGCTCTGCAAGGCAAACCCCCCTGGCCAGGCCCGGATAGAGAGAGAGGAGGAAACTCTCTGGTGGTTCCGCAGAAGCAGCTTTATTTCAGCATCTTCCACGAAGGGGTGACCAGAGACGGATCCTCCCCGACTCGGGGCAGAGGGGTCTCTTTTATGGGGGTACAGAGGTGGGCGTACAAGGGTGAGAAACCAATGGGTATTAGGGTATTTTACATACAGTTTCCTAGAGGATCTTAGATCTATCTTTCCTAACTAAAAAGGCTCTTTGTTTCCCCCAGAGGGGCCTGGAGGGGGATAGTGCTACCTCCTTATCTCCAGGCCTCCCTGTCAGGGCAGGGAGTTTGTCAGACCCCTACATTTTGAGATGTTGCAGCTGTCTCTATCTAAACAAGGCTTCCTGACAAGACAGGGGTTTGTCAACCCCTACAGGGGAACACAACCATCGCTGTGGGGCTGTGCAGGTTCACTCTTCCCTCCTGCTCCAGGACAAATCTGGGAGAGCTGGTGAGTCAGAGCTGTCTGCACCGGAGCTTGTCCTGGAGCTGCTCTGATGGAGCTGCTGGCACCAGCCCTCCCTCACAGCCCTGCCTGCAGCTGCAGCTCCCCTGCTTTGGGAGCAGACAGACCTTTCCAGCTCCTGGCTGTCTGCATCTCTTCAGGAGAGGGATTTTCTCCCAGGCTTTTGCCTGTGCATCCACCACTTGTAATTCTCAAACTGGTGGGGTGTGAGCCACATCACTCTGGTGCAAATCCTGCTTCCCCCTCTTTCTTTCCACTAACCAGAGCTTTCCCTGGAGCTGCTGGATGTAAATGAAGCTTTACTGAGCTGAGGCTCTACCTGATGCTCAGAGGGAGGTCTTCAGCTTCCTTTGCCTCTGCTCTGCATGCCTAGAGCTTTGTTGTATAAATAAAAACCAATTTGCTCCCTCTAGTTTGTATTTTGTTTTGATACTTGGTGGGCTCAGAGCATGCAGAGGAGGTACACACATGGAGAGTTCTCCACCATCCCAAGGAAGACCAATAATAAACAACAAATAATAAATCAGTGCTCTGGAAAAGGAGTCTTCTCTAGGTTGCTTTTGGTATGTGTATGACACAAGGATGTGATGGCTGCTTAAGAAAGGGCCCTGCTGTAGATCCCATCCCCAGATCTCCCAGGCTGTTTTAAAAGACAAGGAGAAAAAGGCATTTCAAGCTTTGCAAACTACAGTTTGATGCACAGAGGATTAAGAGCTCCATCTGACCACCTTGAACTGGTTTTCTGCTTCTCTGGACAGTACTGGGAGTTTGTCAAACTCCTGAAGAGGGCCAACACATTAGACAGAAGAGTTGAGGCCATTTGTGTCCTCTGGGGGCCAGAAGGACCCTGAAGACTGTGTCTGATGGCACTGGATGCCTTTGCATAAAAAACTGAGTCCAGCTGTCTTAAATCAAGTCACAGTCAGAGGAGAAGACTGAGAAAATCTCCTGCAGGAATAGGCTCTTTTCTGCAAAGGGCTCTCACATCACTGGATATTGTACAATATCAAAGTGTTTCTGGCCTAGGCTGCTATGACAGCTCCTTAACAAACAAGAAAATATGTCTTTATATCTGCCATTTGATTGTGGAAGGAGACATTTTAATCAACATTTGTCAGCCTGTCTGATGTGTAAGTTGTATTTAATTCTGGTACACTGCTCTTATTTGTGTCCTACAGCCTGTTTGCTTACAAACAACAGAGATTATCTCTTCTGTAGGAAAACTCTGGCTTTCTTTTTCTTAGTTGGGGAAAATTCCTGATGAAGTTCTGTCAAAATTGATGGGTCCCTGCTCAGGTGAGTGTCCTGGGCGTAAAAAATGAAAGGGGGTCAGACACAAAAGTATTTTAGAGCTAAACTCAGAACCAAGAGGATAGGGGTGGCTGGTGCAAGGGGTCCCAGAAACAGCCCCTGTGTAGGAGGGACTGGGCCCCAAGGATGGGAGCCTGGTCAGACATTGCTGGTGAAGATGTGGGTGCAGTTGCAGCAAGGATGTTGAAAATAATGGTATTTGTGGGATGCCCAGGAAAAAAACAGCCCTGGAGAGCTGCTTCAGCCTTTCTTCTCCCTCCATCTACTTTTGACCTGCACAGTGAACCCATGCATCTCCCTGTCCTGTCCCAGCATCTTCACCCATCTCCTCTCTGTCTTGGGCACCTGCAAATCCTACATCCACCAGGAGAAGTGTATGAACAGTCCTGCTGGCATGTGCCATGGGCCAGCTGGTGTTTTTTCCACCCTGGGTAAATAGATGTTTTCATGCAGGAAGGCCCTTTGTGGGTATGGTGACCTTGGGTATGTTTTGACCAGTAATTATCTGGAGGCAGCTGTGCCTCCTGGAGAGGTTCCATGTTCTGGGCTTACCTGACTGTGTCCTAAAATAGTCCTGCCCATAGGGATGCAGCCAGGACCATGGAAGTGCTCTCTGCCCTGTGTCCTGCAGCATAGAGGGAGTGTTTGTGCTAAAAATGTGTTGTTGCACATCCTTCACCTCAGACATGCAGTCTGCAACACCTCAGCTTAAGCCCAGGTAAGCTCTAAGTGGTATTGTGGTTTGCAGCTTTCAGGTGTGACTGGCAGGGATTTATGGTGTTCAGCTACCTTGGTGCTGCCTACAAATTCCTCTTTGCTTTTCTTTCTGATATTGGCAGTGCCCAGGTCTGTCTCTGTGCTGCTGATGCCGAGGATGGATCTGGTTTGTGCTATGACGTGTTATAAGCAGTGAGGACTCTCAGTGCTTCCCAAGTCTGAGAGATTTCCAAATTCCAAGTAAGTGCCTGGTGGCCCCCATTTCTGCAAAAACAAAGCCAGCACCAAAGGCACCTGTTTAGGAGCAGAACACAGAGCAAGATCTAAGGCCATGGCTTGATGCTACTGCTACGCCTTCAGTGGCAGCTCAGTTAAAAGGCATTTTTGCAGAGAAAAACATGACACTTAAAAGGCAACACATTCTTTTCACCTTCCAGTTTCCAATTCAGTTTGTAACTTAGCTCCAAGAAGTGATATGGGACTGCTTTCTTTTCAGCTTAAAATCTCTTTTTTCATGCACTGGATGTCAGCGCTCCCGAAAAGATTAAATAAGGCAGAGGTAATGTAGATTTAAAGAATTTTCCAGATGAAGTGCCAGAGCACTTTGAACTGAAGAAGAAAGAGGTTGCTGTGAGGGGACTGGTTGGTGCTGGGGGAAGGCCCCATGGAGCTTTGCTCAGCCCACTCTGTGTGGGTAAATGTGGCTCTACTGTGGAGTTGTGGGGCTGGCAGAGCATCACTAACTCTGCACTGTGGGGCACAGAGTGGGGCTGGCAGAGCACCCCTAACTCTGCACTGTGGGGCACAGAGTGGGGCTGGCAGAGCACCACTAACTCTGCACTGTGGGGCACAGAGTGGGGCTGGCAGAGCACCACTAACTCTGCACTGTGGGGCACAGAGTGGGGCTGGCAGAGCACCACTAACTCTGCACTGTGGGGCACAGAGTGGGGCTGGCAGAGCACCACTAACAGCACTGTGGGGCACAGAGTGGGGCTGGCAGAGCACCCCTAACTGTGCACTGTGGGGCACAGAGCAGTGCTTGCTGACCAAAACCCACGTAACAGCACTGTGTCCAGTAATGTCTCTGGGGAATGGTCCTTCCTCAGAGATGTGGGACCTGCTGTCCATGATCAGGGGCCAGAGGAACCTTGCTCAGCTGCCCTGGTGCTCTCACAGGATTTGTGAGCAGTGCTGATGGAGCAGAGGGAACCTCCATCCCCCTCCATCTCCATTGCCCAGAGATCCAACTCAGCATAAAGAGCAAAACCCATCCAAGGGGAGGTAGCATGGGAGGAAAAGCTGGAATTGCAGCAAGTGTGCTTCCTGTGTGTGTTCTGGGGCTGTCTCTGCCAGGGGAGGGGCATTGGGTGTCACCAGAGTCAAATGTTGCTGCTACTGCCACAAAAAGAGCTATCAAGGGCAATTTCTTCTTCTTGTCCTCCAAGGGAAAGATTTCACCCTGCTTCAGCACTGAGGATGTCTGGGCAAGAAAATGAGCTGCCACAAAGGATAAATTACTCCTGTTATCTCCAGATGGATCAGGTCTCTGACTGATGAGACCAGTCCATGGGCAGTAAAGTTCCAGGGAGATTTGTGGAAGCACTTGCCCTGTAATGCCCTCAGAAGGTGCAGAGTTACCTTCTGGCCATGGGCAGTGGGTGGAGGGAGGACTGGGGGGAGGAACAAGGTTTAATAAAAATAATAATATTAAAAATTCCCCTTCGTATTTCGGTAACAGCTCTTCCAACATTCCCAGACCAAATTAATTCATGAAAAATTTCTGGCAGGTGAGTATGAATTCCATAGATAAGTAAAAAGAGATTTGGAGGTAGAGTGAATAAACAGTTTTGAGTCATGCAAAACGGTACTGGAGTGGGTAGAAAAGGAACCAAGGACTCCAGCTCCTCTCTGGTGTGCTTTCCTTGTGCCATCTGACCTTCAGGATTACTGTGTACTCTGCCAGTTTTGTATCTTTGCTTGGGGAATCTTGGAAGAGCTGCAAGGCAGCATGGATAGCCCTGAGGAGACTGGAGCACTTTAGGTATCCAGTGCCATGGAGCAGATACTCATCTCTGCCTGTTCAGGCTTGCTCCCCCTTCGGGGTGTGTGGGTGTGAACTCGTGGGGCAGTGCAGGATTATTTGGGAGCAGAAGGTATCAGAAATACAAGTCTTGACAGCAACTCAAGGGCTGATTTTTGGGTGCTCTGCACCTGCAATCAGCTTGGTTCTTTCAGAGCTCTTCATCAGCCTCCTGGGCAAACTTTCAGGGCGGTTGCTGACCTGGTGAGCTCGGGGGAAAAAGGCTTGATTGAAATCTGGCTGTGGTTAGAATGGTGAGCTCTTGGGAAGTTTGACACTTGATGCACAGCCAGATTGAATACAAAGCCACTGAGTGCATTACAACAGATGTTCATGTCCTGCTTCTGCACACATAAAACACACTTGTTGAGGTACTTTGGATCCCTGTCATCAGTTTTGGGTGTCTGTTTATTTATTTTTTCTTTTGTTAAGGGAGCATCCTAAGGTAGTGGCAGGAGTGAGTTTGCATTGTGTTTGTACAGCTCCCAGCACATCAGTCCCTGTCATTAGTGAACAGAATGGAGACAGAACTGACAGCAGACATGAAGATGCTGAGCTCAGTCTTCCTTCCCCACAGGCAACTTTGCCACATGTGTCCAGTCCCAAAGTCACACTGAACAGCTCTTCCACGTGTCCACCTCCATGGCATAAAAAACATTGCCCTGCAGTAATAAACAACAGACTTAGAGACTCAGAGCTCTGCTGTTGGTGGAGGATTGATCAAGGGCATCTTTGATCATGACATAGGAGAGAAATCATGAAGTAAAACTCCCCTTTGACTCTACAGAAAGGTTCACAGCCCTTACTTCAGACAAAAAGAAAGAGCCCCACAGCTCCTGCCAGTCTGAGCTGAGAGGGGCTGACTCCTGGCCTCAAATGTGGTGCCAAATGTAGCTCTGAGTGCGTGATCCAAGACAGTGTTAAACACTTCAGTGGGGATCAGTCCCTCTGTCATTCCCTGCTTCATCTTTTCAGCTCATGTCAGCCCCAGGTGCCTCTGAGGGAAGTGAGAAAACCCCAGCAAAAAAGAAGAAAGAAAAGCTCCTCATGGTTTCTGGAGGCACCCACGGATGGCCTCAGGTGGACAGGGACACGAACCCAACAGCCCTTCTTGGACACATCAATAAATGGGGCAGTCATAGGTTTTTCATCATTCTGAGTCATCAAGGGCTTGATTTTTAGGGTGCTGAGCATCTGGGCCCATTGAACCTCAGACCCAAATCCTCTGGGAATCATTGCTGCTTCACAAGTGCAAAGCAGGCAGCCTCAGGCATGCAACACTGAGGGCAAGGCAAGGCCTTTTTCAGCTGTAGCCTGAAAATATTGCAGCACAGGTTGGATATTTTGCCTTAAAATATTGCAGCACAGGTTGGATATTTTGCCTTAAAATATTGCAGCACAGGTTGGATATTTTGCCTTAAAATATTGCAGCACAAGTTGCATTTTACCACTGGAATGGGGCATTGTACATGTCCTTGTGTACCCAGGACCAGGTGGTGCCATCCTGCTTTTGCTGTGTCCCCTCCTCGGACCCTTCATAAACACAGATGTTCCTTCTCCTCTGACAAAAATCATTCATGAAAAATTCAATGGGACATTTCTTCCTCCTCTTTCTCCCTCTCGTTTTTGTTGTGTTCTTGACAAGCTTGAACTCCATAGGGGGGAAAATAAAAGAGCAGCCCAGCCCCTGGTCGGCCCTGCATCCTGCTGCAGTGCCCATTTTACATGGTACAAAGGTCATTTAGCATAGCATGGAGCCCTCAGCAAGTTGCACAAGGCAATTTCATCTGATCCGTGATGGAATTCCACTCAGCCTAAGTCCTTATTATTATGCATTTTTTACACATTAGGATTTTCCTTTTGTTGGCAGCCAGATCTCTTCATGAGGTGTTAAAAAGTGCAGAGGGGCTCTCCCCTCCACTTGGGGTAGCTAATCCTGCCTTTAAGGCTGGGATAACTGTTTCATTACGGGATGGGCTCAGCTTTAGACCCACTGACGTTTGCTGACAAGGATCTCAGAAACCAGCACAAAACCTGTGATGGAAGAAAACCCATCTCTGCTTCTGGCAGGTCAGCCACAACCCAGCAAGGGCCGTGAGACTGATGGTAGTTTCTTGTCCCACTTTTTTTCCCCCCCTTAAAGTTCTAGCCCCTGATTTTCTAAATGTTTTCCAAGCTGGCAAACATGTGATGACTCATTTGCACCTGTGAAAAGCAATCCTCCCGATTTGATGGATGATATTGCAAACTTTAAAAAATAAAGGTTAACTGGTAAAGCTAAATAAATAGATTCTCCCCCAGCACTGAATGGAGCGATGTTGCAGGCAGAGCAAGCATCTGCTTCATGCCAATCACAGCCATGTGTCTCTTGAGTAGTCAGAAAAGAGGCCTAATTAAGTGGTGTAGTCCTCAAATAATAATTAGATAATACCTGAGCCTAAGAAAATACATAGCTATTGTTCATAGTCCTCATAAAATAATACTGAGCTTTATTACAATTCTTCTGGCTGGAAAAATAATCAAATCCAGTCCTTCAGTCAGTGGGATATTTCAGTGATTTTAAACTGGTTTGACTTTATCAGAAAAGATGAATTCAAACGGGAACAGGTGCAAAGAAAAGCAACTAGGATGGAGGATAATCAGGGCCTGGAAAGCCTGTTTTATGAGGCAGGACTAGAAGAGATTGGCTTGTTAAGCCCAGCAAAATGAAGGGAACATGACTGCTGTCTATAAATACAGCAGGGATGGAAATACAAAGGAGGGAAAAGAGCTTTTGAAGAAAAAGGCAGAGTTGGCACAGGAACAAATGGCTATAAACGGGTCACTAATAAACAAAGCCAGGAAATTAGGAGAGGTTTTTCAGCCACCTGAGCAGTGTTGCTCTGAAAGAGGCTTCCAGCAGCAGTGGAGGGAGAGAGGGCTGGGCTGAGCTTCGATGGTGCTTGGGCAATTTCTGCCAGGGATTTCTGCATGTCCTGAGAGCCAGGACCAAATCCAGAGCCCTGGGAGAACCCTGCTATCCCACCTCCATCTGTCAATGCAAACACTTCAATAAAAGTGAGGGTGGGAGGAAAAAATAGGAAAAATTGTAACAATGCTTGCAGTTTGCTTGGAAAATATTGCTTCTGGGGTAAATAATTTATCACTGAATGGAAAAAAACAGTGAGAAATTTCAACCAGCAAGATAAAAACTGATAATGAAATGTGTGGTAGCAGTGAAATGTTTTTTTTTTCTGGTTTGTATAGGAAGCAGATAGAACTGACACAGCTAAATGACCTGAAACTTTGTTTCTTGATGACATCATGAGTTTTCTTGCCTGAAATATAGCAAAACCCAGAAAAATTATACAGGACAAGATCCTGTAAGTCTGGAAAGAGACCACCACAGTTGCTAGCAATGAGCTGACAGCATTTGGTAAGTTATGAAAGAATAAACTTAATTTATCTCTTTCTTTCTTCCACCTTCCCCATTGAAAATATGGACAAGGACTTCCCTTTGACAAACTGCCCAAGGAACACAGAGAAGGGGTAAATTAGTGCAACTATTTAATTCCCTTGCTGAAAGTGCTTTTTTTTTTCCTTTTGATTTAGACAAACGGAAAAGTTTGAGCGAGTTCAGCAGTCTGGCATGGTCTCTTTGGCTGAAGCTGGTCTGGTGCATATGAAATCCTTAAATGGATTTTGGCTCAGCAGAAACACACTGTTTTTGTTTTGTGAGTAAACCCCAAGTGTTATTTGGAGTCATCCTCTCACAAACACAGGCACAGAGCTGTGTGTTTTGGTCAAGCTGATTTGCTTCCTGCCTCAGCAAAAAGATTTTAGTTAATGGGTTTTTAAGTGATCTAATGTTCATCATGTGAATGATGAAAGGACAAAAAAAGTCTCTGTTCTGATTTTATTTACAGACCAGAAAAACCACTTGTATTCCATAGAGACATGGGGATAAAGAGGGAAGTAACTGGGAGGAGATCTTGATCCCGTTCTCAGCAGCTCCTCTACCAAGTCACTGACTCTGTAAGAACAATACATTTCCCTCAAGACATTGTTCTTATCCCGTTTTTCTGGTTTCTCAGGTAGCTGTCCAAATCTTTCTTGCAATTACTGTTCCCCCTTCAGTAATAACAAAGGCAAAGGGAGGTAATGCAAATAGTTACCAAAGGGAGGAGAAGCAAGCAGGACTCTTCTAAATAGGCAAGTGACCCCTGAACCTGTGGCTGCAGCATATCAACACAGGCACACATCAATATCAGTCAGTGCTCTACCAGGAGCCAACACCAGCCCACAAGCCACTGCCACTTGTACTTCAGCCACCCAAAAGTGGCCCAAGTGCCTGCCCTGGTTCTATGATGCACAGAGCCCTTTTTCCTATGATTCAGTTGTTAACTCAGGTAATGCCATGGAGAAATGGCACTGACCCAGCATTAGAAACCAGATAATAACCTGTTCCTAATGGTCCAAATGCAAGATCAAAGGTGTTTAGAGAGGCATGGGCAAGGAAGCTGCTGTGTTAAACCACAGTTACCAGTAAATGACAAGCCATCGCTAGGAGACATTTGCTGAGAGACATTTACTCAGAGGCATTTACTGCACATATTAACAGGGGCAATGCAGAAGGGACAAATTCATTACCTGGGTAATGATTTTACATTAGTATTTGCATTCAGTGGATTGACTCCAGGAACCATTTTTGCCCTGTCCATATGTATATATTATGATTTGTCCCTGTTTGCATTAATGAAGACCAAATCTGCAGTGAAACTTGAGAGAAAGTTAGAATATTTGTGACAGTGGCCTTCAACTTCTGATTTCCTAAAAAGTGAGATGAAAAAGTACTCTAACATGCCTGCAGACTGGGTAGCTGTCAGGATGTAAGGAAGCACTGGTGTTCCAGGTCTGCAAGCCAGGTAAAACCTCACTGAGGTTTTGAGGGTGAGGGGTTCACTGAAGGTCGTGCAATAATCATGGCGTGACAGCTGCTTGGTCCCATCGACCTCCTGAACAATGCCTTTGAGTGAAGAAGTCATCCATGAGAGAGACTGTGCAGAGGAGAATAACTTCTGCTTTGTGAGTTTCCTGGTGGAGGGATGTACTGATAACATGCCATATGAATAAATTAATGATTAGTCTGCTGCAGGAACAGTTATTGATCTGGTTTGTAAAGTGCCTTTTCTTTCTGTCCCAGAAATGCCCTTGCTGATTTTGCTCATCCTTTAAAATTAAATTCTTTTTGAGAACAGAAATCCTCAAACTGCATTTGAACTTGAAATTGGAGTTTTTATGACAAAGCCATCATCTAGAAATGGGACAGGGTGTGCAATTTCCTTTAGAAAAATTGAGAGAATGTGGGCAGGATGGGAGAGAAGAAAAAGGAAGAAAGGAGGAAGCTGGAAAGAAGGAAAATATATAAGGATGGATCAAAAATGTCAAGCTCAGATTCAGTTCTGGAGCCTGGCTGGTACCTGTGCCAGCCCATTTTCAAATAACTGATTTTCACAGAGTGAATTGATATACACTGAAAGGAGGCTTCCAGGTTAGTCACAGACCCAGGGCTCCGTGACAAAATGCAAATCAAGGTGCAAATTTGGATTTCACATGTCCTCAGATCTGGGTGTGTTTAGAGGTGCAGTTTGGCATTACATTTCCAACGAGTTGCCTGAACAATCATTAAGCCCCAGCTCTTTATGTCCTGTTCTGAACCCCTGGAGAAGGGAGGGCAGAAAACACTTTGTTGTCCAGGCTGTGTTTTACAACAGCCCCGTGCTGACATGGCCCTCCCTTGCTGCCAACATGTTTTTTGCCCTGTACCCCAGGACATCCTTCTTCTTCCTCTCTCAGCCTTTATCCCAGAGCCATTTCTCTGCCTTGAAGCCAGGAGGAGCCCAGTGGAGAAAAGGTGCCTGGTCAGACACCCGTTGGTGGACAGGGGATGATCCACACATATCAAAGTGCACCTACAGAGCTTTTTCCAAGTGGTGCTACACCCAAGGACTTGAGCCTGAGGATGGCAGAAATTTTGTTGGCTTCAGCCCAGTTTTGTTGCAGATCACTCCTGGTAATTACCTGCCTATTTTTCACCTTTTAAGACTCCTGGGGTGGAGGATTCTCCCTGTTCTGGGCACGAGGCTAACTCAAAGCATGGAGAATCACCCCTTGCAAAGGTTCAGGGTGAGAACATCAGCTCTGATGCTACCTGTGGCCAGCCTGCTGAAATATCTGCCATGAGGGTGTTCAAAGCTCTGTCTCACAGGCTGGGAACTTGCACAGACTGTCCAGGCTGGAAGTCAGGTGCAGGAACAGGGTGATGCTGCTCCAGGGGCTGTTCCCATGAGATGCCAGCCTCATGTGGCATAAATGTCAAGCAGCTGCTGCACTTACAGGGCTTCTTGCTTTGTGTTTCAGGGCTTCTCTCTGTATCCAACCTGCACTACTAAACCAGTTGTCTTTTGGCTTGGATCTGACCTGAAAGCAAAACTAGATAGTATGTTCAGACCACCAGAGATCAGAGGGCTTCATCTCCAATTCTGATCTTTTTATTATCTATTTATTCATTATATACAGTTAATAATTTCTGCCAGATGCTAAAAACCCTTTGTGTCATCTGAAACATAGAAAACTAGCAGAGAGGAGGCTAATAAATACACACATGCATAGCACTGCATCATGGCTGCCTGCTCTTAGGTGATTATTACAGGGACCCCCAAATTTCATGCTGCCAAAATATATTTAGACAGGAATATCAATTTGAAACTTCAGTTCTGATCATGCTAGATGATTCTTAACAACCATGACCAACCTCTCCTCAAATCATTACCATTCCTATAGCCACAAAAGGCAAACTTGATGAGAGAATGAGAAGCTAGTAGGGTCTCAGGCTAAGCATACAACAGTGGGATAGCTATAAATGAACCTTTTCAACCATAAATTACATGTGGCCAGTAATTCCCTTTTCTCCCTCTTTCCCTCCCTCCCCGTCCTCCCCCTCCACTCTGAAAACCCTGGGACAAAGGCTTGCCTCTCTGAAGGATGCCTTTCTGGAGGATTAAGCAGCTTTTGTTGACAAAATACAAATTACAACTCCTTTGCTTGGTGTCCCGCCTTCTCAGCTGGGCTCCGGTCCCTGAGGGACAAGGCTCTATTACCCCTGCCTAGATGAAGAGCTCAGAATAGGCAGATGTAATTATTAACACCATTCAATGGAGCGTCTTTCTGAATTATCAATTAAAAATCTCTACTGTTTTTTCATCCCACTAAATAGAAAGCTGACAGCAGTTAATCTATTGTGCAGCAGAGCTTTATATGCATATTTAAACAGNGTGTTTCCAAGCTCTGCTCAAAAGCCTTTCTCCAAGATGAATAGCATTTGAACTTTGTCCAATTTTTCTTATGTGGTATGTGCCCTTTATTTACTCCGTCATGTATATCTCACTCCATTTAAAATATTCACAGTTTGTTTTCAGAGCTATCTGGCTGGCCTTCAGTCTGGATTTAACAAATGTTAGATGTTATATTCACTTGCATATATCAGGTTTTGTCATGGACCAGAAGGGAAAAAAAAAAAAAGAATTTAAAAAATTGCCTTCACCATGATTTAAATAACGTGTTCAGATCCTTTATTTTTTTTTTTGTTTTAAATGCCTTCATCTCTTGGCCTTATAAGGTGCAGACTGTCTCACACTGAACTCTAGCTGGGTGGCCTCAGTCAGCCAACAGCCCTGCAAGCTCATCCCATTAAAGTCATTATGTTTACTTCTTATTTCAACAAACCAACCTGGATTTTGAGGCAGAAAAAACTGAGGGAAGAAATCCTAAGTCCATTTCAGAGAGAAAGGGTGTGAAATTCAGTTGCTGATAGGCTGCAAAATGAAATCGCTCTGCATTTGCTACTAAAAATGCCTTAAAAAAAGACAAGGGCTATTCCTTTCCTTACAAAATCTAAGGAACAAATCAGTTCATATCTGAGTACCAGCACTTAGAGCACCTCTGCACCAGAGGTCCCACTCCATGAGGAGAGTGTGTGCCTTCATAACAGCACTGATAACCTCACTGAAATGCTTTCAGTGGTTGGGAAACGGGCCCTTCAACACAAAATTGCTGAACAAGTGGGGAAGCAGACTCTTGTGAAGAGCAGTGGACTGGAGGGGGCTCAAGGCTCACCTGCACCAGGTACTGGGGACACTGGGGACACAAGTTTGCCTCATTGCTCATGGGATGCCTCTGGTGCTGTGTAGACACAGTGAGACTGTGATTGATCCTCCTCTCAGGAATCTGCAGTCCAGGAGTTAGAGATGTTATAAATGAAATGCCAATTTCATTGGATTAATAATTTGTGTGAGCCAAATTATTAATATAAAAACAAATAAAATTTATTTCAATCAAATTGACAATCAAAATCAGCCACTATAAAGGAAAGCAGGGCCAAGCCCAGGTTCTTGACCCTGGGTGACACATACACAGCTCTGACCACCAGCAGTTCAGAGAGGTAAGTGCACACCTTAGAGATGTTTGAGTCCAGTTTTTATACTGTTTTTCTTGCTCCTGGCTAGGAAATCTTTTGTCTTTTTCATTCTTGATGATACTCAGGTCCAGTGCTCAGTGGTCCATTTAGATGTTGAGGTGTCCAAGGACTCTCTTTGTGTTCTGGTTGATGGTTTCCAGTAACTCATCCCAACCTATGATGATCTTTCCGAGAAATCCTTATATGATTACAATGAGGTATCTCAGCAATAGGTCCATTCATCAGCAATGTCCAAGGAGCAGCAGATCCTATCTCTTGCTTCTTTCAGATGGAAAAGATTCTTGTTGGGTAAGGTGAAATCACAGGAGGTTGATGGGTCTGAGGTCATCTCTTGAGCTTGCCTGCACTTCTTATGTTAATTGGTACCTTCCTTGAGCAAGATGTCCTGAGACTTGCCAAGGTGTACTCTGAACACAACTAAGTTTAAACATATATACAATTTACAAGATATAGTTTACATTTTAGATTCCACATTAATAACTTATTCCATTTATAGTGTTTTAATTTCTTATGAATTTTGACTCATCTACAACAGAGAGAAAGGACCAGAACCTGAAGACGTTGAGGCTAAAGATGCCAGTGCAAAGGAGGGTGATTGGATGGCTGCATAAAGGGGGATGAAACAATGAAAACAAAGAATCCCAGGTTCCTGGTAGAACTGGGCTGTTACTGGGCTGGGCTCGATGGCCTCACTCCCTTAGCTGAGTGGCTGTGCCATCGGGTCACTTAACTTCCCTGTGTTATTTCCTACATTTTTCCTGGGGCAGGGGTGAGTTCCTAGTGAAGAAAGGAGCCCTCAGCTGAATGGCTCTCCTGGACTGCATGTAAAAAGCCTCGAGTGGATACCTGGGAGGTGTGGGGTAGTACCTTCAGAGCTGGACACAGCCCCAGCTACCTGTGACTTCCCCAGGGCTGCCACCATATGCCCAATTACCCTCCTGCCCCCCAGATAAATAGGACAATAAAAGGAGGATTGAGGAGTTGACTGGATGGAGTGTCCACATACATTCCAGAGATACCAGGCACTGCAAGAGCTTTTCAAATTCATCTGGACAGCAGCACAACAAGAACCAGGAAGAAGAAGCTTGGCCTGGAATTTCAGGGCAGTCAAATTCACAGGTGACATAAAGCATGGAAAAGCAATTAAAGCAAATAAAACAGCAAGGCTGATAAACCCGGAGCACAAAATATGGAGGGGAAGCATAAAAATATGGAGGGGAAACATAAAAATATGGAGGGAAAAGACATTTTCAAATCTATTTCCAAATTCTTCATTCAATCAAACTCCTTTCTGGAAGGCATGTTTTGATCATAATAAAAGTGATTTGTCTCAACAGAAGGAAACCAGGGTGAAATCCCCATGGACTGTGATTTCCAAAAGACCTCCCCAGCTGAGCAAATGGATCTTTTTGATATCTTTAACAATATACTGAGTTCTTCATTGTAGAGATTTATTGTTATAAACTCAGTCCTGTCATTTGTGTGGCAAGAAGTGTCAGCATTTGCCTGGCAGTTTATGGGAGAACTTTGTCTCACCATGTGTCTGTACCCAGGGAGCAAGAGAAGAGGGGAGGAGAGAGTGCTGAAGTGACACACTCCACGGAGCTGGAGAAGAGTCCCAGCAATGTCTGGTGGAAGGCTGCACCCTGCCAGTGCTTACAGCTGGGATGAATTGCTTAGCAAGCACTTATGAGGTGAAATAGCAAAGTAGAAAATGCAAATGGTTGAGCTGGGTAAACAAAAACATCCCCAGAGCAAGGTCTGGGAAAATGGATTGAGGCTGCTCCATCCCAGGGCTGTAGACTGCATTCCTCCTCAGCAGCAGGAGCTGGCCTGGCTGCTGGCTGTGCAGGAAGACCCAGGCTGCCTTTGGAGAGGTTCTGCAGCCACTGGGAGGAATGTGCTCATGTACCAGCCCAAATTCAGTAAAAGATCCAGCACCTCTGCAGCTGGAATTAATATTGATGTGCTGTTTGTAGTTGTATCAAGAGCCACGACCTCCTGTCTCTGCCCTGGGGAGGAGCTGCCCAGCATTCACCTGTTTGACACCTAAGTTAACTGAGAGTTTCCTTGAGGTCCTTGCAGGCCGAGCTGAGCAAGGTCTGACCCTCCACAGCCAGACTCATCCACTGTGGCCTGCAGCTTTCAGAAAACATGGGCTGAATTTGCTGCATCAGGAGCCTGATGCTGGACTTTTCTTTTGGTATTGGATTGCATACCTAAATTACAAGGGACAGCAGCTGAAAGAGATTTGATTTAGATTAGATGTTAGGATGAAATTCTTTCCTACTAAGGTGGTGAGATTCTGGAAGAGGTTGCCTAGAGAAACTGTGGATGCCCCATCCCTGGCAGTATTCAAGGCCAGCCTGGGGCTTTGAGCAAACTGGTCTAGTGGAATGTCCCTGCCCATGGCAGGGGTGTTGGAACAAGGTGATCTTTAAGGTCCCTTCCAACACAACCCATTCTATGAATCTATGAGGTACACACTGCATAGAGACTGATGGATCTCTCTCTGTGGCTGCCACAGAAGATATAATTTCCCAGCTTTGTTTGCAGGTGAGGTGGTGCCTCTTTCCTCTCTGCAGAGGTACCAAGCAAAGGCATTGCTCTGGCTGTCCCCAGGTCACCTGTGGATATAGAGAAGCATATCCTGAACCACAGCACTTGGTATCACTTTGCATCCTCCAGTAGTTGTGCAATTGTGTGTCTCTGGCTGCTGTGAAAGTACCAGAACTTGGTTTCCTACCATAACCTTCCAAAGCAAGGCTCCAAGGTGTAAAATGCATTGTTATAACGTGCTGATGTTTACATGGCAGCTTTATCATTCATATCTCACTGTTGCTTGAGAAGAATCCAGGCTGCACATTCCTTGATTGCAGCTGCTGCATCCCAGATTTGAAAACTGGGACCATCATTGAATTACTCCATTGGAGCACTCTCAATGCTCCCAGAACTTACTGTTGTTAATATACAGGTTTTTTAAAACATGCACAGACTGGTCTGCATATAAAGAGCTCCTGTAACAGAGGCACACGTAAAACCAGTGTCCTCCCTGTGCAACTAATTTCAGATTTTCCCCAGATCAGCTCAGCATTTTGGAGTAACACTAAAATTCCAATCCCATGATTGGAATTGCCTGAGCCAGGCCTTTAGATCCAAGGGACTCAGAAATGTTGACATCTCACTGCAAAAGTCAAGCCTTTAATATCTAAATCAACATCTGAGCCTCAGCCTCACACATATGATTTTGCATTTCCCTGTGATGTAAAAGCCTAGCTGTCCCTTTCTTTCCTAACTGAAAGCTGAATTTTCCTACTCATCTCTTTATTCCAGCTGATGGACCTTTAGCAAAACCACAGAACATTGTGAGACCATCAGTAAGACCATGACATATCTGTCTGCCTATATCTGGGTAAGTGTCTGACTGAACCAAAATCACCAGCCTCTCTGAATTTCTATGGCTGTTTCCCTATGGGAAACTACACAAGAATTCACCTTTCAAT
The DNA here is from genome assembly GCA_020086605.1 of Lanius collurio. Taxonomy (NCBI): domain Eukaryota; kingdom Metazoa; phylum Chordata; class Aves; order Passeriformes; family Laniidae; genus Lanius; species Lanius collurio. The sequence goes on along the minus strand of JACBWW010000036.1, from coordinate 6,030,038 downwards.
AAAAACAAAAATAAAACCCAGCAGTTGTAAAGAAGAGGCTGAGAATATGGGCCATGATGCTTTAATATTTAGAGTTGGAAGTAGTAAAAGTTTGTTGCTCATGTCTCAAACATCTCATAGTTTTTTAACATGATCTCAGGATTTTATAAAGAGTGCTTATCTATGATTTTTCTAATATGAAGTGGGCAACATGTTAACCCTGAAAATACAACAGCACCCAAAAAAAGGATCACTTTACATGTTTTCTTCTCATTCCATTCAATGGTTTTCTTTGTGTAGCCACATTTTTTTCCAAATCAAACTATTTACGTTGAAGAGATTGAAGGCAGAAAACAACTTTCAGCATGGATGATGGAAAAATGACTATGCTAACACTGCCAGCATTTCCCACTTCTGTTTCCAAGTGACTGAGACTTTCCAGAGACAGAGCACCCTCACACTGCAGAGAAACAACTTCTTTATCCAGGCAGCTTAAGCAGTCACTTGCAAAGAATAATGACATTCCCTAGAAGGCTGCAGATCAAGTGGCAGAAGCCTTGGTGCTGCTGCTCCTCTCTCATCTACCCTCCCATCCAGGACCTGGAAAGATTTTTTCCTCACAAGCAATTTGCTATTTCATTGGCAATTATATGTGTACAACTGAGCACAAGCAAGCTTGTAATCATCAACTGTCACATTTGGAAATTCCTCTTGTACTCCTCCATCAGCTTGGCTTGTAATTTAGAGGGAAAGCTGTTTTCTGTGTTATTTATCCTAGGCAATTTCCAAGCTTTTCAGTATCCTGAACTCTTTCTAGGAGGTGCTTTGCATGACATTTACTGAAGCAGAGTGGCCAAGATCAGACAAACATTATTACTGTATCTGCATAAGTGTATTTATCATTAAAAAACACGAAATGTTTGTTTTCTTTTCCTGTCATTAAGTCTCATGTGATTACATGTTGTCAATCTATTGGCTGGAGGGGTTTTTTATGTGTCATTCCATCCTGGTCTTTTAATATTTTGGATGATGTAACATAGACACCTTTTGTCAAGTCCCGTAATGGCAAAGTGGGGCAAGGAATTTTGAGGGGTTGGGTCAGCCTTGGTGACTCCAAAACACCTTGGCATTGCAAAAGGTGTAGGACTTTTCAAAATTCAGGGCTGATTGATGCAGGTCTTTGGAAGTGAAGCCATGTGGTTCCAGCAGAGCGTTCATCTCTCTGATGTCTGTGGGTTGAATTAAGGTTACAGTAGAGAAATCAAGTTGTGTGTAGAAGCAGAGAACAGTTTTGGCCATTTGGATATCCTCAGTTTGGGCTCACACTGGGTGTCATGCTTGGAAAGGCTGCAGTCTTTAAAACCAGGTTTAAATTTCCACCAGAATGTGTAATTAGAGAGTAAATGGTTGGAGTGAATGACAGTAGCAGCAAAGACCCCACAGCAAGAACTTTGGTGACAACTGTCCTGGGACTGGGATCTTCACTGAGAGTGCTGTTGGTAAATCCAGCACTGCCATTTGCCAGTGCTGCTGGGAACATTCTGCCTGGATTGAGCTACCACAGCTGCAGTCACACCTACTGCTGAGTTGACAGCCCTAAATTCACTTCCTTTGTGGATGAGACAGAAAGGATGGTTTATAAACACACACAGATCAGTGCTCCACCTAAAAGATGAAACATCCTTTTTCCCAAAAGTAAGACAGCCTCATCACTCACACAGATTTACATTTATTATAACAGAGCATAAATAATGCATTATAAAAGCTCAAGAACATAGAACATTTTCCATACAAAATCATAGGAATGATTTTATAAAACCCTGGTAGCCCACTGTCCTACTTCTAAACCTTGGCCAGTAGCTGGTGCCTCAGAAAGGGCATAGGAAAAGGGTAAGTGTAAACAAGAGTCAACAATTTGTGCTTCAGGGAATTCCTCAGCCTGGTCACATCTTTGCAAATATGTAATGCTGCAAGAGTCAGAGGACAGCTGGGAGGAAATGGACTTATTGCTGCAAATATCCAAAGTGATTTGACCCGAGTGAGTCATAAGGTGAAGAAATTAGTTATAAAGTCAAGGAAAATGAAGGTAGGTTGTGGGTTGTAGGATCAGCAGTGGAGGCAGGACTTCAACTGCACTGCTGGGAAAGGGAGCTGGCACTAAAGGGAGGAGCTGCAGCTCAGCAGGACATCCCCTGCAGCCACTGGAGACGGTTCTGCCAGAGAGAAAGGGCTAAAGAAACCACTGGAAAAATTATGTCGCATTTAATGTGAATTTGACAGTCCTCCTCCTTCTTGAATCCCCCCACAGTACCATACATGAACAGCCCCATGCATACAGGAAAATGTAATGTGCCTCTTGGACTTGATCTTTCATGTTAAGATTTCCAGCTTTAAACTCAAACATGTTGGCTCATTTTTTAAATTCCATCTGTTGGGCCAGGGCCTCCAGTCCTTGTCCCTAAACAACATACTAAAAGCTGGTGAAAAGCAGTGATCCTCCCTGGTTGTCTGCAGCTCCAGCCATGGACAATCAGAGGAGCCAAAATAAGCACGAACTGGGCAACTATTCCAAGAATGAAAACACCTCGTTTGTTGAACCTCCAGGTCTCAAAGATGCTTTGTCCACTTCTACTTCAAACTTCCCAGAAAGAAAAACCCATTCTACCAAAAGATTATGGATGTAAAATTCCAGATGGATGGTTGCAGACTTGGAAAATTAGGAAAAAAATTATCTGAGACTGGGAAACGACTGTAACATGAATGCTGTTTTGGACTTATGACTCTCCTCAAAATGGTCCCAAATATGGCAGCATTGGACAATATAATATATTTGGTAGCTTGAGCAAACCTGCAAAGTGCTGTAAAAGATATATATTGCATTTCAGCACACTAGAAACACTGGAACCATTACGAGACATTTAAATAAAACATTTACTGAGTATTAAATGAGGAAATATCCAGCTGGTTTTGACTGGAGAGTCATGCATTTAGAAAACCTGAGCTTTTTTACACACTGTAATATTAGTTATTTGGCAAGAGACTCTCTAAACCCTCATTAGTAAGATTACTGATTTGGCAGCAGTGAAATGTGTCTGTTTATGACTAAATCCTCACATTATCTTTCTCTGCTCTTCTATTTTGTCTTTTCCCATTAAATATTTCTCTCTGCAGCCATTCCACTACTGCTTTTCTCTGATAACCCATTGGTCCTTCTAAATGCAGGACTTCCTAAAGGTGAAGAATGTCTCCCTCCAAAGCCCATGATCTACAGCTTTGAAACCATGCTGGACTGCCCATCTCCTTCCCCTTTTTAGTGCTTTAGCATTTCAGGCAACAGTCTGGCCAAGACCAGCATCTGACACTTGTGAGTGGGAGGAGGTTTTCCCCAGGGATGATGTATAAAATTTTCTTGTTTGTTTTTTTTTTTTTTTTTTTAATTTTTTTTTGTTTTGTTTTGTTTTGTTTTGTTTTTGTTGTTGTTTGGTTTTCTTTTTGGTTTTTTTGGGGTTTTTTTTTTTGGTTTTTGGTTTTCGGGTTTTTTTTTTTGGTTGTTTTTTTTTCCTTTTTTTTAGGTCTTTAACAGTCCCTGTTCCTCACTGTGATGAATATCTCTGTCCTATTCAGGGCTATAAAATGAGCTATTATCTGCTTTGCCAACTTATGAGAGTCCTGGATTAGGAAACTCACCCACACGTAGGATCTGGATTGCCTTGATAGTAACTTGCTGTGGGTTCAGTCTTCTCTCTGCTTCCCTCTGCTTTGGTTCTATAAGTGGAAACCTGGTAGAGGTGAAATGTATGCATAAAAAAGGCTTTGAGTGGGGTATTCTCCTTTCTAGATCCATGCTCTGAGATTCAAATGTGTGCAATTTAGGAGCACTGTTTACTCTTCCACTCTATGGGAAAACAACAAGGCTGTGAGAATAATTGACCTAGAAACCCAGTCTGGGCCATGCCAGCTAATGTAAATTAACAGTCACTAATTGTGAATGTGGGAGGGGAAAAAGCAAAGGTCATTTTGACCCATCCTATACCAAAAAGCTTGGAGTCTGTTCAGAAAAACTCCTGACTACCACGACCCACTGAAAACAGTGCTTTGATCTCTGTACAATGCACTCAATTAGAGGGAGGGAATTCTCAAACAAAAGCTTTTCTAAATTTCCTTTAGAATGAATAATTTTGAGGGTGGTGGAGGATGGCAGCAACAATTGAAGGAAATAATCGCTCAGACATTTGCCCAGACATTTCACCAGAACATGAAAAGCTGTGAGGAAGCCCCTTTTGGGTGTGGGTACAGGTACAAAGCTGCAGACAGCACACTGAGGTCTGTGTGGGTGCAGAGGATGATAAATAGCCATACAAACATGGCTTTGTAGGGTCCTTGTCTCAAAGTTTCACCATTTGGACCTCGCTTTCTCCAGCAAAGTTAAGGCCTGCAACACCTCGTCTAGAAACCAGAGTGGTTCTTTCTCAAAATGCATTCATCTACCAAAAGTCTCACATTAGCTGCAAAAAGGGGCAAAGCCAGATATACAGATCACCCCCCTGCCCATGACATCATTTCCATTGGAAGAGGAGAGCAGCTCATCTGATTTTCTCCTAAGGCTGTGAGGAGCTTCTCTCCCAGCCTGGACTGCAGGACACTTGGCAGACCTGGGTTATCCTCACAGCTCAGCCTCATTTTTCTTAGTTCCTACTTACATGCTGCCTCACTGACCCTTCCTGATGTCAGCTATACCAGTTTCAGCACTCAGTTGACCACAGCCCTATGGAAGTAAGATTTTCCATTCTTTTCTTCCTGTCTTTTGATAGTACCCAGTAATTTTGACAGCCATAGATTAAGATAAACATGAACCATGGGACTGTTGCCTATGCAGTGTTGTCAGTGGCTGTAGGCAAAGGGACAGTAAAACACAGCTCTCCTGATCTGGCAGCATTTCACAGTAGGATAACTGGAACAGTGCTGGTGATGGCAAAATCGGTCCATATGGCTTTAACAGCATTTTCTACAAAAGACATTTAAATCAATGTGCTGAAAGGGGGTGGGAAGCTCTTCAGAACCAGCACACAGAGTTCAGATTAAGGTTTTGGCTGAACAGCCATGCATACAAGTGAAATGATGTTATTTGTAGCAGATTATTATAATCAAGCTCAGGGCAGGAGCAAGCCTGTGGAGATACGTGGCATCCCTGTCAAGTCTTTTCAGAGACTGAGTTACAGATAAGCCCATGGGAAATGTTGTTTATGAGTAATAAAAAGACTTTCAGGGAAATTTAGGTCTTAGAAACCCACCTACAGCTCATGCAAAGAGTTGGATTTTTGTGAGAAAGTCTGGATGTGAGGAGTAGAACAGTGGTGGTGTTAATGGGGAACAGCATGACAGCTCTCCTTCCACCCTGCAGCTTGGAAAGGGAAAAACATGATCTGGCACTTGCTGAAATTCAGGACATGAGAAGGCTGTGAACACAAACCTCAGCTGGTATTACTTGTTGAGCATTTTAAAGCCAAATCTGAATGCAATCTGTAACTGGTTTACTGCGTGTTTGTAAGCCCTGCCACCTTTTGAAAGATTCCTACTCTCAGAGTGTGCTTAGGCATGGTGTTTCCACTAAGATAAGGACCAGAAGAAGCAGGTGGGTAGTAGGTAGGAGTGGTTGTAAGCAAACTTGTGATGGAGATACCTTGATTGCCTCTGACTCAAGACATTTGGCACTGGGAATCCCAGCTTTCCCTCCAGAGGAAGAGGGGCACTTTCAGGGTCATGACCATGACATCTCAGTGGTCCTCTGGAGATGTCTCCTCAGGTCAGCTTCCTGAGATGCCAGAAGTCGGCTGAGATGTGTGTGAGCCTTTGCTGCTGGGAGGAATGGTCCCAAGGACATTTCTCCTCAAGCTGGAGGGGCTCAGGTAAGCAGTGGTTGTATCAAATGAGAAAGGAGACAAATACCAGAAAATGTGATAGAAATAAGTTTTTGGGAGGCATCCTAAGGTGTTTCTCCAAACTCACGATGCAAAAGCACCATGGCTTTCAGGAAAACTTGCATCTAAATGAAAGGAAACATCTCCTGGTAGGTGAAGGCAGAAGCACTCACTGCTGCAGGGAGAGGCTCAGCCATTTTCAAATAACAAAGCAATAACGAGAAGATACCTGGGTGTAATTTATACATCCTAACAGCACTTACATTTGGAGGTGTAGTACTCCTGCTTAGGACATGAAGTCATTCCTTAACTATTTCAATGCAGAACGAGTATTCTGAGAGAGAAAATTATTTAAAATTTGCCTGCAGTCATGATTTAATGCAGTTATCTCAAGTATTTGCCACTGGCTACTGTCAAGAGTCAAGATACTGGATTAGATCAGCTTTGGGTCTTCTTTAAAATGTCAGCTTCTGTATTCTGAGGATGGGGAAGACAGTCTGTAGATCTGTAGGTGAGATATGCAGAAGATAAATACAATTTTCATGTCTTTCCTTTATGCCTCACTGACTTTGTTAATGGGGCATGAAGAACAAAGGCTGTCCAAGCCTACATTCAGTGTTTCAAAGTCCAGCTGCCTTTGCTGTCTGAGAGGGGCTAAAGTGAGCTGTGACCAGTATGTGGATCTTGAGCTTTTATTGCGAAGTTATTTTAGCAAAAAAAGCACTTCAGACACTGTCTCCATTTAGGCAGAATTTCATCCATCCCACAAAGGTGTGCTCTGACCACCACAGGCTCTCCCATCCTCTGTATCACACCCATATCACACCCATATCACACCCATATCACACCCATATCCCCTGTGTTACCCAGGGAAGTGTGAATCTGATACCTTCTACAAAGTCTTAATAGAGACACAACATTTTCCTGAGGGGTTTGGTCCCTTAAGGTTTGTCAGTCCATGAAAGGGCCCCAAATCACTAATTTTTATTTATGTCCTTGAACAGTTCCCTGCCACTACAAGAGAGAAGCATGAAGCATCCTAGCTCCACAGAGCTTACAGTCTCTGTTTTTATGATTTATTTTTAGGCTTTGGCTGATGGGCAGAGTCAGCATCAAAATAAGAAGTTAAAGAAACAAATACTAACAGGTTAAAACAACAACAACCCACAGGAACATAAACAGAACCCGAGTCTGGGTTTTTTTGAAGTGCAAGAGACTCCAATAATTTATAATGGATGGAGTTCTTTTGATCTCTGTACTATCCACTTAAACTTTTCCATACAGTTACTCAACCATGCAGGCCATAAGGTTAAAGGAAGAAGATTTCCATGGTCAGATGGAGCAAAGAGTTTTTTTTTCTTTGAGGCTTAATTCTTTTTACATGAATGTGATGACAGCAAGTTACACAAAAATGCACCACCTCATGCGTTTTGCTCTCCAATCTTTGATAGATGACATATGTTCATCTATCCCAGCTGTTACTTAAATAAAGCTGCATGTATACAATATGTCAGAGACAACACAGGCCAAACTCTATCATACAGCTATACTTAAGATACATAGGCTAAAATCTGTATTTTGTCTCCAAAAATCCTAAACCTAATGAAACTGATCCAACCCAAACCATACAGCAGGGTCCTTCCAAGTCACAAGAAGATCAAGGTTCAAACTGACACTTCTGATTTTGATGGGGCCTTGTTTCCCCCAGTACAGTGCCAGTATGTGTTTGCTCCCTAACTGGGAAGTGGGCTTTATGACTGTCTTTGATCCCCAGGGGAGTCCTAACCCTTGCAGCAATAATGTTTGTGCTTAGCTGTGTTAGATCTGGGCCCTGTTGTGATTGGGCACAGGAGCAGTGAACACAGCATCACCTGCAACCCAGCCATGCCAGGTCATGCCAAAATTGCTCTTGGAGACTGAGATAGGAACAGCACAAAGCTTACCTGCTCACAGGGGCTGAGTTTAGGAGCCAGCAGGGAGCTTTATGGCTCAGATGTCCCTGCCTTCTGCCCAGCTAGGGATGGGACTGTTCTTCATTTCTCCCCAGGACACAACGAGTAAGCCAGGGATAGACACATAGCTCACATACTTAACAAGACATATCCACCTAAAATTGCAAACTGATTTATTTGTGAGTAGGACACATGGCTGGGTCCTGGCTCTTACATGTCCCACTGCTGTCTTGTATGATCTCAGAAAAGTCACTGGGTACTTCCTGCCCTCATTTCCATCAGCTCCCACCTCCTCCCTTATTTAAAAGGGTATTGCTATTTAACACATAGGGCTCTCAGGGTTCTATCTTTCTTTTTGCATACCAGCCTCCTGTGTTTACTTCAGGCCTCCAGTGACCATCATTGTGATATCTACATTAAATCAAGATGCCCCCTCTTCCACAGATACCAGCAGCTCCACGTCATTAATCAATTAACCCTGGGGACCTGGGAATGCATCTGCAAAGACAGCATGAAGATTCTGGCCTTTTACAGATGAAAGAGTTAATGAAGAGCAACAGCATTTTTGAACATTCCAAGCCATGATAAATGGATGAAGGCAAACACAGGTCTTGACACTCTCTGATAGCACACAAAAAGGGCCTCACAGTATTTTCTGACTCATGGACCTGACCAATCTGCCTTTGAGTACATGAAAATCCCCACTCTCCCATCTGCTGTGAGAACATGTGTGTTGAGGGTTAGACAGGTGAAACATCTCATATCTGTAAGCAGTGCCTGCAAACTGAGCAGGGAGAACTTCATGTGTGATTTGCATAGTTTCTGATTTGAATAATGTTAAGCTTGAAATGTCTGCAAGCAAATCTCTGCTGCTGAAATAAAAAGCAGAGGCAGGTAAGGAGAGAGAGTGGGAACTGCACATGGAAGAGATCCTGAGTTTCATCATGTCAAAACAAGAGCTGATATAATCCAGCAATAAGCACTGTCAACCTGATAGTGAGTCACCTGTAAGTGGAGCATCTCTGCTCCACATTGTGCAGCCTTCTGCAGAATGGGACTGTTCTGATGCTGGGCATAAACCAACAAAAAACAACTGAAGAGTCCTTTGCCAGCAACTTCAAATGCAGCCCCAATCAAACCCTCTCAGGGAGGAGTTTTCCACATTCATCATCTTGCTTATCGAGGCTGTCTTGAGCAAAACCTCGATGCAGGCTTTGTGAGTGCCAGAGCACATGAACAATGGCTGAAGCCATGATAAGAAGAGAGTGCAAAGCACATGTTTCAAGTTCTACCTTTTCAAGCAAGTGCTGGGGCCGGGGAAGCTGAGCTTGGGCTGGGTGCCAGCATTCCCTGCAATTTAATCCTGGCCCTTGGAGGAACAAGCTGTTATCCTCTCTCCATGCCAGTGTCTCCCCCTTATCTCACATTCGGAATTCTTTAACCACTTCAAAACAAAGTATCTCCAAGGAACACTTCAGAAAATGTGTTTTCTTTTGTCTCTTGAAAACACTGATGAGAAGAAAAGCTCTTTTGTGTTTTATGTAAGAAGCCTTTCAACGCCTGGCTCTAAGTGCTCTCTTCTGTTCATTCACTTTCCCTGAAGTCTCACCGGGTAAGAGGACTTGTCCTTTCCACATGGAGGGCTGAGAATCTGAGACGGTGAAGAGAGGGAATCTTAGGCAAGGGAGAGAGCATCAGGTATATAGGAAAACATTAAAGCAACACCAAGGGGCTGAGGAAGGCCAGCAAATGTGCCTGAGTGGAGCCAAGACACACCTTGACAGCCAGAGCTTGGGTGCTGGGATGGCTGCTGGCTTTGCAGGGTGATGTTTCCTCCTTTCCAGCTGCTATGAAGGCATTCATCTCATCTAACTCACAATGCAAAGGGATGCTACAGAGCCAAAACACTGGGGAGTGATCCAGGAAGTTTGTGTGCACTCAGAAAACCTGCAGGAAAAGAGTGATGAGGGACTTGGAAAGCTGCAGAGGCTCAGGGAGTGAAGTGTGGATCAGAAAAGTGATATTTGACTTTAGAAGTCCTGAGAAGTGAGACTGAATCAAGCTCCAGGGGTTCAGAAATGCTTTCCAGTTGTTTTTATAGGCTTTCTTCTTAAAAAAAAAAACAGTGGGGGATTTGCCCTGCAGCAGACAGTGAAACCTTCCATTGGCCTTCAGGATGGGGATGTATCAACACCCAAACTACTCTGCACTGGGCCTTCTGCAAGCACAGCCCTTCAAAGGATAATATGAGCCAAAAGAGGGTTAACCCACCACTGCAAACTTACTACATGTTATAGAGAAGAGTAAGGCTCAAAACTGATAAAGCAAATATTGCCAGTGATAGCCAGCAGCCATAACACAATCTGGGCAGCTCTCTTTGGACAAGGAGTCAAGTCTGCTGCAAGAAGAGCTTGCTTTGGCTGCCTGTGCTCTCAGATAGCCAGGACTTGGCTGTAACCAAGGGTGTAGAAGAGCATGGTTTGTGAACCTCCTAGGAGGGTTGGTGCCCTGGGGTTTATTTGCCACCAGTACCCTCAGGAGTGCTCTAACCCTGTCCAGTGGTGAACGTGCTCTCTTGATGTCCTACTCTGTCCCACTGGGGACAACAAGCATGACAAACAGTGAATTTTCATCTCTCCAATTTCTCCACAAGTTATTTTTTTAACCGTGCTGTATTTTAAGATGTTTGAAAATAACAAATCAGATGAATATTGGTCCTTTGCAACCACATATTGCTCGTGGCTAAATCAGCATCTGTGGGCTACTTAACTTCCTGTTTCTTTCTCTTTACCTGATTTTTCCTATCTGTGGCAATAATTTGGGTTCCTAACCAGAGATGCCATTGGAGAATCTTAAAAATTCTGTTATCCTTAAGGTAATAGTTGCTGTGTTTGAAGGAGTTGATACGGTTCCAATCAAGAAGGCAGATTTTGGTTTTTTTTCCCAGAAATATTTAGGTGATGGTGTTCAGCTTGTGCTTCTTGCTGAAGCTTGGAACAGATTTGCCAAATCATCCTGTTTGAGACTCACAGTGTTATGGAAGACTGCATCTGGTTCATATGATTGCAAAGTAGTGTTTGATGCTGGTTCAGAGAAGAACTTTGAGAACCATCTAAGAGCTGAGGCTGCATTGATACTGCAATGACTTCCCCAAAAAAACCCAAAAACTTTAATCAAATGTAAGTTCAATATGATGTTTTCCTGCATGCAATTTCCTTCTTCTGAAATGTCCTGGCACCTAGAGGTATCTACATGATGTTGAAATGTCTTAACCTTAGAGAGAAGAAAGAGTTTCACTACTAGATGAGGAGTTGTGTAAAAAGTTCTCTCCTGTGGTAAAATTTTATGTCTAATCTAGAAAAGCCCTACAAGGCTGTGTTTAGGGTTCAAGTGCTCATGAAGTCATAGCTCAGAATACACAGTTTTTATCTGGATGGCAAATTGCTGAAGTTCAATAAGATTTTTTGAGCACAGGCTTTTTTTTTTGCTCTTTTTCCCCCCTCTGATGATTTTAAAGGCTTGGATTCTCATCCTGTGAGCAGCCCCTATTGTGCTGTGGCAGAGGAAAGCTTATCTCCCCGAAGTAGGCGTCACAGTGACTGTTTATGAACAAACCACACAAAACTTGGCTAAATCTTAATGGGCCCATTTACGCAGTATCAAGGGTGAAGCAGACTTGGACCCCACAGAATGTTCAAATTACATGGCTTTAAGTGAATTTAGAGCTTGTCAAAGGAGCTGGTTTGACAGCCCAGGAGACCCAAATCCTCTGTTTACCTCCTGAACAGATATCACAGGGAGCATTCACAAGTCTCCCTCTGTGCTGATCCGCAGAGGGTCGGGGCTGTTACAGCTCCCAGCTCCTCAGCCTGGCTCTGAACCCCAGCCTGCAACAACCTGGGCTTTTAGCTCTGGAGGCACCTCCTTCAATGCCAGTGTGTCAGCCAAGACAGAGGCCATAATAAACTTCCCTAACATGTTCCAGTCCTACCCCAGAGAGCTCCTTCTCAGGGCTGAACAGCTCCGTGCCCAGCCAGTCAGATGGTGCTAGTACAGAGAGGAAGGATGAAAAAACCTCAGCAGCTTAGGGATAAAATCACAATGGGCAGAAAGAAATAAAAAAGGGATTTAAAGGAAGAAAAATGAAAATTAAATAGCAGGAAAGGCTGGCCTGCTTTGCACTTTCCGAAGCAAAGGTATGCAGGCGAGTGCATTCAGGAGAGCTTTCCATTATTAGATCAAGGAGATCTCTGCAATTTCATTTTTATTCAGAGCAAAAAAGGACAAAACTTCCAAAATCTCTTCAATGAGGGAATAGTCCCCACTCCTTCTCCTACAAAAATCTACAAAGACCTTTTTATCCCAGGGTTTGGTTCTTCTGGAAGGAGTTCTGCGTTGGCCATGACAGTAGAAAATTACTGGCCATGTCTTCTGTTCAGAGTCAGAGGGTAATTTTTAGCAATTCAGGCTAAAACCAGAACAGTTGTTAGGAAAAATGTTTGCTTTGGTGGCAAAGGTGGACTTAAGGCAGAGGGGTGTGCAGGAAGCCTTTTGGGGTGATAAGTATCCAACTACCAAAAACCAGACAATACCCAGGCACAAGGCCTACATTTCACCATTTATTGTTGGTGTTCAGGTCCAGCTGAGTTGTTGTCAGATGAATGGAAGAATGCTGCAGGTTTCTGCAGGGTTTGGGTTGGATACATTGGAAAATCTGCTGGATCATGTGGTTTCCATGCTGCCATTGCTTGTGCAAATCCAGGTGAAGCTCTATTGCCTGTTGAATGGTGGGGTGAGACCTTAAAAAGGTTTGTGTGCAGCTCCCTTATGTTGGATGGTTGGTGTTACACTCCCTAATGAGATGTGGAGAGAAGCTGTCTCAAATGGGGGAAGTGTTTCTTTGTTTTGGCACTTCGTTTCAGTTCACAAGCAGCCAATGGAATTTTCCTCTGGCTTTTCAAAAAATCCAAGCTCACCTTTGGTCAGAAATGAAACATGGAAAATTTCAGCAAAGGTGGTTGAAGTTTTTTTGGATGTTCCAAGTGTATTGAGGAACAAAAACGTGTGGAGATGGTTGGTAAATCAGAGCAATCAATGCAGATGGGGGAAATGTGCTTTGCCTCCAGTGATTTGAGGAGGCAGATTCATAGTTGTAAAAGTGCAGGGCTCTTCACTGTTAGCATAAGGGTGAGGACCACTGAGTGCAGGTCTGAGAGAGCAGATCACCCTGCAGTTCCAGTTTGTAAAGCTGGAAGGAGATAACTGCTGTCCCCTCTGAGCATCAGCCAGCTTCTCTTTGCTCACTGCAGAGGTGATTTCACAGCAGTCAGAGAAGCTTCACCATCTCAAGGAGAAGCAAGCTCAACATGCTGGGGCAGAATTGTGCACTGAACCAAGTCCTTTTTATTCCTATGGCAAGAATAAACATGAAGACTGGAATATTTTCACTTCCTGCTCCCCAGTCCAGTTGAGTCTGTTCTTTGGGACTTTTATTGTTTTCCCTATATTTGAACTGCAAATAGAAAGAGACAAAAATACACTTACAGGAAAGTAATGTGAAGCAAAGAAAAAGCACCTCTAACGTCTTTCATTGTGCAGGTGTGATTCTGATCTCACTGAATAAATCAGGAGTAACTCTACTCAAGTGAATACATTCATTCTGGAAAGTCAGAAATGAGTCCAGTCCTGTATGTTTTGTTTTGCTCGGAAGCTGTAGGGTTTTAGAGCAAGCATTACCCATTTGTTTAATGAAAACCCTCTTTCTTATGCAGTAATCATGGGCACCTCTCACTTTTAATTGCTTTTAAAATGCTGGACTGCAGCAGTAATTTTATATCTTGGCTCCCTTTGGCCTTGATTGCATCAGTAGCAGTTGAGAAGTGAGAGCTGAATAGTGTTTCACTGTTTGGTAAAATAATTACTGCTCTGGCTCAACATTTCAATTAATCCTTTCAGTGCTGCTGGAAAATGCTTGTGCCTGTGAGCCATAACCACATATTCAGTGGAAGGGTCCTCCCCATTCACCCTCAGATGGTTTTGCATAGAGTCCCTCATGCAACTGAGCTGGTGACTGGGTAAAGAAGTGAAGAAGAAAGGGTTATAAGGGTGGAAAAGGGGAAAAAAGGCCCACATGGAGGCACGTCCTGTAAGTGGGGAATACTTTACATTGTGTGGCAGAGAGGAAAGCAGGTAAAAGTGTCCTTTAAAAGACCTGAAGCTTCCTCACCTTGGCTCAGGCCTGGCATTGGTCTTGAAATTCCCCCAGAACTGCTTCCACTCCCCCACCCTGGGGCTCCTCAGTGGTCACAGCCTGCTGGAACAGGGTGTGAGGTGTGCAGAACTGGCTGAGAAAGTGCAGGCTGTTCAGTCTGGAGGAGAGAAGGTTGTGTGCAGACCTCACAGCAGCCTTCCAGGATCTGAACAGGGCCCACAGGGAAGCCAGAGAGGGACCCTTCATCAGAACTGTAGTTAAGGCAAGGAGTATTGGATACAAATCAAAGGTAGGAAATTCAGGTTAGAAATTAGGAAGAAATTCTTTCCTGTGAAGGTGCTGGGGCACTGGCACAGGCTGCCCAGAGCAGCTGAGGATGCCCCATTGCTGGAAGTGTCCAAGGCCAGCTTGGATGGGGCTCTGAGGAGCCTGCTCTATCAGAAGGTGTCCCTGCCCATGGCAGAGGGGTTGGAACAAGATGGTCTTTAAAGATCCCTTCAAACACAAACCCTTTTATGATTCTGTGATTCTAGGACCCACAGTCTAGTGACAGATATGTAAGAAATGCACAACCAACCCCTAAATCCTCAGTCCCAGACAGCTGATGGCAGCACACACAGGGCTTGAGCCATGCAAAGGGCACCACCCAAGGGTGTTTGTTAGTCCCAAACTGCTCTCAAAGGACTTGGATTGAGAGCACCTTCTGCTTTCCTTGGCACTGAGGTGCCCCTCTGAGCACTGCTTTGTTTCTTTCTAGCCCAGGACAGCCCTCCCAGGTCCCCACACTGCCCTGGGGCTTTTGCAGATGCTGGTGCTTTCCCAGCATGAGCCCTGCAAGGCAACAAGGCACTGATGTTTGAGACAGCAAAAAGTTTCTCATCGATGCAGAAAGCTTGAAACTGAGAGAGAGTGTGGCAAAGAAAAAGATCTAATGACTTTTTTTTTTTAAATTTGAATCTCATGTTTTTTAATCCTGTGATTTTTAGGCTTGGCTCACTCTTCTGTTCTCAGTGTTAGTCAAGTTACATAAATTAACTTATACAGTAATAATTAGCTCCATTCCAGGTAATTAACACAATAGGGCATAGGAACTAAACCATTACAGTGAAATTAAGAGCAGTAATGCAGAACTGAGTGTCACATCTGCCTGAAGTAAGGGGAAAGTGCTGGAAATAATCTTGGGATTTTATTATGTCTGTTCTTGTGACCTCTTCGGAGAGTACTTGTTTTGGAGAAGCTGGAACACATGAATATTCACAGAAAAAAAGTG
Organism: Lanius collurio; assembly: GCA_020086605.1. Taxonomy (NCBI): domain Eukaryota; kingdom Metazoa; phylum Chordata; class Aves; order Passeriformes; family Laniidae; genus Lanius; species Lanius collurio. The sequence goes on along the minus strand of JACBWW010000036.1, from coordinate 6,014,708 downwards.
ACATTTGAGCAATTCTTTTTTTGAAACTGATCTGAAATTAATTTGAGGAGAAATTTTTGAAAAAAAGTGGCCTGTAAAATATGGGACTTTGATCAGAAACAGAAATTTCAGCACAATCTGACTTCAACCTCTTTCCTCCACAGCAGCCTTGAAGACTTGGGAGAGAGTTGTTTGGCCTCTTTATGCTCCACCTCTGGTTTAGGGGAACAGCACCTTGTCCGAGGGAAGCCAATCCTGCCTCACATGGGACAGCTGAGCCCAGGAGAGTGTCCACGTGGACACTCCATTTTCCTGCTCGTTAGTGAAGACCCCTCTACCAGGAAGGTAACAATTTTGTCAGAAGAGCTTGTGTCTCTGACACTGTGATGCACCTGTGACAGAGCAAGAAAAATTTGGCTGAGAATCCCTTTGTGACTTGGCACAGAGGCCTGACCTTACTAACTTGGGATAGGCTTGGGTGAGGTAGAGGAAGAGTCCTGCTGCTGCAAGGAGCAGTTCATTGCTGCAGAGATGCAAATGGACACCAGTCCCCAATGTGGGTCACCCTATACAGACTGAGTATGAGTAAGGGGGTAGTCAGTGGGTAACTCATGTAAGCACAGTTAACTATTAAGAGACAAAACTTAAGAAGCTGAATTTACATTTTGTCAAGATAGAGGGGACAAGAGGAGACAGCAAATGTTAATTCAGACAGCAAATGCTGATTACAAGACCTTGGAAGTAGGATTTGCCCTGATCTTGTTAAGATAGGAGGGACAAGGATCATCCCAAAAACTGCTGAATCGTTCCTCAAAGGACTACACATGCTCCAAAGAGAAAGGTGAAAAGGGCACTATGAGGAAGACTGCTGATCTTCATCACAGAGACCCCCGAGGAAGAGGAGAAGCCTTCCTCACTGCGACCACCAGGACACACAACGCATGCGTGACCCGTATGCTAATGATATTAATGGCTTACGGGGAATAATTTGTATAACCACACCTGTCTCAATGAATGTAATGAATATTCATGATTTAACCCATAAGTACTGTATTGTAGAAGGTACCGGGGTGTGTGTTTGGAGGAGCGATCCCCCACACACCCAGCGCTGAATAAAGCAAATACCCCCTTCTCTGACTCTGTCTCTGAAGGGTCTCCTGGCCTGGCTTGGGGCCAATCAAGTATCACACCTTAAAGGGTGAATATTTGTAGCAGACTGACCACGAGCCACCCTTGGGCTGAAGTGCATTCTCCTGAAATATTTGCTGATTTTAGAGAACAAAGTCAAAACAGCAGCGCTTTCACAGTTGTTCTTGTTTATTTTTTTTAATATTGGAGTACTATCCTCCTAAATTTTCTGAGTCAATTATTTGCTGCTAACTGTTCACCAGGCTAATCCCAGCACAAGGCAACTTTCATATTGCCTTCACAAGAGTGCCAGCCTTGTTCAGAGCCTGTCAGCACAAGGGGTTTCTGTTTGTGAACAAAAGTCTTTACACATTCTGGCTCCGAACGTGTGCGCTGTCCTTTCGAAGCCAAAAAGCCTCTCTCCCCGTGCCAGTTTGTGTTTCCAAAGTTGCTCTGTGTCCTCTCGTCATCAGCCAAGCTGTGCTCTGCTACTGAACTACGTTTTTGGAATTGCAAGGAGAGCTCGTCTAGAGGGGGATTGAGGACAAACTCCACAAGCCCTGGGCCAGGTCGGTCCCAGGCAGTGCCTGCCCGTGTCCACAAGGAAGGTGCTGCTGTGTGCAGATGCAGAGGGACCTCAGTTATACTGAATTTGAGGTGCTGATGTGCTTCTCTGCTTCTGTCACACAGTTTCTGGTTTATTTTGGTGGAAATGAGAGCAGGAATTAGCTTGGCTGCTGCCCAGAAACCTTCCTTAACTCTCTCTGGATGCTTCTCCCTGGGAAGCCCCAGCCCTGTTTCCAAAGGAGCCCTGTACTCTGGCACATCATTGCTCAGAGGCAGAGACACGAAGTCGCCTGTGGTTGGAGACACAAGCAAGGCCCCCCAGGTTTGGTGCATCAATGAGGTGACAGCATCCACCAGCTTCTGGATGAAACCCTACAGGGCAGAGGAGCTGCAGACCTCCCACTGGCACTGGCCATACAGTGCCTGTTTGGGGGATGCATCTGCTTGTTATAGATAAGGCAAAATTCATAAGGAATTAAAATTGTATATCAAAATAAGTTATGAAATATAGCAGGTTGTAATTTGTATATATATATTCAAATATGTTGTGTTTAAAGTATACCTTGACATGTTTCCTGGCACCTTGCTCAAGGAAGGTGTAAATTAACATAAGAAGTGAAGGCAAACCCGAGAGGAGAAGTGACCTCAGTCAGATATCCATCTGGCTCATCAACCTACTATGAGTTCATTCTACCCAGCTAGAGAGTCCTTTCCATCTGAAAGGAGTAAGAGATAGGATCTGTTACTCCCTGGACACTGCTGATGAGTGGACCTCTTGCTTAAGACTCTTCATTTTAATCATATAAGGATTTCTCGGAAAAATCATCATCTGAACAGGACCTTTACCAGAAACGCTAAGATGGGTTACTGGAAAACATCAACCAGAGCACAAAGAGAATCCTTGGACACATCAACATCTAAATGAACTCCTGATCACTGGACCAGAGGACCATCAAAAATGAAAAGGACAAAGGATTTCATAGCCAGGAGCAAGAAAAACAGTATAAAAACTGGACTCAAACATCTCAAAGGTGTGCACTTACCTCTCTGAACTGCTGGTGGTCAGAGCTGTGTATGTGTCACCCAGAGTCAAGAACCTGGGCTTGGCCCTGCTTTCCTTTATAGTGGCTGATTAAGATTGTCAATTTGATCAAAAATAAATTCTGTTTGTTTTTATATTAATAATTTGGCTCACGCAAGTTATTAATTCGATTTAACTGGCAATTCCATTTATAACATGCTGATTGCATGAGTGTTGAACTGACTGATAATCCAGTATTTCCCAGAAAGATAAATGTGTTGGTATAAAATGTCTTGCTCATAGGATGAGCACTACCTGTCGTTATATTTTATCAAGGGAATGCTGTGGTTTTCCAGGAGCAGCCAATCTAATTTCTGATATTCCTACATGATCACCTCAGAAATCTTTCTCCTGAGTATTATTTCTTGTAAGGAATAGAGATGCCAGCTCTGATTCAGTACCCTTAAAAAGTCTGCCATTATGGGGGACTGAGCAAGAGGGGTCTTGTGAACTCTGATACATATGGGATTTAAGTAGGAAAACACCAAGAACAGTTCTAAACATACTAAACAGTTCTAAAAGTACTGAACCAAGAAGCCTTAGCAAAACTGCTCATGCAATAAAGGGTGTTGAATATCAGGACAATGTAAAATATATTTTTTTCACCAGCACTCTTTTATCAGATAATTAATAAAGAGCTGTACAGTTACTGTCCTCCCCCTCACATATATACTCACAATCTCTGCTGACATAGAGGTGTTAATCTCAGACTGAAATTATCACTAGCAGTGATGTGAAGATAAATCAAATTACTTTTACTGTGATGTGTTTTGCTCATACAGACATGAGGAAGGTCCCTAGAATCCCTCAAAACATTTTTCTTCTCTCCTGAGAAATGTTTTAGAATTTACCAGTGCTGTGAAGATACAGAATTAATGAATCATCTCATTTTTTTCCTCTAATCTTCCTATTAAGATGTTTGAGAAACACTGGGCTTCTGCAGAAATTGGTAGCATTTTAAAGCAAGCATTATCTCTGCTATTTAGGATATTGCTTACACCAAAGTATTACAAGATGTAAGGAGCTTCTGGATTTTCCCAAGGGAAATATTTGAGAGACTGTGAAAAGTAACTCATCATTCCTATAACCTTGAAAAGGACAAAGCAGCTCTTGGAGATTTCTAAAGAGGAAATCATAGATTTTAAAAAAAAAAAAAAGGATTTATACATGTTTCAGCAACTTGGTGAGGAAGAAACCTCTCAGATTTGCAGGAAGGCCACTTGCCTGTGACTCTGCCATCAGAAGTGCCAGTCTGACAATGCTACCTTTAAATCTGGAGATTTTTGACTGATGGTAAAATCAGTATTTTTCCTGCCCAGCCAACATTTTTCTGAGGGAAATAGTGAACATGCCCATAGGAAAGCAGGTAAATGGGAACACTAGGAAAGTGAAGTGATCTTGCATAAAATATTGTACTGCTGTGCTGGGAAATGTGAGACCAGGCCAGGAGAAGAACCCTGTGATGTCCAATGACTGAAATGGCCTTGGTCTCTTGCTGAACCAGAGAAGGAATGTGGGAAAGCTGCTTCAAGTCCTTGCTCTCCAAAAAGTGTCTGTATGGCCCTGGGCAAATCCTTTCTTTGCTCTGTGCTGGTTGTTCAGCCATGAGTGGAATCAAAAATACATTTACAACCTCTCTGCACATGAGAGAATAGTTACACTGGATTCTGAGCTACTTAGATAAAGAAGGATAAAAAATTGATTGGTTTTAGACTTATACCAAGACCAGGAATCTTTTTCAGGGTAACACAAACTTTATTTTTGAGGTTATTTTACAAATGAACTTATCCATTTCTAACAAAGTCAGAAGATGAATTCCCTAAATCAGAAATGGCATTGGTTAGAGTCACTGCCTATACAAAGGAAAAGGCAGCAGAGTGGTCTAGTCAGTCCTAGCCCAAGAGATTTCAATGCAGAAACAGTCACAGAGACAAAAGGAGACCTTTAATAATTCTCTAATGACAGATTCCCTTAAAAAAAAACAACAAAAAAACAAAAAACAAGAAACAAAAAACAAAACAAAACAAAACAAAAAAAAAACCCAAAAAAACCCAAAACAAAACAAACAAACAAAAAAAAAAACACCCAAAAAAACCCCAAAAAACCCCAACCAAACAAACAAACAACAACAAAAAAAAAAAAAAAAACAAACAAAAAAAAAACACCCCAAACCAAAACCAACCTCCCCCCCTCAAAAAAAAGAATAACCAAAAAAACCCCAAAACCTACTACCACCAAAATTAAGAGCTGGAGAAAAATCTTAGAAACCCCCACAATGTGTCTGGTTATGAGCTGAGAGAGCAGAGGTGGAAAAGTCTTTGAGAAAAGTGAGGAAGAGAATGAAAGTTTTGAGAATGAAAAAATGCTGTGCTGAAGTGTGATAGTTCAACATTAATGCCACTGCCACAAATTAGTTTTGTCATCATTAAGAATTCAGCAAGAGGTTAGAGATGTCCACATGAATTATAATAATGCAGCTACATGAAAGGAGTTGTTTTTTATTATATATTCACCTGAATTTAATTTTCTCCACTTCTGCAGTCGTCCAGTAGACTGTTCTCTAGGGGAATATTTATATTCTACCTTTGGATGTACAGGAGGAGGCCTCAGTGGAAGTTTTTTTAATTATTATTTTTAAATGAATTTAAAAAAAGAAAACATTTAATGATAAAACACAAGATTTCCTATGTTCTCCTGTGGTTGTGAGGTCTGCAGCCATTCTGGAATGACAATGATCTCCAGGGACACAATAAACAGTGGTGTTTTTCAGAATAACCTTGTTTTCCTTTGCTAGATTCTTCTTGAAGACCAAGTTGTTAATTCAGGAGTTTATTCCCTAGAAATCACACTTGGAAAGATGTCTTTCTATCACTTGTGTAGCACAAGGTCTTAACTGATGTGGGTGGAAATGAAACCCAAATTCAGTGTATGGATGAACCAACACAACAAGAGATTCCACATTTTGGGCTCTGTAGTTAATGTCCTCTTAAACATTAATTGCCAGCCCTCATCAGGTGCTTGGCATTCAGTCTTGCTTGGCAAAGATAAAACAAATCACTAAAGGAAGGGGCCACCATGGCAGCAGCAATCAGATTCTGGAGAACCCAATCCAGTTACCTGAACCTGCCTAAAATGACCTTGGTAGGATGGTGGGGCCAAGCCTCCCACAATGTTTAAGGTGTTTAAATTCTCTTTGGAATCTCTGGTGTGGTCAGAGGTCTGTGATCTCATTTGTCATCACTATAGGCTGCTTCCAGATATATGTCATAACTCCCATTTTTCTCAGGAAAATGGAAATAGCAGGCACTCCCTTCTAGGCAATAAAAAAAAATCTGTCTTGACAAGCTGAATAAATAGTGATATCCATAGTTAGTGATAACTAATCTCATTCTGTAAACCCAAAAATGCAGCCTGTGAGAAAAGATACAAGGTAATGGGAAATGGAAATCTGACATTCTCAAATTCTTTTCTTAGCACTTGCAGAGAAATCAATCCCTGTAGCTATCAGACAATAAAGTGGACACCATTCCCAGTGTTGCAATGCAAAATAACAGGGCAGACAACCCCCCACTCCTCAGGGCCCACTGCTGAAAGTTTTATTCTGAGTCAGTTTTACAACAGTCTGGTGAGGAAGGAAAATACTGCAGATCCCTCTATTCTGCAAAACCACCAGAGACAAAGCTCCACCAGAGGAAATCTTATGTGCTGTCCAGGTGTCCCTGGAGGAACATTTGTTTAAAATTCAGATTCCTGCCAGTGTCTGCTGCCTGTGCTGGAGGTGACTTTGGACACCTCAACTCCTCCTTTAGCACGTGGAAAAAGTTTTTGCATAGATCTAATCCAAAAGTGATGTTTGACTTACTACTAATTAGATGCCTCTTATTAGGCCTAGTAGTGTTTTACTAACTTTCTTAGACTTTTTCATTCCCTTTTCTGAGAAAATGGATTTCACTTAGGGCTTGCAGAACCATGAGCATTTGTGGAATAATGATAAAAAAGACCATGAAACCAGTTAGCAAAAGAGGATTTTCTGTTTGCCTGAAATTTTGTACTCAGTGGAAATGACATACTACAAATCAAGTTATTTGGTTACAAGGGAAACAATCTTTCTAATAAATTGCTACAATTTAGCTTATATAAAAATCAATTATTATCTTCTTTCTAATAATATAATAATTGGAACCCTTTCTACATTTCATAGAGCTTCTTTTATGAGCCATAAGAGGAACAATTTATTTCCCTTCATGATATCTTGCAAATACTTCACAGTTTTTGAAATAGCTCAGTGACTTCTTTATTGACATTGTACAGAATTTCTGGAATCTATTAATATGTTGTTGGACTCTTTTCTCATTTTTACTGTTGTGTACTGGAGCTGAACTGAGAGCAAAGTGTTCATTTAGGTTGGAAACGAGGCAAGACAAGTTTGTCCAGATATATGAATGACTACTTTTCTTCTGGAGGAAAAAATAGCAGAATAACTGAGTGCTCTGCTGTACTCTTCCTTTATTTCTGGAATTAAACCTGGGCTGGAGTGATTTGTGAGGCTCCTGCTTCGTCCTAGATTCCAGAAATTATTTGTTCTAGGACCATTTCTAATCTCTCTGGAAGGTAGAAAGCCTCAGTAGACCAAACTCAAGACTTTTGGAAGGTTTTCACATTTATTCAGGAATTTGGTACCTGACCTAAGTCTGAAATATGAAGGCAGTGAGTGCTTTTCTCATTGAGAGAGGTCAGTTAAACCTGAGCACAGCTCTGAAATTCCAGGGTTCAGCCATTGAGTTTCCTAATAACTTGGTTTTTGTTATTCTTTATGTCTTGCCAGAACCACAGCAGATGAAGAAAGTAAAATTTCATCATCCTAGCAGTCGAGTGAATACAATTTCTGCATTTATCAAGTACCAGATAACTGACACCAAGGCAAACAAACAGGCAAATATGAGTATGTTTCTTTATCTTTCAGCTCCCTCTTTACACATGTCCCCAGGGCAGAAAAATTATGAAAGCTAAAGTGTTCTCACAAGGTTTTCTTTTTAAAAGCTCAATTAATAGCTCTTTAGAGGTCTCCTTCCCCACAGGCTGCTTTGGACACCAGTGTTTTGTTGAACTTGCACACCCTTCCCCTGAAACGGAGGTGACTCGATAACCATCCACAACACTCTGTGCATTGATGAACAAGAATGCAGAGCACCAGTCACAGGTTCCTGGAAGTGTATCCTCAGCCAAATCATGAACAAACTTCTGGGTAAATATTCATCAGCCTTTCTCTCTTACAGGCTTCACTTAAAAATCATCTGAGATTGTGAAATACTGCATTAAATCCTACAGTTCTGGGCACAGCCTGATGCTGTTGTGGCATTGAACTGTGTCAGATAAGGCTCGTTTTTCACTCAGCCAGTCTACCCTAAAGCAGGAATGACAGACACAGAGAGTGGATGCCTTGAATTTCTACATCAGTAGAAATGTTGCTGTACAGAATGTATGACACGTCCTGTGGGCAGCAGTTTCGATTGAGAGACAAAGTGACTTTTATGTTCAAAGGGACAGGTTTAAAACCTTTCTTCTTAGGGCCTTTTTCTTACAAGTGCCTCTCTCTTGTAAGTCATTTCCACCTCCCTCAGATGAAATTCATTGTCCAGAAGTACCTGCTTAGTATTTAGGGTGTGGTATGTGTGTGGTGTGTGCAGCTGTTTTGCTGAAATCTATGTTTAAAAACAGTGTCCACAAAAAGAGCAAGGGTGAAGTTACTCCTGAGCCACACACTGTAGTAACAAGTGTAAAACAACAGCCAAAAAGATGAACAGGTATGGGGTGTGTGTGTGAGTGTGCATTAATGATCAATTTTTTGTCAGCCTCCTTATTTTCATTACAAGAGACTCTTACAGAAAATTTTAACTTTGTTTTACTGTGCAGAAAGTAAAGCAGCAGTCCTGGGGGGGCCAAACCTTGGAAGCAGCACTGAAAATCCACTGAAGTGGATGGGAGAGGCTTTCCAGAAATAAGAAAGCTGCTGACATGGAGAGGGAGGGAATGATTTGCTGTTTCTGCGCATGCCTCATAAAAAAAGGATGGACTTAAAATGCAGAGATCCAGGTTAAATTGTTGTTTCCTCAGTGTTGGTGAGGCCAATAAGCCAGCAAGGCAATTGTGTTCTCATTGCTTGAGCACCAAATATTGCTGTCTGCTGTCATTACTGTTGTGGTTTGACATGGAAGGGGTTTTCTTTTCCTTTCTTTCTTTCTTTCCTTTCTTTCCTTTCTTTCTTTCTTTCTTTCTTTCTTTCTTTCTTTCTTTCTTTCTTTCTTTCTTTCTTTCTTTCTCTCTTTCTCTCTTTCTCTCTCTCTCTCTTTCTCTCTTTCTCTCTCTCTCTCTCTCTCTCTCTCTCTCTCTCTCTCTCTCTTTCTTTCTTTCTTTCTTTCTTTCTTTCTTTCCTTCTTTCCTTCTTTCCTTCTTTCCTTCTTTCCTTCTTTCCTTCTTTCTTTCCTTCTTTCCTTCTTTCTTTCCTTCTTTCTTTCCTTCTTTCTTTCCTTCTTTCTTTCCTTCTTTCCTTCTTTCTTTCCTTCTTTCTTTCCTTCTTTCTTTCTTTCCTTCTTTCCTTCTTTCTTTCCTTCTTTCTCTCTCTCTCTTTCTTTCTCTCTCTCTCTCTCTCTCTCTTTCTCTCTCTCTCTTTCTCTCTCTCTCTCTCTCTTTCTTTCTTTCCTTCTTTCCTTCTTTCTTTCCTTCTTTCTCTCTCTCTCTTTCTTTCTCTCTCTCTCTCTCTCTCTCTTTCTCTCTCTCTCTCTCTCTCTTTCTTTCTCTCTTTCTCTCTTTCTCTCTTTCTCTCTTTCTTTCTCTCTTTCTTTCTCTTTCTTTCTCTCTTTCTCTCTTTCCTTCTTTCTCTTTTTTAGAGTCTTTTAAGTTTGAGCCTGTTTTTTTTTTCTCCTAATTCTTGTGTCACAGAGGTAAAATAAGTAAGTAAGAGATGATCTGAACCAAACCACTACAATTACCTACCTCATTGCAGCTATCTCCTTCCAGAGCAGTAAAGTGAAATGTTTCAGTACCAACAAAGCAGCTAAAAGGTTCCTTTAGGCACACTCTGAGAGCATACTGAGCTTGAAGAGTTATTGCCTGTTTTGCTGATGCCTGAAGGAAGGCCAGTGAATTCACAGCTACAGACTTGTACCAAACTGCACAAAACTTGTTCTGCCACTTTCAAAAAACTCCTGACTTTCTCAGCACTGTTCTTCCAGATTTGCCTTGCTCCACTTCAATCTCTGACAGTTCCCTTTAGCTCTTTGCTGTTCCTCCTTTTGCACTCACTGACCTTTTTCTGGCTGCCTGTAATTTTAACTCTTGAACTGACCACTCAACCATATCCCACAGAATTTGACTGCACGGTGGTTTGCACCTCACCCCTTTAACAAAACCGAAAACACAACAATATGCCATTTTCTGCAGGGGAAAGAAATACTAAAAACCAGTCTTTTTTAGTTTCCTTTGGAGAAAACTTAAACTGAAGAAGCCCTTGCAGTTGGAGATGTTCTCCAGCAAAGTCTTGCACTCTTAGGCCACACCAGGTCCCTGAACAAGACTGGGGAAGGGGGTCTCTGGATTAGGAACCCCCAGGAGTTTGCAATGCCTGGCCTGCCCTGCTGCCACTGATCTGGAGAGCCTCAAGGACCATGAGAGCACAGGAATAGGTCTCTATTTTAGCAATCACTGGTTGCACTGGCTCCTTGATGCTGTTGGTAGCTGAGGTGTAAGGAGAGAACACCTCATCACAAGGCTGTACCAGAGCTGAGGAAGAAAAAGTACCACACAGAGGATTAAAGTCTCCTTGGGCTGGTTTGTTGTTTTTTTGGTTTTTTTCCTGGAGAAAATTGCTCACAGGCATGGGAATGCTAATGGCAGGAGACCCCAGGATGGCATCTGGGCCAATCCCTTGAAAGCCCCTCCAACCTTCATCAGGCTTTAATTCAGGGAAACTTCTCCAGACTTAACTAACTGTGAACCAATACAATGGAGGTCATAAATAAAAACAAAAAATGAATAGAAATATTAAAAGAGTTGCTTTAATAGACACAAAATTCTTTTAATAATTCAGTGAATAGCTGCAGTGGCAATATCTCTGCATAAAGGCATTTTTTAATGTTAGTAGTGGCCAGTGCAAGGAATTAATGCAGGTACTAAAGTATCTTTATTTAGAGAGGTGAAACAGCCAATTCTAAATTGAGCACTGCTACACAGATTGTGAAAAAAATCTGCTGTGAGAAGGAAGCACAAAATTACATCCTGAAAATGAGAAGCACTCTGAAGGAGAAATTCATGGTAATGTAAACTGGAAATTTTCTTCAGTGAATCATTTAAAATCAAACTGCTCCCTTCTCCTTATTCTTCTCAAGCTGCTGACACACATAAAAATATGTGTTTGACCAGCAGCTCATTTGGAATGTTTTCTCCTTCCATAATGAAAATGTGTTATTTCTCTAAACAATATGCCACTCAATACCAACAGAAGTCTCTGTAGCAGATAGGACATAGTTACAAGGCTTCAGCCTGTGCCAGGGTTAGGATCTAGGAAGAAACCCCTGGTAGACTCAAGTATTTACTTATTTAGTGATTCTTTCCAAGGTCATATTTTTAAGCTGTAGGGGAAACCATCCTGCAGAGTAAACTGAGTGACTGGGAAGCTGAAGCACAGAAGCTTGCTGTGACTGAGTTAGAAGTGCTCTCTTTAAACAGTGGCCCCACTGAAGAATTGAACTTAAGTGCCTCTGCACACTAAAGCCAAAGTGTTGTCTTTGGGAAGCGTTTTCAGCTTAATAGGGACGAAGTTTCCTTTATGCCTGATGCAGCAGCACATTTCGTTTCACAAATTTCCTTTTCCACCCCTTTAAGCAATTAACTTGGAATGAATGAGATGCCAGATGAATATTACTGCCTTAAGAATCAATAGCTGGTTCTGAGGTGGCTCTGGAGTAAAGAGGGGTCTGTATTAGCCAGCTGTGCTCTTTGACATCTTGCCAAAGCCACAGTACCTCAGCAGTTACCTCAGAAGCAGTGTACCCACACCTCTGTGAGCCCCATTTCAGCAGCAATTTGTGCCCTTTTATTTCCCTCCTGCCCTGGTTCATGGGCAAGCAACACTGACCTTTTGGGTGGAAGAGCAGAGCAGAGGCTTTGCAGGCTGCCCCAGGGACATGCAGAGTACAGGCCTGGGCAGGCAGCATGAGGGAAGATGGTGTTAATTACTCCCAGTGCCACCATAGAGTTTACAAGTCCTAGTAACAACTTCTTACCTGGTAAAGCTGACCCATGTGTAGCAAACAAACCACTTTACTGCTTCCCACAGCTGGTATGAAAAGGAAAGTGATGGAAATTACATTGTGGGTAGATAGAAACTGGCTGTCCCTTCGGATAACACATCTGCACTTACAGGTGCCTTGTTCAGCTCCCTGTCCTCGTGTGGATCACCTTCTAGTCCAAGGAGTTGGCCCCTGAAGAGACCTGAACAGTGGCCCCCCTATCTGGTGCCTTCAAGCAACCATGGTGGGCAGAACTGAACAAGGACTGAAGTTTTGGTGCTGACAGCTCACTAAGCATGTCTAAAATATGCTGATGTAAACAAGTGTAGAAAATTGTTGGACCTGATAAAGCATTTCTTAGGCACAGAGCTGGAAACTCTTCTGAATCACCCTTCACCTGGAGGATAACATCTTAAAGCATAAATATTTTCCATTTGTAGGATATTCCCTTCTGGAGATGCCTGACCTGGAAAGACAGGACCAGGTTAAACATGGGGCACCTGGAACAAGGGGCTTCACTCCAAGGCACTGTTCCCAACCAGGCAATAAGGGACAGACTGGAATGAGGAGCTCACTCACCACCTGAGTACTTGCCAGTGGATGGTTAAGGCCATGAGAGGCTGTGACAGAACAATGAACCTCCCCATGCAGGGTGCTGAGGTTGTTTTCAGCACAGGTCAGCACTTTCAGGCTGAAGTTTGAAATGTGGGTTCTTTCTTGCTTCTTGCAAGACATTTGCTGCTCTGCCTCAGGATGCAGGTACTTATCACTGTGATTATGTGGTCTGCATGAGCAAAGCCTTGCACACAGGAAAAGGCACCCTGTGCACTTCTGACAGTCTGTCTCAGGCAATAGGAACACCCCCCTTCCAGGCTGAAGGATATCACCCTTAAAAACCCTGGGCAAGGTGGTGGTAAAGATGGGCTAAAGAGGAGGAAAACCTTCAGTGAGCCTTGGCTGTGGTGACTGCCTGTGATGGCACAGCTGCACGGTGCTCCAAAGCAGCCTAGGATGTAAATCCTTGTGAAAATTTATGCACATCTCTGTCCCTTTGGGGCAGAAAGTGGGGAATATACCACTAGAAATGCTGCCTCTGCAGCCCTCCTGAATGAGGACTAAGTTATGGTGAAATGGGTGGCTTGTTGAGCCTAGAGCTTTTGGATATATAAACTTCCCTGTGATGGTTCTTTAAACCAGAGTACAGCAATAAAAAGGGGAATTGTGCACATTTAATTTTAAGCATAAATCTATTTTTTTCACTGGCTTCTTGTTTTGACCTTGTAGTTTTGGCCGTCTGTCAGAAAGCACCACATCCGATCCTACTCCTACTAATTCCTTTCTTTAGGTCCTTCCTGTCTGAGAGCTGATGTGGTTTTGGTGAATTCCTGCACAAATTCACTTCATACAGTTTGACCCTCTGGTATTAACAATAAGTTTCCTCCCAACAAGGAAACCAACAGCATTACAAACATGTGCTTTCATTTACACACAGGTATGCTGACACCTAGAAGTCTGGATTTTGGTTCCTACACAAAAGCAGTTCTGGTTCTTGGAGGTGTTGGGAGCACGGGCTCTATGACAAGGCTTGACTTCAGGCACAGAAAATTGGCATAATAACGTTTTATCATAGCAAGTGACAGCCCTGAAACTCCATGGTAATAACCTTTAAGTCCTTGTTTCCTAAAATAGCTTCCCTCATGTGGAGTTTTTCTTCCGGTACTGTCAGAAATACCCTTAGTCTGGACTGAATTCTTTTCCTTCCTGAGGTTCAGACTTTTTTTGTTGGTTGGTTGGATGGGTTGGTTTCTTTGTTTGCTTCTTTATTTGTTTTTTTTTTTTGTTTGGTTGGGTTTTTTTGTTTTTTTTGTTGTTGTTGTTGTAGTTTTCTGTTACATTTTTGTTTTCTGCTGGAGGGAACTATTCCAGCACTAGAACTGAATAAAACACAAGTGTGCCAGATTGGCGTCAGTTTTGTTTTAAGAAACACTTCAGTTATGCTTAATTTTATGGTTTTTGCTTTGTCACTGTGTTTTCTCAAATGCTACAAAGCTGTATTCGTTTTAAATGAGCACTAAAGCAAAGGGATCCAGCAAGGATTTACAGACGTGTTTATGACGGAAGCAACGTTGTAAAATCAGGACTGGCTCAGCACGGAGCAATAGCTGGGTTGTACTGGATGTGAAGCTTCTCCCCCACCCCCTCAGCCTATAAATTATTGCTGCCACATCCCTTCTGAACGAACTCATCTTGCCAGCTCAGGTGTTTAGAAGTTGAAACCTGGTAGATCTTAGGTCAAGGAATCTTTTGGATCAAAGTATAAAATAAATGCTAACCAATTTTTTCATATCCATATGAAAAGTAGGTGGATGCACTGTTGTTAAGAGCCAATCTGAGATGTACAGAACAGAAAAGTATTAGAAATGGAATGAAATGTCTGGCACTGTGGGGGCAGGTGCCATTTGATAATACTTTGATCTCTCCTATGCAGAGGAGAGCCTTTGCCCCTCCACTCTGGTCCATCACATGCACGAGTGCTGATTTTGCTCCCAGTGATGTTTGCAAATACCTGTGCACATTTCCAAGGCAGGATCAATGCTGTTTGTTTACTTTTTTTCCTGCAGATCACTGCTAATTGGACCCTTTCTCTGGTAGAACTGTCAGGTGGCAGCACTCACTCTTTCTGCCAAGGAATCTTGTTATAAAGCAGAGATTTTCGAAATCAGCTCTGGTACTGAAGAGGTATCATGGAGGAGAAATGTTTTAATTCATGAGCAGACATGGAATTCTATTTTCCTAGCATGGAGGTAATCCATATTTGTTACATGATTCAAATTGTGAGGCAAAGGCATTCACAAAATATTTAAAAATTAAGAATTAATTTTTGGCACTCCCAAATACTCCACAAGTTTTTCTAAAATCTCAGAACTACTATTGGAAATTGGAGATCTGTAAATTAACTTCCATCATCCCCTTTTTTTGAGAAAGGACTTCTTGATGCACCTTATTCTAAACACGAGTAATGCTCTGTTTCTGGTACAGATGATTGCTTTAGAAAGCTTTTATTAAATAATAAAATATACAGTCCATTTCTACCAGTTGTGCGAAACAAAATTTGTTTTACAAATGTGTAGGTTGATTAACATCTGTGCTAATGTGGAATAAACATGGAATTTTAGCCAAGAATGTGAAAAGCAAATGTTCACATATGTATTTCCAATCTTTTCTGAAACTTATTATCTCCTAGTGGCCATTATTTTATGTCTCATGGCTCCTATTGCCTCATCCAACCCAATAGATCTGAATATCTTCACTCAACAGAGCCAACACCTTGTTGAAGAACCTAAATTTTCACATCAGAGCTTGTGCTTAATAAAGCTCAGCTGAAATATAAATCCAGATTTTGGACAGATGGCTGCTTCACATTAAAGTTTATTTTCCAGGACCTTTCTGTATACTTTCCATGGATACTCAAAAGAGTAATTTCTTGATATTATGATGTTAGCCCATCAGTAACCTTCAGAGTTTCCATCTTAGTTGCCAAACCCTCTGAATCCATTTAGCCTCCTGTTGACCCATGTTTGTGAGCATTGCAGGGAGAATTTCATCTCATGGCTGGGATTTACTATCCCATGAGAGACTAGTAGTAGTCTTCAAATTGTCCTATTTTAAAGCTACAAGGTTCACTGATACTGAGAATAAACTGGGATGAAAAACTTTATGTCATGTCTTCCTGAGAAATGTGTCCCTTCCCAAATCACTTGACATCCAGATTTCTGGCCAGGGTGCTTTTGATGGGCACTTTTTTTCTTCATTTGAAAATGCAGGTTTGTGAGAGTTGACATTTTCAATGTAAGGGCCAGGTCTGTTTTTTCTGGGTTGAGGATAAACTTTCTGCCTGAATGGCCAGACCAGTCCTGATCACACTGCAGCACTGCCAGTGACACAAAAGCAAAGACCTCACTTGGAATGACAGAGCCAGCCCTTCAATACTCTAATTCTGATCAAAGTATTAAACCTAGATAATCTGTGTATCAAGTGACCATCAGGCTGTCAGACCTTCCTGCTGAAGACACTGCTGAACATTTATTGAGTGGAGAGATACAGGTGATGGGACTCAGAAAAAACAGAAAAAAAAGAAACTATTCTTTTCAGCCCCAAACACTGCTGACTCTTGCTCCAGTGCCAACCTTGGGCCATATTGCCCTTGTCTGAACATCTCTCTGCATGGCATTTAGAAAAAGAATTCAGATTCTGTTTATTTATACTGTGATGTGGTCTGGGGGTGCTCTCTGGAGGCACAAACAGCAGTGTGTGGGCCTGAGGACTCCTGCTCTGACATCTCTGCATAGGTTTCTATTCAAACCTGCTGAGGCCTTACCTGGATTTTAGAAGACTTGTCAGAAGCAGAGATAAACATCAACATAAGATTCATGAGCAATTCAAGTCCTTGCAGGTGGATGAGTAACTGAAGGAACTCAAGTAAAAGCAACAAAAATGCAAAGATGGACTGAGAAGTTAAGAAAAGAATTAGAAAAGCTGCATTGGCTGGGTGACAGCTGGTGAGGGCCATGCTTGCTCCAGCTCCTTAGAAGCATGAAGCACCAGCTAGCAATAAAGACTATTTGAAGATGAAAGAATTGTGAGGATTCTTCCTTACTGACAGCTCAGATTGAATGCATACTATCTATCAAAATACTGCCTATAGAGACCAAAGGAACAAACAAACTATTGGAGAGCTGAGCAAAAGAGTAAGAGAGGCTGTTATAGTAAATCAGACATATTCCTGAAAAAGGCTGAGCTGTGTCCAGCTGAGGAAAAAGGAAGAGAACAATTTTCAGTAGATTAAATATAGAGGGTCATGAGGCACCCCAAGAAGTCACCCAGAGGAGGTGTGGATGCCCCATTGTCGCTGTAGGACACGAGAGCACACACGTGTGAACACATCAGCTGAGGTGAGCAAAAGAGGAAGTTTATTTTCTGACTCCACTATTTATAGTTTTACAAAAGTGACAGTGGATTGGAGGGTGAAAGGGCCACCTCTCCAATGACACTGGACAAGTTACCAATCCATCAACTTTCTCCACCTCTACGAAGGAATGCAAAACAACTGAGTTGTTTACAGAAAATTGTATGGGAAAGTTTGCAACTAGAATGAAAACATCAGAAGGCTAAAAGATTTCTAAAAATCAGGGTGACACCCCATCCCTGGAAGTGTTCAAGACCAGGCTGGATGGGGCTTTAAGCAACCTGCTGTAGTGGAAGATGTCCCTGCTCAAGGCAGGAGTGTGGAACTAGATGATCTTTAAGGCCCCTTCCAAATCAAACTATTCTGTGATTCCATGATTCTATGAAATATGCAGATCCAAAAAGACAAATCTAAAAATGAGTTTGGAATCTCCTTAAAAAAAGTCATAAAAACTGAACAATGTTAAATTATCTAAGTATATTATGAATGCCTTGCAAAGATTTTGCAGATCAGTAGACAGTGAAGTTGTAAAAGTAGTTGTGAGAAAAAGCAACAATGTAAAAAAGAAATGAGTTTTTATTTTCCATATTTATTCATCATGAGGCCTTAATGCACGCTTTGTCTGCCTCAACTCCAAGGACAAAGAAGAAAAAAATTGTCAGTGTCACATATTGTTCATTTAATGGCTTCTAATGAAAGGCAAGTTGGAAATAATGGATCTTCTGGCTGTAGAGTGTGACCCCTCATTAAACCTGCCTTTTAACAAAATTCTTCAAGTGGAAACACACAAGTTTGGGTGCCATGCAAGTTGGTAGAGCTTATAATAAGGAATTAGATCATGACACATGAGAAGATAACATTTATTAATTTATGTGGGAATAATCCAAAGAGCTCCTGTGACAGCCAGAGAACCCCACTGTGGTCTTTAAAGGATTCAGTGAGCACACAGACAAGGCAGAACTGGTTGATGAAGACTAACTGGATTTCTTAAATGCAATCAACAAAACCCCTCAGCAAAGCCTGTTAGAGAACCTGCTGTGAGATATTTAAGACCTTAATGTACATACCTGGGTAAAAGAGAGGAAACAAGAAGTAGGAAATAATGGTCAGTTCCTGAATGTTTGCCAGGGGTCTTTCCAAGAAACATCTGTTTGTGCTTGAGCTGTGCAACATATTAATGTTTGTATATAGAATTGAACCCCATGTTTTGTGAAAGCACAGAACTTGCTCACCAGCCTAGAGAGGACTGCTCAGGGTAAAAATGAAAGTTGACTATGAAGCAATAAATCAGCTTTACAGTAGTGATGAAAAAATGCCAGATGGAATTCAGCATTGATAAATCAGAGGTGACACACCGAAGGAAAAAAGCCCTCTCGATGATCATGCATAACAATATGCTTTTCAGATCTGCTTTTAGCCATTACCTTTTAGGAAAGAGACCTTGGAAGGATGGCAGAAGGTTCTATAAAAAGCAACTTGATGTTCTGTAGTAGATGAAAAAAATCTCCTCTGAATTTAAGAGCTACTTGGAGAGGAGAACAAAAAAGAGAAAGTTCTTATGCCATTTTGTAAATCTGTGGCATGAACACCTCTCCAATAGTGTTCACCAGTCAAGACTCCCCAGCTTTATGTGGCAAAACTTCTACTTTAGTTGCAAGTGGATGTAGACAACAAGACTTGTAAATGGACATCTCTTATTACACCAGCTAGTATAATAATAAAAAAACCCCAAAACATACAATCAAGCACAAAAACCCTCTCCAGATCTAAAACAAAAAAGCAGCAAAGGAGTGAGCTTATCCAAAATCTAGTTTGATATTTCTAGCTGTAGAGTTAAGTCTAATAAAAATGTTAATTGCAGCCTTGTATTGCCCAATGTAGACCTAGAAAATGTATAAAGAAGCTTTCAGGGTATGGTATGGCACCCATACAAAGGTGGAATAATACCTCTGATATATGAAGTTGAGGGAGGTGTAGAGAAAGCAGTTAGGAAATGAGAATTTGCTTATTTTCTATTACAAGATTAATGGAAGTCAACCATGAAATTAATAGGTGGTTTGAAACCAAGAAGAAGAGGCATTTCCTCATACAACACTGAGCTAAACTGTGGATCTCTTTACCACAGAATGTTGGGGAGGCTGAAATTCTGCAAAGCATCAAAAAGAGACCAGATCAAATAGATCATAGTGGGAAAACCAACCAAGTACTAACTGCAAGAGCAGCAGCCAGTGGCTTAGGAAGTACACGAGCCACTAAGCCCTAGAACTCGAGGAATTTTGCAGGATGACACAATGATATTTTTATTTTGTCTTTGTATGCTTCCCTAGGCAGTCATTTCTAACCATTAGTAGCACAGTGTGTAAGGAAGGTCATTGCCCTGACCCAGAACTGCCTTTTGTGTCTTCTCAGACACCTGGGCTCAGCAGGATGAGATCTGAGAAGAGCCCTAACTCCAAAGGTGCAACAGAAAGATGATTTAGTTCAGACCCTTTGGTGATTATGGAGAGGAGTGGAGAGGGGAGGCAGTGGCCTGGTTGTGTCCACCCTTATCCTCTTTGGAGCTTGGGGAAAACAGCTGCTGGGAGGTGAGAAGTTCATTTGGGAAATGATGGTGGTCAGCTTGAAATGCTTGAAGGGGTCACAACACTTTGGTTAGGGGGTCTCTGTGCCATGGCTGGGGGTCACAGTGCCATCATTAGGTAAGCCAGGTCAGACACCTGCTGGCTCCCCCATGCCTGGGGCTCAGCACATGGTGCAGTTTATGGATGGCCAAAGGGCTCCATGCTCATGTCCTGGCTAACAAAGCCTGGCTTTGAAGGGTGACACACCCTGTGTGCCAGACCTCTTCTGTGGGAGGGATTTTATTCTTACTCAAGCACTGGTATAAAGCACAAGTGCTCTGGTTTTAGGAGGATTTGCTATTCTCATAATGATAAATGTATTTTCAGAGAGCATTGTTCTTGAATGGAGTTGGTTAAAATGAAAATGCAGGTAACTGTTCTGTTCAAGTTTTTGACAAATAGCTCTAACTCAGTACTTAACTCCAAAGGGGCCAGGAAATGAAAATATAGCCCCATTCCTCACTAATTATTAATTTCCTGTCACTATTTTCCTTACTTCAAGAGTTAGAAAAGTTCTAAAAATCTTTAGAGGTTGATTAAAGAGTAATTTGTTAGTGGGATGGGGGGAGGGGAGGTGAAGGAAAGGGACAGAAGATTACTTCTGAACACCAAAAATAGTTTCAAATTCCCACCAAGAAATGACAAATTGTTATGTACACAGTCAGACAGAGAGATGTATATTTTGTTTTAAATTCCATTTTCAAAATGTACTGCATAAAGAGAAACCACAAATTGAAACTTCATGGGCTCATGCTGACAGCAACACCAAACTTACGGTTTACTTCTAAAAATAATACCCCCAAACCCTACCTAAACCTTCCTGAACCTCCTGTCCCCTCTTTAATAAGTAAGAACACAGGGTGTTTTGATTTCTTGTTGACTTTTTTCCTTTCCTTTGAGTCACTAGAGGAGGACCAACTGCTCTCAACCTTCTGAGGTAACTTTTCCGATGGCTTCAGTACTCGCCTGAGTGAGTATTTTTCCTGGTATTTATGTGAAATTAAGGAATGTGTGACAGGAATGAGGAACAGCCTTGGCAGGAGAATGAGAAGCAAACACCATTTTGTAAAGGGATGGAGATGAGGGAAGAAAGATAATGATGTTAGGTCCACTCTGTAAAACTTTACTCCTCTTCCATCTCTCTAATTTCTCCCTTTTAAACAGAAAGACCTTTGAATTTCAGTCAAATATCTAAAGAAGATGAATTTGGAGGACTCAGTGCTGGTCATAGGAAACAAACCACATCAAAATCCCCTATATAAATCACCACTAATTTAAGCAAAACTGTACCAGAGACTAAAGACAAACCAGTCCTTTCAGCTTTCAGAAGAGAAGTCAACATCAAAGGAGGAACCTGAAGTAGAAGCCTAGAAATGTAAATCTGTTGGTCTTTTCACATTCAAATTCTCATGCTTCTTCCACTTCCTTTTACAGAAAAAGAATGTGGTCAGACTTGGGGGAATGACTTCACAGTTTTTATTAAAGGGTAGTGTAATCCTCCCCTGGATAACTGGGGAATCATTATAATGAGAAATAAGCAGAGATGATCTGTTCCAGTTTGAGTGCTGTGGTTTGGGAGTTTTGACCCATGAGATGTTAATTTCTCATTTTAATTCCATGAAAATGTATAAATATGAGCACTGAAGAGGAAGAGGAGTATTCTGCTGAAAGGTGAGTGGTATTGAGTACCCTCCCTTTTTATGAGGAAAAAAAGATTTCTACCCTCTTAAAGGATGCTGCTCATAATAATAAGAGTTCAATATATGGGGGAAAAAAAGTACATGCACTTTCATTTCACTATTGTTCCATTTTACTGTTGAGGTGGGGAACAAAGAAATTAAATGTTGTGAGGTCCTTGTGGGACGGTGGATTTGGACTCCATTGGGTCTGTCCAATGAAAGCAGTGGCACTGTGGGCACTCAGTGCTGGGTATTCAACATCAAAATTTGGGTGGTGGAACTGCCACCATGTTTGACTGTGTGTAAAGAAGCCATGCCCATGTTCCAGTGGCCAACCTGGATGGCTTGGGGCTCTTAGAGACTCTAATCAAACAGGACAGGAATTTTGCTATGTTGTACATAATTAAGAGTAATTTCTCTGAACTTCCTGTTATTGTTCTCAAAAAAGTATCAGAGAAACCTTAATTACTTGCAACAACAGCAAGGAAAACCCCTCAAACTACTGGAACAATACCATGTAGAATAATGTCAATTAATTGTTAAATTTAGTACCTCCACGAGAAATGCTCTATTGATAGCTCAGAATTGCTCTGCCTGGAAACCACCTGAGCACTGCCTTATTTCTAGACATCTGTCACCACAGTTATTATCTAACAACAAGCATAACATGAAAATAATCATTCTCTTTAGGGCAGGAACAACAACTGACTGACATGAAATTGCATCAATGTCATTATCTCCTGTTGACTTTTTGATAATATGTTGATGAACAGTTTGTGTTTTCCAGGGTGGAAAACCCTACTTGTTTCCTAGCAGGAGTTCTGCACTAAGTTTTTTTAACAGGTGCCTAATTTTGCCATTTTAAATATACTGCTTTCCAAGAGCTTATGATACTTCATTATCTTTGTTTTATGGGTGGCTTTGTGGGGTTTTTCTTGTTGGTTACTGTTGTTATGTCATTTTTTTTCAGACTTCAGTCTTCTGCAGGATTGGTATTGCATTTTGGTATGGTAGTAGAATAACCCCTGGATTCACACAACTCAGTTCGCAGCCTGTCCAGCCTAATTTTGAAGTTCTAGGCTATTAAAGATATTTAAGCTCTTAAAAGGTGAAAATAGGTGCTTCTTAGGTATCTAATTTATGCTGAAATTAATGGGAATTAGGCAGCTTTCATGGACTTATCAAAAATCATATAGGACTGTAGCAGCAACAGAAGCTACAAATAACTCTAAAATTCTGGCCTTTTCTGATACAAGGCAGGCTTTCCAGAATCAGTCATTTTTATACTGTAAGTTTTCCCCTAATGTTCATTTTTTTGAGAGCCCTAGTACTCCCATCCTAGCTGAAAAACCTCCTCTTACAAAGTGTGTTAATGCCTCACACATTGCTCTTCTGTGTTTGAGGTTTTTGGTCAAATGCCACTCAAATACTTCATGGACCTTAGAAGCTTTCCTGCAGCATCAGGAGTTTCACAGAGCCTGGCACATAATCCCAGAGATTTTTTTTGCCCTACTAGCCCAATTTTCAGAGAAAGCCACGTTGCTCCTGAATATCCCATCTTTTTAAGGATGTAAAAACACCATCCAAGCACTTTTGGAAAAAATATCTTTGGGACCATGCGGGTGTGTGTGAATATTTTCAAAGTTGCAGTTTGACTAACCCAGCTGCTGCTTAGATCATCAAACAGGCATGTGTTTGGGACACAGAGGCACTACAGTCCTGGTGTATTCAGCCCAGAATCCTCATGGTTATGTGAATAATTATCCCTTCATACCGGCCTCGAAATCTTGGACAGAAATAGCAATCACAGCAAGGGTGCTAAGAAATAATTTGTACCATACATCTGTTAATGTCCCTTAGCCCAGCTGGAACCTTCATCCTTCCCTCCCTGTCCTGGGTTTCTCCAATTGTGTTGATGTGTATTTAAGCCACGGGAGCAGCCAGGCAATCAGGCAGGGGGGAGACACAAACTGCCCTGGTATTTGGATTCCAAACTGTGATTTCTGTTATCAGGATGGGTGAGGAAGAAAAGTGTCAAGTGTCACTTGGTCTCCTGTTCTCAGCTTGTCTGGTTAATTCAAGGAGGAGCCTCTGAGGCCAAAGACACCACAACTGCAGAAGTCCTAAAAGACCACCCAGACCAGCATCCTCCTTCAGGTGTCCCATGAGAGCACCTCACTGGGATTACACTGATGATACCCCAACTGGATGTGACTGACACTGATTTTTTGAACAGAGTCAACCAAAAGAAGAGTCTCATATTTTGCTTCATCCTGGTTTTGAGAAGGACAAGAAAAGTCCTTAAGGAGTGTCATGTCAGGACATTAATTGTAAAGATGCAAGAAGGGGAGAGTAGGGAAAACATACCTCATATCTGGGCCTGGTTTTATCAGAAGGTTGAACTAGAGATCTCCTGACATCCCTTCCAACATTCAACAACCAATCATCTTGTAAGAGTGAGGAAGCCTGATCTTTCAAGTCTATTTTGCTATTAAAGAAACAGTTTTCTTTTTTGCATGCACAGCACTTTGTTTAGCCTCTTGCTTGACCTAGGATCACTTCATATTTATGTTTAACATGCTTTCTCTCATTCACTCTTCCCCCTGCTCTCTTTTACTCTAATGCCACAAACTCTTCCCACCCCATATATTTTTATTTTACACAAGAATTATGCAATTCATCTGGGATTTGCTTTGGACTGCTTCCAAATACACCCACACAACTGCTCTAAGAGTGATGAGGTTTATCCAAAGATGGACTTGGCAAGTCTGTGTTTCAAAGGGTTACTGATCCAAAATGCTTCAGGAAGAGACTTTTAGACACACAAGTAACACCACAAAGCAATAAAACACAAGATCATGAACTGTTTCTATATTTAAATGTTTGGAAGAGTTGAAGCTGGTAGCTAAAATATTTTGTCTGAAAACGGCTACTTCTCCACCAGTGAACCAATATCAGTTTGATAACAACTAACTGAGTGGTCACAGCCTGTGACTATTCAGGGTTTCATGATGTTGAACACCTACCAGGTTTTTTCTTCAGAATAATACAGAAGTTTGGTTCAACCAGGTTACAGATGGTGAGAGGAGTCTTTAACACACTGTTAACTAATTTTGTTCCATTTACAGATGCACAAAACAACCTCGAGAGACCCTGTTGTCCATTGACAAGGCTATGAATCTAGAGACCTGGTTTTGATCTTGTTTCTCCTCTTGGACTGTTCCACAGCCATGACTGAGTTGCCTTTCTCCCCCATGCCTTAGAATAAACCCTCACAGAAAATGAGGGTCCACAGTACAGCCCTCCATTGTCAAAACAGTCAAAAAGAGCTACTGATGAGAACTGGAATGTAATGGCTGTGATTCTGTTTCTGCCAGGGCACTAATTCCAGAACCCACACCCAAAACTTGTGAAACTACCTTTTAAATGATGAGACAAAATCATTTGTTTTCTTCTTTTTTTATTTTTTTCCCCAGGATGTTCCCTGTATTTGTATCCCCTGGGTGGCAACGGTGGAAAATGCTGGCAAGGAGAGCAGACAGCAGACAAGGTCCTACTGGCACAGATCTGAGGGCTTTGCCTGTGTCAGTGATGGAAGGACAGGAGTCTCCTTCAAGAGGTGTGGTTTATCAGTGGAGCTTTTGCAGTGCCTGGGACGTCAGGCTAATGGTCTCACATACAGATTCTGTGAGCTGCCTTTCATTCATCCAGCCAAACAGGAGCTGTGCTTGTGATGCTTTCCCAAACTGAAGGGCATTGCTCCATGAATGCAAGCAATGTTAAAGCCTGAATAATGCACACAGTCTTCCATTTGCAAATTGCCTCCACCTCTCCCTTTGCCCTCCCCACCATGTGGTTTAGCTTTTGGCTCTGCAATAGATGCTCTGAATCAATGTTAGCTTTCTGAGGGACTAACACTGAACACTGAAGGTCTGAGTCAAACCCAGCCGTGCTACAAGTCCATTGTTGGACTGTTGGTTGTTTTGGTTATTTTTCCCCAGAGTTTTGTCACAGATGAACTGGACCTTTTGGCAGCACAAACACCTCTATTTTGTCATTTGGTGCCCCAAAGACATCCATGTATTAATCAATGCAAACAGGAAGCCAAAATCTTTTTAAGAGAAGAGCATATTGTTCATTGTAAGTGCTTGCCTCACCATTAGTGCACAAAAGAGAAAGCTTAGAAATGGAAAGACCAAGGAATAAAAAATAGCTTGCTCATGTGGCTTACAGAGGTACATGCAGTGTAACCACAACTTGTGGGAACTGTGAAGGACTGTCTTCATCCGAGATGCATTTCAGTTTTCAGCTCAGTAAAATCCCAGCTTTTTAAACAAGCAAAAACTTGTCCTGTTTAGCAGGCTGTAATAAAATATTTGTGGTGGTTTTTATGGTGCAAGCCATCATTCACGTAATACTATCTGAAGGTCACTTCTCCTAGGACAGACCACAGCACATCTCTACTCTAAGCTCCCAGAGCTTGAGACTGGTGCTAGGCTGTACCCAAAGACCCCCACAGGCCACCTTTGTTTGCTTTGAATGGCCCAATGGCATGGCATGGGCCAGAAACCACTTTACACCATGCCCTGCTCACCCAGACCAAGGAGGCACTCTGGAATCCAAACATCCTGAGAGGAGAAATGCAGCTGTTGGGTGGCTGTGTCATACCTGGGGCCACTGAGTCAGAGTCTGTGCACACACATCTGTGAAACAGCAACCTCCCAGCCCCCAAATCCACTAACCCTGAGGGGTCAGCCTGAATCAGTGTGTCCACTGGGCAGTAATGGGGAGTTTCAACTGATATAATTCTCAGGAAGGACAGGGATGAGCTGCTGAAGGCCACTAGAATCTTAAAACCTTCTGTTATTATCAGACAGTCTCTTTGGTTATGTGAGGGCTGTGGTCTTCCAAACAAGAAGAGTGAGGAGGATCCCCCTAGTTCAATCTTACCTGTCACTGACATATGCAGGATGTAGTTGTCTTCACCCTCAGAAAGGACTGGACACACTTTTCCTCTTCTGGTCCCAGAGAGAGACCAGAAAGGTTCCTCTAAGAGATTGCAAGTGAAGTTAGTTGAGCCACTTTAGGGAAAAGAAAGATTTATAGCTTGATATCTTACCATGTCTGGGATTTTATTAAATATGATAGAGCTATGTGACTCAATAGAATCCTGTCCACATCTCTGATGCTTGTTAATTTTCATAAAAACATAGGACAAGAGCAGGATTTCTTCAATACTGGACTTCCAGTTGAAGAAATCAATTCAAATCCATTAAACTAGTTGGAAACCACAAGGTGCTGTGAAACTCAGTTTGTTTTCCCTTTAAATGCTTCCTTTGATAATATGACCAGAGGCTGCATCCTTGGACATTGCAAATTTTCTTGCATTTCCTCCTTGTGCCATTCAAGATTTCTCTGGATTACCTTCATGACTAAGTGAACTTCAAGCACTCCCTCAAGCATCCTAAACTCTCTTCAGTACTATATATATGATCCTATATGTTACTTCCATATATTTCCATGGGATTTTGGAAGCTTAATTTAAACCTGTCTTCTTACACAGTCCCTTTATCCTTTGCTCCATCCCTCCATCATCCAACCTATCAACTCCAGCAGGACCACAGTAAAACTGAGGTGGAAGGGAAAGGAAATGCTTTCATTTGGTGCAAATGACAATCATAAAACAGGACATTGGCCTAGGGGCAACTGGGATGTGTTTATTCCATGAAGTGCCATGCAGAAATCCTTGAGCTAGCTGGGAACATGCTTGTTCAGGTTACAGAAGCAAACTGTACACACATTAGCAGAAAGACTGGAATTACTTGGGTGTGGCTTTTGGGGATTATCCTGTTCCACCCAAACAGAGAAGCTGTGAAGTTTATGTAGCTTAAAAAAGTGATCATTTCCTTAAACTTTTAAAGCCCAAAAGATTTCTGAAAGTATTTTGCTATTTTTTCCCCATTTTTTTCATTGAAGTCATTCATTATGAGTAGTACATTTTGCACAGATGAAACTTGTAGAGCAGCCCTGAAGATGCCAGTGCTGTTGCTGCCCTCCCTATATACCCCAAACATAGTGATGGCAGAGTTAGAGCAGAAGAAATAACAGTGCATGGGCTGAGTTGAATATTTCTACTTGCCTGGTCACCAGGAAAAGTGGCTGGAGTAATTGAAAAATAGGGAATCAGGGAAAATAATCTACTGCTTCAAGTAGGTTCCATGAATCAGGAGACCTCATTGAGGGGCCTTACAGCTGTGGGTCATGGGAGCCCACCTCTCTCACTCTCCTGCATCAGCAGAGCTCCTCCCACACTACATTTGGGTAAAGCAGATGAAGATCACAAACTTAAGCTCTTTGTGCACACCCATGTGGATCTCTCTGAGAGACACTTATGTAGCCTCACCATCTTGTTTTGTGTTTTCTTGCTGCCTGAGAAGGCAGATTTGATGGAATTTCTGCATTTGTTTTGGAAATGATGGAAGTGGGAGACTTTACAGTTTGTACAAGGAAGTCTGCAGAAGAAATTAAACCAAGGTCTCTCAAATGTCAATTTAGCACTTTAGTTTCTATATGATCCTCTTCCTCTACTTCAGCTGCCCCTGGACAGAGGAAATGGCCTCCATAGTTGATCCAACATAATCATTGCAGACTTAGCTACAATAACTTAATAAAGCAACCACTGAAATAAGCACCTTTGTTCTCAGATAACACATTGGTCTAGGATGCTGCTCAGGAAGCACTGAGCACAAGCTCAAAGTGGTAGTGATTTCCTCCAGCAGCTGAGACCTCCTCACTGCCTGCACGAGAGCTTGGTGTTGGCCCACTGGTGTGGAGGAGCTGCATTTTCACGTTCAAAACAGACAGAAACAAGGGATACAACAGGATTGGGCCGAAATGGGGAATCTACCTACACAGGATGAGGTTAATTTGGGGGGTGAGCCAAGGTCACAAAGGCTGATGCAGAACAAAACTGCCTGTCAGTGGTGTGGGCTGAGCTGATACCCTGTGCTGAAGTGCAGAGCATCCACATGTGGGAGATCTTCATCTCCCTGCCACAGCAGTTTGCATTTCACTACCAGCACCAATGTTAAAACTTCCTTTAGCCCCCAGAAAGAAGATAAACATGGCTTTCAATGCAGATTAAATACACACATAGTTCTGAAACATTGTCGGTTGTTACTAATTCATGGCTGCTGTCCAGCCAGTGCAGAAAAACATTTCCCCTCGTAGGTTTAGCAACAAAACCAAGAAAAAACCCCAACAAGTCAATGGCTTGTACTGTACACTAAAACAGCTTAAAACACAAACATTTCCAGAGTACAATATTTCAAGTAGTCTTGTAACCAGAGGAGCTATTTTTTAACTGGATTCCTACTTTTTACTACCAACAACCTTGTCTTATTTGCAGAGGCTCTGCTAGCTGTCAGACATCCTGACTCCACTTAATAAACTCACTTAGAGCAGAACTTTCTTAAGTCACAGTGTAAGTACATAAATTAGTTGTTTCTGCCTTAGACCAACACACTTCTCTTTCTTTGCTCACTCCTGAGCGCTGAGCTATGATGAAGAAACTCAAGTCTCAAAAGAACCAACAGTTCATTAAAAAATACTGCCATAACCCAACGTGCCTGATATACTGTGGCTCCTCTTGGCTTTGGTTGGAGCTACAGGGATGCTTTCTTGTGGGTACTACTAGGCAAAGTTTGGGTCCTTAGATCTGGGACACTAGGTTTAAATTCCACTTTTGAAATGCTTTATGTGCAGTGATCTCAGAGAAAGAACTGCTGAGATGACACCAGGTCATAGGCAGATTTTGTATTAAATGAAGTTTAATGCACCAGGAAGTAGAGAGACACTCCAGTGTGTCAGCAGATAAGAAGGAGCAGGGCATATTTCATTAGTGGGTGGATCTCAGTCTGGTTCCTTGTGAAAATGAAGCTCAAACAAACCCTGTAGTCATGTCTCCCTCTGTCTGACCCTCCCTCATAGCTTCCCCATCCATTGGTCAAATTTATTCACATTCAACAGAAAGAAACACATTGCAAAAGTAAACAAAACTGAGGGATATGGGCTGCCAAGTGAGAGAGGCACGCCAGAAATCCTGCTGTCTGAGAGGAAGGCCACTTAACCTCTCAGCGTGTCCAAAAGAGGATGGGGCTTTGGCAATGAGGGCTCACACCTTCACAGAAAAAAAAATATAAAAATGATGCAGAGCTCCAAGGCACTGGACTTTGCTCATTCCTGTGCTTGTAACTGGTATCTGTTGCTGTGGGTGCATAAAAGCCACTCAGGACAACCCTGGAGGGACTCCTAGGGCTCCCTAGATCAGAGCCTGGCTCCTATAGCCCCTCTCCTGAGAGGGGATGTGCAGCATGGGATGAGTTTACTCAACTGACCCTTTACTGGGAGGGATGAACTGACTTTCCCTCTTGCCATAACAATTCCCATCTGGACACAGGGCTGACCTCTTGGGGCAGAGGCACAAGGGCCACCCATTTCCAAGACTGGCTCCCTTGATATGAGAGCAGGGGGAAGAACATTTTGCCTTTGTGGGAGCTGGGGACAGCATCTCTTCCTGGTGTCTGGTCCTTTGCCCTGCCTGGCTGCCCATTGGGCAAGCACAGAGAAATGCCAGGCTGGTGACAGGCAGTAGCTGGCAAAGCTCAGTGTTGCAAATGCTGTGCTTCTCCTGCCAGCTCCTACGTGTTGTACCTGGTGGCAGCTGCTATTTTTGTATTGAAACTCATTTCTTGCTAATAATCTCTGGGTTACATCTTGAGAACCAGATCTAGCCCTCTGGTAATTTGATCTTAATTAAACAATCTAGCTGCCAGTCCAGTCCCTTTCTGGTAAGCTCTGTATTGCAATGTTTGGTGTTAGTCAAAGACAACAGACATTTATCAGGCTTGGTGTTGTAAATATAGCTCAATTTTCAAGAGATGCTGATAGTAAAGTTTGCCTTGCCCTGCCCTACCTCTCCCCTAAGCTGAGTCATAATAACACATAGGGTTAACCCAACTCTGCCACATGGTGTAATGCTCAGCATGATTTGGCAGATAAGAGACCTCATAATCTTACACATCTCATCTTTCACACTGAAGCAGTTGGCTGGGATACCTTTTACTTTTTTTCTTTGTGTGTGTTTAAGTTATTGTTTAATACAACCTTCCAAGTTACATAATGGTTTCTCTCTTCACTTGGTGTCATCTGAGCCCTGCACAGGAATGCAAGCACAGCCTCTGACATCTTTTGAAGTCCTCCAGGACCTCTGCTCCCTGTCCACTGAGCAGTTCAGAAAGAGTGGGTACCACACATTCTTACACACATGTGCTTTCCAAGAGCCAGCTACACCTGTCTTGCACCACGTGCCATAACCTTCTGGAGAGTTTTGAGCAGGCTGGGCCAAATTACCATGAGATTATCAGCAGAAAGAGCTATATTTTTCTCCCTCCTGAAATAACTGGACTTGCCAAGCATAACTGGTTATGCTCTCAAAAGAAAAAGCCACATTCACTACAGGAATCAAGCTTTCAGCCATGGGGAGCCCAGGGGTTGTGGTCCACTCCAAAATGCAGCTTTTGGAGTCAAGGCAAAATCTTTGCCTTATGGAAAAAATATGTCCCAGCAGACAGGAGGGAGCAGATGGGAGGCAGATGCTTCCTCCAATGGGGTGGTTCAGCCTGAAGGAGGACTGGGTATAGTGGTGGCTGGAACCTCTCTGATGGTTTGTTACTCAGCACAGTCCAGCCATTTCCTCCAAATCCTAGGTGGGTCATTGCTAAGCCCTCCCTGGGCTCCAGCACACAGTTCCCAGGTGGCAGATGCAGATCTAGCATGGCAGGGGCTGCTGGTGGGTCACAGATTACCAACACTTGCTCTGGTTTCACCAATCCACCTCTGAATGGGAACTCCAGCCTGCCCAGCAGAGAGTTCCAGCAGCCTCTCTTTGAAAACATAACAGTTTCACCTCACAAATAATTTTTCCAGAGACAGACCCACAAATTTTGTAGAGAGTCATGAGTGGACTCAGTTCCATCCCTTTTTTGCCTCTATTTGTTTTTCACTCTTTGCTGCAGTATTTCACTACTTTTTTTTTTCACCACTGGATGTTTCTGCTCCTCCCTTGCCTGCTTTGTCTCTCACAGCCTCTCCTAACCCGGTGACATTTGTGTTCAAATGTTCAAACCTACCCTGCTCAAGAGGGCTCAGGAGCAGGGTAAACAAGTTTGCCTCTCTGTTTAGCATGCAGCTCAATTGTACATTTACAGTAGATATTCTGCCTTAATTTGCTTTTAAACAGCCCCTTCAAACACCTCAGAACTCTGGACATTGTTCTTTTAGGTGCAATACAAAACCATAATTAATTAGCTGGGCTCCCCTGTGGATTTTCTCAGATTTTACCCAATCTTCGAGCCAATTTTAATGACCTTCCCAGTTAGGGGCTTTACATCTGTAAATGCTGAGTGCCATTCAGCACTTGGTAAACAAGGGGTATCTGAGCAAAATAGCTGAGCTTAAAATCAAAGAGTTTACTTGTTTGTAGTGCAGGAGACACTGGCAGTCTGGGTGGCTCTTAGCACCTGCCGTGCTGTTTGATGACTGAATTTTGGCTTTCTGTCCCATATTAAAAGAACTCAAGACTGATCTGTTTTAGCCTTCCATAAAGTTGGGATTGTGGGGAAATCTGTACTGCAGAGCCCTGCTGTCCCACCCACTCTTCTTTGCCTTTTGAAAGCAAGAAACAGCACTTTGTTCATTGTCATTGCAAAACTTACTGAGAGCTCTCCAAAGAGAAAGTCAGCCAAGCAACTTTCAGCTGCTCCCTCTTCCTGCTGGCTCCAGGCCAGCATTTCCTAGCAGGTGTTGTGTGCCACCAGATAAGAAGGAAGAGAAAGGAAAAAAAGACAAAATGAGCCACAGGAGAAGATTCGATGGTCTATCCCATGGGCATGGACCATCCACCACCTGATTCTCAGTGGCTCCTCAGATTTTTTGCACACGGGGTGCAAAGGCAAGGTGGACTTTCACATCACTTTGTGGATGCCACACCACCACCATTGCTGCAAGGCAGCATGGCTATCCACACAAAGGAAGGTGTGTCCATCTGGAAAGCAGCAACCAGATTGTGGCTGTGCAGGAGGGATGAAAATACTGCTTTTGTTCTGATCAAAGTTGGATTTTAGGTGGTTCTTCTTCAGTTACCCTTCACCCTTCAGTCAGAAGGGTGGCCCAGTGGGTTGTGTACGTGGCTGGAACAAAACATTTCAGGAGCTGGACTGTTGTGGTGGGTATAGTATGTGAGCATAGTTCTGGCACAGCCTCTTGGATCTAAGTTTGACATGAGCTGCTCAAGAAAAAACTCAGCTCAAGAATCAGGAGAGTGGGGCTAGAGAGCATTGGCTTCACAACTGTACAAAGCCACATCATGGGAATGTAAACAGAAGAGGTTATTTTCTCAGTGATGTCAAAATTATGTGCCACAACATGGCAAGCAGGTTTTCAGTGCACACATTTTCAGAATATGTGGAACTGCAGCAAGAAGTTTCCTGTCTGGGAAACAGAGGGTGCACAACCAAAAGAATGATTTCTACTAATTAGAGAAGTTGGAGTCTGAAATAAAATTGCCTCCCTGAGGTGTACAACCTACTCTCTCCAACATTAATTGCAGCTGCTCGTGGATATAGTGAGCCAACATCTAGCTTTGAATGTTCCAGTATTGAATGTTCTAATTTCAGATGAATATACAGTTCCTGCATGTTCAGGGTCCTGATTTTCACCTACATTAGTACAGCAAGAACCACAGTGATGCAAGCAGCCAAACCTCCTGGTCTGCTCATTCTGTGGCAGCTCAACAACCTTCATAAGCCTTTGTGCAAGAGCAGCTGTTCAAAGGGCTCTGAGTAAGGCATAACCAGGCACTGCCAGAGGGAAGCTCTCTAATAAAAGTGGTTAGGAAACAGTGTTCAGTCTCTGCCTTGGTTTTCCACCTGTAAAACAAGGATGATGGTATTGCCCTTATCTTGCAGGGGAGTTGTGAAAATAGATCATATTAAAGGTGATTTAAAAGGTGCTCAAAGACTGGTGGGTAGAGGAGCAAAGTGATTGCCTCAAAGAGTGAGATTTTCTTGCTGTAGTTTTAAACTTTCAGAGCAGGGCAAGAGCTCATACAAACAGCTCCTTCAAGACTTTTCAATGGGCACAGCTTTGGACCCTTTGCTCCTCCTGGGGCTGATATTTAGCTCATTGTTTGGGTTTGTAGAGGTTGGAGAACCTTCTGGAAGATGTCCTGAAAATTAGGAAATTGGGGAGAATGGCAGCAGAGGTTAATGGATTATTTTTCCCACTTCTGTTCTCTGTATCCAAGATGCAATTGTTTTTTCTAAGTGATCTGAGTTATTAGTTTTGGATAATTAAGGTATAATCGAAGATTAATATCAGACTGGTTTTAGGCAGTTATTATCTTAATCAGTTGATATGGGGATTAAATTTCATGGGCTGCCAGAGGATTTCTGTGATTTCTTCAGCTAATGAAGAGTAAATAATGACACTTTTAAGAAGCTCTCAAATGCAAGAGCACCAAGGGTCTCTCCCATGGGATTATCTTGCTAATGGTGACAACCTGAGTGATGGCCCCTTCACAGCAAGATGAGTGCTTGCATTTCCCTCAACAATATTTCTTACTTTACCTTAGGACTGAGAAGGAGAAAAATCTGCAGATGACTGGAAATGTTGGATGGGTCAGCATTTCAGGAACAGGTAAGAACTCTCTGGTGAGGAGCACAATTAGCTGCTGGGCTGGTCCAGTCCATGGTAATGCAGCAATGCTGATCAAGGGTCAGCACTCACCATATTTGCTAAATCCCATGGTTTTATGATGGAAAGGGCTGGGCTGGGCTGTCTGTGCACAATCATGTTAACCCTGATGATGCCAGGGCAACCAGTCCAGACCTTGGTGTAGGAATTGGCCCACACCAATACTAACCTGATCAGAACTGAGACTGAGCAGAGCCAGAGCAGCCACATAATGTGCAGAAAGGAACTAAGAGGTTTCCAGGATGGGATTATTAAGATGAAGATCATAGTGGGTTTTTAAAGTTTTATAAAGCCATGTCAGAGTGATAAGGGTGTTAATGAAGAGGAACCAGAGAGTGGCACGAGCTCACAGGTCAGGCACAGATGGGGAGCCCTTCATGCTTGCTCTGTCTCATAAACTCAGCTCAGCCTTGATGCTTCTGTCAGATCTGTTGGGTGACCATCTCCACAGCCCTGGCAGGTCTAACTGTGGCTGTGTCAGCCTGGTTGGGTGAAGATTCATTTTTCTCTTGATGTACATTCACATATGGGGTCCTGCATGAGGAATAGCTGGCACATCAGATGGCACTGGTTCAGAAGCCAGCTGCCACTCATGAAATTTTGCTATGGATGTGACTCATCCTTTTAGAGACCCAAATCCAGGCCTCTGTGCCATTTAAGTCCCCTTCAGATGTGAAAATTTGTTGTGCAACTCTATGAAATGGCCACAGAGTATATTTTTAATTCTAAATACCCCCACTTTGGAGATGTTACTTTTTCCTCTATTTCCTTTCATCACAGCAAGGCGCTTATTAAGAACTTGTTTCTGCAGTGGAACAGACTCATACAATTTAAATTTTATTTGTTAAAGAATAACCATCTGTCAGCTACTGAGAAGGAGGAAAAGAATCTATCCCTGAAGATTTGGAGATCTGCAAGTCTTTAACCAACTTTCGGAACACGCCGTGTCTCAGAACAGGAACTGAACTACCCTGGGAAATCAAACAGGAAAATCAAGTAATAAAATGTTCAGAGAGGTGGTGCACAAATGTGCAGCACGAGGGTGGAAGCACTTGCCCATAGAAAGAAAAGGGCCCAGGTTAATAATCAAAACGACCTCACACCCATAAATTAGGCAAGGAAAGTGAAGGAGGGAAAGGAAACTGCTCTTTAAGTGCTCATTGTCAGAGAGCTGTTTAGCAGCTCCCCGTGCAATCAGCAAGTGCTCCCTGGTGCAGGTCTCTGGGTACCTGTTTTGGTTGTAATTAGCTGCTGAAGGGTGTGCTGCAGAAACTTCCAGAAAGGTCACAGTCTGTACGACGTGGTGTGGTGGGTGTGTGAACTGCTCTGCATAATTACTCACCTTTTTTAATAAACTCCCCAGTCTCGGCTGGGACTTCCAGTGGCAGCACAAGAGGGACCTGCATCACTGTATGCCAGGAGCAGTGGCTGTTTTTTACAGGCTCAGGAGGCCCCTTCACAGGTGTGCAGTGAAGCCATGGAGCCAAACATGATTTGCACTTTCTGTTGGGCTCAAGCCAGTCCCACAGGCTGTCACCATCCAACTGTTCACAAAATTAGTCCTGTCCCACACAGGCCTGAGAGGTGACAAGGGGTGGTAGGATGCAGCTTTAACCACTACTCTGTGGTTTCCCCAGACTGTAAGGCACTCTTCTGCAGGTCCTGCCTGCAGTCAGGTGGAGCTGTAGACAATTTTTGGAAGTTCTTTGGTACCTGGGTGGCTCCAGTTTGCCAACTGTCAAGGGGGCAATGCAAACTCCCTCAGAAGTGCTCACCTGTCCAAAGGGACTCCTGGGTCAGGGACACTTATTTGTCTTCCTATTGTAACAACAGGCACCCAAAAAGAATAAAAGCCAAAATAACAAAACTTCACCATGGAAAAATGATAATGTTCCCCTTGCCCAGACTAAAATTTATTGCTACCAGCTGGAAGAATTAAACATCTCCCCACCCCTGGGTCTCATCCACACCCTTTGGTACACACTCAGGTACTGAGTGCTGTGTTACTGCCCATACTGGTTCATATGCCAGGCAACACAACCCAAATATTCCCATTTCCTGTGCCTGTGGACACCATCTGCTCCCACCTGAGCCAATTCCTTGCTTGGAGGACCTCAAGCTGTTTGTAGGGAAATTGTCAAGCTTATGTAGTTGAAGGCTCAGCATCTGCTGCAGGGGCATTTCTGTTCTGGTGTCCAGTGTACCTGGTCCTCTCCTCCACCCACTGCCCTGTTTTCCTCTGGGAGGGCTCTTTCCTTCCTCGTCTCCCAGTGGGGCTGGGAAATCAGCTCTCCATGCTGTGGGTACAGCCATCTGGAGGAGAAGGCAATGCCAGATGGTTCAGGGGATTATCTACAGATCCTTCTGCATCTCACCCAGTGCTGCTCTAGCCCTGACCCACAGCTCCTTGCACCCTCACTCACAGCCCCTTGCACCCTCACTCACAGCTCCTTGTACCCTCACTCACAGCTCCTTGCAACCTCACTCACAGCTCCTTGCACCCTGACCCACAGCTCCTTTGCACCCTCACTCACAGCTCCTTGCACCCTCACTCACAGCCCCTTGCACCCTCACTCACAGCTCCTTTGCACCCTCACTCCCAGCTCCTTGCACCCTGACCCACAGCTCCTTTGCACCCTCACTCACAGCTCCTTGCACCCTCACTCACAGCTCCTTGCACCCTCACTCACAGCTCCTTGCAACCTCACTCACAGCTCCTTTGCACCCTCACTCCCAGCTCCTTGCACCCTCACTCCCAGCTCTTTGCACCCTCACTCACAGCTCTTTGCACCCTCACTCACAGCTCCTTTTCACCCTCACTCCCAGCTCCTTGCACCCTCACTCCCAGCTCCTTTGCACCCTCACTCCCAGCTCCTTGCACCCTCACTCGCAGCTCCTTGCACCCTCACTCCCAGCTCTTTGCACCCTCACTCCCAGCTCCTTGCACCCTGACCCACAGCTCCTTTGCACCCTCACTCACAGCTCCTTTGCACCCTCACTCCCAGCTCCTTGCACCCTGACCCACAGCTCCTTTGCACCCTCACTCACAGCTCCTTGCACCCTCACTCACAGCTCC